>AYKW01000069.1:1453498-1749389 GCA_002760635.1 Ganoderma sinense ZZ0214-1
ACAAGTATTCACCGACGGTTGCTTCTACGGGCGGACCACAACATCTTTTGCGCAGCCCCGATAAGCTCAACAGCGGAGACGGCGCCCGACGCCCGACACCATACATGCAGGGACCACCCATTGTGAGCCGTCCGAAGAATATTTCAGCCAGCCTCACCCGGAACAGCTCCGTATGTCCGTGAGTGCCAACCGCACATCATATCACCGTGTTGTCACGGAGCACTGTATTTTGTTTTTTTCTGTATTGTGCCTTCCCCATTCAGAACGTGTCGACATGCCGTCCTGTGACATTCCTGACCTGAGGGCGATCCGGGAGTACGTAGCTCTTGGCTGTCCTGTGGTCGGGTTCGACGTCGTCGTCTAGTTAGAAGATTGCAGCATAGCACAGAACAAGAGGCTCATCTGTCCGTTCCTTGCGCTCAGGATTCAGGACGACGTGTACGGAGATCCGAGCGCTTTGGAAGACGGTGAAGATGGTGGCCGGCTTCCTCAATCTTGCCGGCCCTGGATTCTGGAAATTTCGGAAAAGCGCGGAAATTGCAATACGAAGGGCCGAGGGAACTTTGGAATCAAGACTCCTTTTGGAGAGCGATATGTATGCACGAACCTACCTCCCCGAAGTCGCGCGACTTCTTTGCAATGAAGGTGTACGCACTGATGGCCTCTCTCATCATACTTACACTCCACACCGCTCCTCTCAGTATGTGCTACAGAACTGCCATTCGTGTACTGCTAGACGACGACGGCATGGCTACAACATGTGCATGCAAGACGGCAAGGGATGGCGGCCGACACGCGGCCGAAACGTCGCGCCCGGTGCGACGCCACCAGGATGTTCGGCCCTGTTCTGGAGGTTATGTAGCGTTCCGCAGGCCGGGACGCGCACAAAACCTTTAGGAAATCGTCCGGGGAGGTCGTTGTGAGATCGAGAACGCTGTTAGTGGCGGCCCTCCAGGCGGTCACAGGGCAGCAAATCGCACACATCCTGTTTCAGGACGTGTGGGAAGATGCTTCCGGTCGAAACTCCCTGCTTCTGAGTCTGCGGATGAATATAGTAGCCTCCAGGCGTTGTGGAGAGAGCGGGGAGCGGGCGGGTTGAGCGGGGCGGGGAATGCGTATGGCAATGCCGAGGGCCGGGCGCGGGAGGAAGGTCCGGCGAAGCCCTGGGGCCCCGCAGTGACCCCGCGGGGACACGTGAAGCGTTGTGGGCCAGGTACGCGGGCAGACGCCATTACGCTTGCCTTACCCGGAGGGACGCTCGCCAGAAGAGAACATCCATCAGAGGTGACTTGGAATTCACACACAAATATTCGCAGATGCCCGCGGGCGTATATAGCCCTCCATGGCCCCCTGCCAGCCTCCCGACGGCTGAGCGTTGGTCCCCTTTCTCCACTCCCTCCTTCCCCAGGCTGTTCTCAAAGCCATCCTCCCGTCGCCTCGTACAATGGCGCCCCCCTACTTCATACGCAACCTCGTTCCCCGCCGCGAAAAGCGCACCGAGGGCCGCCCCCTCCTTGAGGCCCTCGGTAGCTTGACATGGGTCCAATGGGGCCACTTCTGGTCTGGGTACGTCCCTTCCTTCTTGGCATGCCATACCCTCGAGTCCCCGCACGAGGGGAATGGGGTTAGCTTGATCGTGGCTGATAGCTAATCTCGCCTTTGCATCTCTTTCCTGTGCCCCCAACTTCCCCCCAACCGGTGTCCGCGGCATAAAAACAAACAGTTGGCTAGCATGGACCTGCGACGCCATCGACTTTTTCTCCGTCTCCCTCTCTGTGTCAAGGCTCCAGACACAGTTCCACAAGAGCAACCCGAGCGACATCGTACGTTCCCTGCCCACTCCCCCCGCCCATCTGTCATTTAGCGTGTGAGCTAACCGGCGTATACCAATCTGTCAAGACCACCGCCATCACGCTCACCCTTCTCTTCCGCTCTGTCGGAGCAGTGAGTGACCCTCTCCTGAAAAACCCACCTCCCACTCGCCCGAAGCTGATTGCATTCTGCCCTCTGCACAGGTCATCTTTGGTATCATCTCTGACCGGTACG
This sequence comes from Ganoderma sinense ZZ0214-1, assembly GCA_002760635.1. Lineage (NCBI taxonomy): Eukaryota > Fungi > Basidiomycota > Agaricomycetes > Polyporales > Polyporaceae > Ganoderma > Ganoderma sinense. The sequence goes on from AYKW01000069.1 coordinate 1,455,545, forward strand.
GCCGCAAATGGCCACTCGTCGTCAACCTCATCCTGATCGCCGTTCTCGAGCTCGGCGCTGGCTTCGTCCAGACATTCAAGCAGTTCCTCGCCCTCCGCTCGCTCTTCGGTATCACGATGGGCGGCATCTGGGGTCTCGCAGCATCCACCGCACTTGAGAACCTGCCGGTCGAGCTCCGTGGTCTCGCGTCTGGTGTCCTGCAGCAGGGCTACGCCGTCGGCTATCTGCTCGCGGCCGTCATCAACCTGACACTCGTGCCGGAGACGTCATCGACCTGGCGCTCGCTGTTCTGGTGCGCCGCTGGCCTCTCCGCGTTCTCGGCGTTCGTCCGCGTCCTCCTGCCTGAGAGCGAGGTCTTCATCCGCGCCAAGGAAGCGCAGCGCGCACGCGGCGAGACTACAACGAACAAGACGCGCGTCTTCCTCCACGAGACCGGGCAGATGCTCAAGCGTCACTGGCTCTTGTGCATCTATGCCGTCCTGCTCATGACTGGTGCGTGCCCGTTCTGCTCTAGCGTCCGGTGTGACCTGCGATGCAGCGCGGCCGGTCGCTGCGGGACGCCGTTTGCGTCACCGGTGCCTGGCTTGGAGAAGTGGATCCTGATTGGGACATGATATCACAGGGTTCAATTTCCTCTCGCACGGATCTCAAGATTTATACCCCACGTACCTCAAGGACGCGAAGCTCTTCTCGGACCACAATGCCACCGTGGCAACTATTATTGGCAACTGCGTGAGTACTGCGCCGTGAATGGTTTCGAAAACCCGCGCTCACCGTCTATTACTCTTCCAGGGTGCTATCGCGTGAGTGTGTACTGGTGGTTTAAGTTGCGATTTGGCATGCTGAACGGTCCGGCTATAGAGGAGGCGCTATTGCTGGATGGGTCAGTCAGTACATCGGCCGTCGCCTGACGATCATGTACGTCTTCGTCCTGTTCTTCATCTCCGCGTGCTTCGCTGACGTTCTCGTTTAGTATCTTCGTTCTCCTCACTGGCGCGTTCATCCCGCTTTGGATCCTGCCGACAAGCTTCAGCGCGCTTGCCGCAGGTGCCTTCTGCATCCAGTTCGGCGTGCAGGGTGCCTGGGGAGTGGTAAGCTGACATGTCTTTTGCCCACACGGAGGACACGCCTCACCGTCCTGTGTCCTTGCCTGTGCAGATTCCCATCCAGCTCGCAGAGATTTCGCCACCGGCCTTCCGCGCTACGTTCCCCGGTGTCGCATACCAGCTCGGTAACGTGAGTCTTCATGGGTAGGTGCCTGCACGGGTGGGACGAACTGACTGTATGCGCGTTCTGGCCGCCAGATGGTCTCTTCGGCATCTGCACAAATCGAAGCCAGTGAGTTGTTATCACCGTCTAGTTGTTCTTTCGTACGTTTCGCTGACGGATCTGCGTTCCTCCTCTTCCCCTTTTCTCTCCCTTCTCCCTCCCCTTTACCCCCGCGCCATACAGCCGGCGCGAATAATCTGCACACAACGATCCGGAATTCGGCCGGCCAGCTCACAGTCGTGTCAGACTATGCGACGGTGCAAGGCATCCTGATCGGCGTCGTGGCCGCGTTCATCCTCGTTGTCACAATCGTCGGGCCCGAAAACTACGGGTCGCACTTCGAGAAGCACAAGACGGCGTTCGAGGAGGGCGGCGGGAGCGACGAGCTCGAGGACGATATGCGCGAGGTGGGCTCAAGGCCTACTAGCGTGCAGGTCGACGAGAAGCGGAGCACCTCTGAGCCTGTGTAGACTGTCACGGCGATCTGAAAACCCCGAGTTACTCCTCCGTGTCCGCATGGATTGATTCTATCTGGATCGACGTCGATAAGTATTTTGCATGTTTGGAATTGGGACTGCACGCGTTTGTATACGTACTACGTACATGTTGTGTCATGAGCTGTGATGACCGTTAATTGTCATGTATTTGTAATGAGATTCCCTGATGCTTTTCCGACCCATTGCCGTGCGTGTGTAGATGGCGGGCAGTTAGAATGGGGAAGGAGGAGGATGCGATAGGTGCGTAGTGGCCGATTGGAAGGAAAGGACATGCGAGCTTGTGCGCTGAGTTGGCGGAAACGATCGGAACGCCACGTCAGGATAGCCGGCCCGTCAAATTCCGGACGCCGTCCAAGGTAATCTAAGCGCCGTGCTGGAGGTTTGTGGCGCGGCTCGGCCGAGAACGGGTTCCTTCTCGACAGCCATCGTGTGTAGGTCCATTCCTCACAGCTCCGGGCTTCGACGTCATGAGTCGTTGGCCCATAGTTTGCGTTCATATATGTATCTGCCCGCCAGCGGAAACTTGAAGGTTCAAACAGAAGTGAACGGTACCGACAACGTGGCGTGGATCAAGTTAACCCAAGTTGCCTTGGTGAAGGTGAAAAGAGGGATTCATAGTCGAGAGGTGTGGTTCTCAGCCCAGCGCTACTCTTTCGTGTTGGTGTCAGGATAGACTGATGTTGTAGATATTCTAGATTTAAACATGTTCCGGATATCCGACTCGACCGCCACGTCTTGAGCACCAGTGGTTGATACCTCTAGCCCCTCGACTCGGTGCGTGGAGACATGTGGCAAGTACCCACCCCTTTCCAAGCTAACCATGCACCTCAAATTTTCCATATGTGGCTGATGTAAGGCTCTCCCCAGTGTTTCGCGTAGCGTGGATATCGGAGCCCACGGGGATTTTTTTTACCACGGTAAGAAGTGGCTTGAGGCAGGTGAGTGTACTATTTACTTTTTGTGAAGGGATATCTGGATTCCGGACTGTTGCTAGGATGGGGTGATTGTCTACAGGACGATTGTCTCGTCTTGAAGCGCTAGACATGGGGCAGAGGTCTCTCGGGGTATAAAACATCTCGCTGGTGCTGCAACTTAGCGACGACCACGGCCAATCCCCGCCACCCGCCAGCTTGGCGACTTCGCCGCTCGCTCTCATCTCCCTCCCAGCTCGAAGCTTCCGAGAGTCTTTGACACACCATGCAGCTCGAGTCGCCTCAGACCTCTCCGGAAGAACTTCAGCTCCGGCGGTCGTCGTGCCAGCGTTGTCACGGCCGCAGACGCCTTCTGCCAGTCACCCAACCGCTATGCACATCTTGCCTGGATAACATTGCCAGGTGGCAGCGGTCCCAGCCCCCAACCAGCCATCAGCCAGTCCCTGGCCATGTCCAGCCCTCTCGGCCTTACATCCCTTGCCCCACCTTCTACCCCTCCACTGCGTTGTCGATGGTTCCCCCGCAGGTTGCGGCCTTCCCTCCGTATGTCATCGACCCCAATTTCCTCACTCCACCCGGGCATGCGAGATATTTTGGGGCAGGACCGCCTTACGTTCCACTCCGGGGTAGCCACAGTCGTTCGCCGTCGCCTGGCTCGACCGTCATTCCTCCACGCCCCGAGCCGTCTTATAGGGAGCCAGAGCATTCTATTGGTCACCCGCCGTACTATTCGCGATCGTCCAGTCGAACGATAGCGGGCAACGCAGCTTGGGGTTCTATGTCGGGAGGGTCGGACACAGCACACGGCGCTGCTATGCGCCACAACGTAGACCGCTTTCAACAGGGACCGTACACGGGTTCTTCCTCTTCGGGGAGCCTGGGGGCGCCCCGTCCCCGTTCAGTTCTGAGGAAGGTCCGGGGAGTCTTCGCAGCTATCGCACGCCTGTTCATACCGACGCGACGGCGGCGAGGTGGAATCTAGTTCCCTCGTTCTTCGGAATAATGCCAGTGTAACCACGTACTGGGTGTCATAGGCCTGTTCCAAATGTCACGTTGATCGTGTTTTGAGAGTTCTGTCATGGCCACTGTAAAATAAATAAATACTCTGCACGCATAACCACGCTCACGCTCCTTAGTTACTCCAGGCTGAAGCCAGTCTCCTGGGGTGAACCACTTCGTTTGTAACATCTTATCTTTCAGTTCGGGTATTGTAAGGATCTAGTGCTGTGTATACATCCTGTATCTTATGCTGTAAGCATAAAACTCGTTCACATGCCTGGTCTCACCAGAACACCCGACAAACCGGGAACGGTATACGCCGTTGCGATCCTATCTAGTGAGATTCGTTCAAAATGCGTTAGCAATAGCCTCGTGTAGCAACCCAAGAACCCTACCATACCGCCCAGCTATCCTAGTAGGATATCTACCAGGATGGCCATGGATTCGAACACTTGAGGCGTTGAAGCTGGCTGTAATCATCCATGTTAGAGCGCCTGTACTGACCCTACACGAAACTGAAACTCATTGAGCGATTGTAGGATATGGTGGCGATAAGCAAGTCATTATCAGGACTCAGAAAGCACTACGCAAGCCTCAGGACCTTGCAGCGCACCTGGTAATTTGAGTCTGACAGTACTGGCCGGGAACCTAAGCGCCCGCCGGGTGTGATTGGCGCAGACGCGCTTTCGAGCCGACGTCGCTTGAGTTGCAATTCAAGCCTGAAAGCTTCTTTTCACCCAATTCCACCTCGTTCTTCTCGTCTGTAATATCCTCGCTGCAATACGTAAGTTCTAGGCAGGATGGACACTGGAGGATCCGGACGGCCAAGGCTGAGGGCCGTTGATCATGGCCAATCGCACCGCTAGGCCGACGTCAGGTGAGATAGGCAGCACGCCTGCCTCACTGATAGGGCGTGCGCCGCCTGCGTCCATTCTTATAGCTTATTCCTAACGCCCTCCTCTGCATCGTCCGACAGTAATCATCCTCCCTCGACCTCCCCATGTCTGCCTCGTCGGATGCCATCCTCACCCAAATCCTCACCCAGCTCCAGGCCCTCCAAGTCTCCCAGCAGACGCTGCAGGCCAAGGTGAGTTCAACGAATCCAGAGACCGCGCATGAGATGATGTTGAACGGACCGCGCACCTAGGTCGATGCTTTGAGCAATAAAGATGCGATAAGTACACCGTCGTCACCTGCGAGCCGTGGCACACCAATCCCTGCAGTTCGTCAGACCGCCGGGTCTGTCCTGTCGAGCGAGGGGCCGACCGTATCACCCCAGAACGCCATCTCGCCCTCCACATCTCCCGCCTTCACCAGTCCGCTTCAGGACAAAGACAAGGAAAGAGAGAGGTTGCTGTACCCGTCCCGCGTCCTTCTCACCAGTAAGTCTCTTTCCCTTCCGCCGCTTCCTGTTCCTCTCCCACACCCACGCCCCGCGCCCAGCCTACCCCGACCAGCACGGCATCAGGCCGTACCAACTCCAATGGGGCGCCGCAGACCCCGTCGTGCGCGGGCCCGTGATCTGCTCGCGCCTCCCGACGTCGATCAAGCAGCGCAACGCGCTCGGCGCGCACTCGGGCTCGTACTCGATCTACCGCGCGCTCGCGATCGCGATGGGCACGCTCGACCCGTCGCACAAGCCCGACTACACCAAGACCGAGCCCGCGGTCCCCATCCCGCCGCAGCCCGCGTGGAGCGACCCGACCAAGATCGTGAGCTTCGACCCGTGGGGCCACCTCGTGCCCCAGGTGTACCGCCGCGAGCTCGAGGAGCTCGGCCTGGACGTGAGGCCGAGCATTGCCGTCACCCGCGCGCACATGAAGCTCAGCGAGATCGACGAGGTGGCGCGGAGGGGCGATTTGACGATTGATGGCAAGATTCTGCTCAAGAGCCTCCCGCTCGTCAACGCGGACGGGACGCCGAGCACGGCGGACCCTGGTGTGGAGATTCGGATTAGCAAGGCGGCCGTTGAGCCGGTGTGGTATCTCCCTGGCGTTGCGGAGCGGTTTGGCATGTGAGTATTGAGCGGGCTTTGGGCTGCTATTGTTGTGAGAGTTGGCTTGCTGACGCTCTACTCAAGCTCCGAGGGCCTGCTCCGTCGCGCGCTCTTTGAGGACACTGGAGGGATGTACCCTGAGCTCATTACCCGCCCCGACATCAAGGTCTTCCTCCCTCCGATTGGCAACTTGACCGCATATATCTGCACGTATTCCTTCCTTTGTCTCTTCGTGGCTGGCGCCCTTCTCAACGTTTTGTCTACAGTCGGTAACCCTGCGTTCTTGTCCGACGAAACTAAAGAACTCACATTGCGTGTTCATGACGAATGTATGCGCATGTATCCACATTGGAGCGGGACCCGAGCTAACGAAACCTCATAGGCAACGGTTCTGACGTCTTCGGCTCCGATATCTGCACATGTAAACCTTACCTCACCTACGCCATCGAGGAGTGCATCCGCGGTGCCCAACGCGGAGGCGTTGGCCTCGTCGTCTACTTCCGCAAGGAGGGTCGTGCCCTTGGTGAGGTCACCAAGTACGTACCCATCGCCTCGCGCCTGTTCGGCAGCAGAGCTAACGGTCACCTGCAGGTACCTCGTGTACAACCTCCGGAAGCGCGGCGGCGACTCGGCAGACAAGTACTTCAAGGCGACCGAGCTCATCGCGGGCGTGAAGGACATGCGGTTCCAGGCCCTCATGCCCGACGTGCTGCACTGGCTCGGCATCAAGAAGATCGACAACATGGTGTCGATGAGCGACATGTGAGCCCCAGTCGTGGTGCTTCGGTAGGCGAGCCCCGTCGGTGCTGATCGTGCTTCGCGCTTTTACAGGAAATACAACGCGATCGTGCAGTCCGGCATCCCCATCCTGAAGCGATACGACATCCCCGGTGCGTCTTACTGACATGAATTCTCTTCCCCGCAACGCTGATCGTGTTCTCTCCGTAGAACACCTGCTGCCGCCCGACTCGCGTGTCGAGATCGACGCGAAGATCGCCGCGGGGTACTTCACGAGCGGCAAGAAGATCACCGAGGCCGACCTGATCAAGACTGTGGGCAGGACGTGGGAGGAGACCGAACACTAGAGCCAGCCAAGTTGCACGGTACCAATACACTCCATTCGACAATCCATGTTCTACATCGCTGTCGTCGCATTTCTACATGTATCCGTATAGCATGTTGTACTGTACTCATCACAGCAATCGAATCATACACAGGACCTATGAGACGTATACCGATACAACGAAATGCAGAGTTTTCTACGTTGAAGTGTCCTAATCAAGGAACGCGAGCTAGTTCCTGACCTCGTCTTCGCCATAGTCCAAAATCGCCTCAACCTGATCCTCTTCATCGTCCGATTGAACCTCTTCGACCTTGTCCAAGTCGATGTTCCTTGCGACGACTATCTTGTTCGCCTCCTCCGCAGCGGTGAACCGCACCTCGTCTTCGCTGACCTTGCTCCGGTAAGTCCTCGTGACCTTCACCAGCTCCTTCTCGTCAATCAGCACCCTGCAGCACACCTTCCCCTTCTCTTTCTCGATCTCGTATGTGACCTCCTTCTTCGGCTTGTGCTGCGCGGCCCAGATATCCAGGCGCGACACGGGGTGCAGGGCGTCCACTTCGTCGTGCACGACGCGCTCCAGCACGCGCATCAGCCCGAGCCGCTCCATCACACGCCGCACCTGGCCAAGGTCCCCGCGCGAGTCGACGTACACGGCCCCGAGGATGCTCTCGACCATGTCGCTGATGAACTTGGGCGCCTGCAGGCTCGTGAGCCCCGCCCACGGGTACACGCTGTCGTGCTCGAGCGCGGCCGCGATCTCCGCGCCGTGCTTCTGGAAGCGGAGGAAGGTGAGGTTCTGGTCCTCGAGCACGCGGTGGCTCGAGTGGAGGAGGCACTGCCAAAGGTGGATCTGTTGCGATTCGTCGACGTTCTGGAGCCCGTGCGCGAGCGACCAGGTCGGCATCGTCGACGTGACGGTCACGGACGTCTTGAGGCACGTGTACGCGAGGATGTGCGAGTTCACGACGGCCATCTTCTTGATGTGCATGTACCCCGGGCTGTAGTCCTTGCCCTCGGCGTGGTAGAGGTAGTCGACGACGATCATGTCGAGGGCGGAGTCGCCGAGGAACTCGAGCCGCTCGAGCGACATCGAGGCGGAATCGCCTTGGTAGCTCGCGTGAGTGAGCGCTTGGACGAGGAGCGTAGGACGGTTGAAGCGATAGTCGATCATCTGCTCGACGAGTGCGAGGTGTTCGGGAACGTCATCGATGTCGTCGATGTGGTGCATGGCTTCGATGTACTGGGGGAGTTTCTTCCACGTAAGACCGAGATCGAATGCTGCAGCGCAGTCGATTGCGAGGTCGAACTTGCCCTGTTCGTACGCTGCGCCAATGAGCGACTCGACGACGTCCGCAAGCATCTTGGTTGAGAGGTCTTCTGCACTCCGTTTCTTGTCGTCTTTGCCGTTGACTAGAATAGGCGTTACAGTGCCGCTTGCCAATGGTGTGCTCTCTCTGCTGTCGTCCAAGATCTCGTCGACGTTGCATATGGAATAATGGGGCTTCCATTTCCTCGGGACGAAACGATCGCGGACAATCCACCTGTACAACCCCTTCATAACAGCCCATTTGGCAAGGTTGACGTTAGCGACAGCGTGGTCCTTCTTCCGACTGAGATAGCCTTCATGCCAGAGAGGGAAGTCCGAGTAGAGCTGATTGCTTGTGATGAATTTCAGCACTGTGTCGCCCAAGGTCTCGAGTCGTTGATAGTGGAAGCGCTCTTGGGCGGTGGGTGCTGTGATAGCGGTGACAAGGAGTGGAAGCGGGACTCTAGAAACTGGGGATCGCTTCAACAGACCCATACGAAGGCTATGTACGGTTAATGCCATAGCTAGCCACCGCAGGATGGACGGAAGAAGGAAGGTATACTGAACCTCGTCTCGAGATGCGAGCTCGACTAAGGTGTATTGGGGAAGTAAGAGGAGCGGGGAGTCAGGTTTTGCAGGGTCCTTGTAGTCCGCGCCGTCTACAGAGAAGGGTATCAAGAAATTCCGTCGCTTGGGGAGCGATTGCACGACCATGAGCGGGTAAGTGATTTCTAGGTCTGGGAACGCGCTGTACTCTTCGCGAAGCTTCTCTTCTTCTTCTGTCGTGAGAGGGTCGTAACGCCACTGCAGCAGGCGAAGAGGTTTGTCGTATTTGTTAACGCCTCTGACCATCGCGAGATCTGGTGGGTATGAGAATGCAGTACCGAATGCCGCAGCATTCGCTAAAAATGGAGTCTCGCCGTGGTCTGTGAGGCCCGACATGACTCGCTCTTGCATCCATCTCCGTCGCTCGTCCCAGTCCTCCGCGTCTGGCCAAGGACCCGTAGGCAAGAACAGGTACGAAAAGTCTTCTCTGTTGCGCTCCATTCGGGCTCCGTACATCCTCCAGAACAGCCTATACGTCCATCGTCGTGCTAGACGGACTTCCTCTGCAGACGCTGGAGAGGCTGCCGCAGCGCTGATGGTTATCGACAACTCCTTGCGGCCGGGAACATACAACGTCGGGAAGTCCTCCGGGGCAAAGATCGGGAGGGGGCAGCGGGTGAACATACGCAAGGAGGGTAAGCCTTCGACTTCAAGCTCGTGCACAAACCAGGCTGACGATTCCGTGGAACCAATCCATGGGTCGATTTGGACGGAGACTTGGGCAGTGCTTTCGCGCTTGGCGACCTCAGCTAGCATCGCCTGCACCTCCTCCTCCTTGTCAGGTTCAACGCCACTCGAATGAGGAAGCAGGTGGTTGTTCAGAAGACCGGACTGGAACAGCGCCATGTACGCACGATACGCTACGTGCTGTTGAGCTCGGCGTTTCGTACTGTGGATGCGATTTGTAGTGAACTTCCGGAGGCTGGATACGAGGTGTCATTCTCGTATTGATGTTCAGCCAACGCGCGACTCACTGAGGAGGAAGGGCTCGTGGTAGGGTGACGGTTGCTCCCCAAGGGCCTTGATATAGCTCACTCTTGAAGCGAACGTCGTCGGGAAGAGTATGCCACCCTTCAATATAATCGGGTGGATCCAGTTCGTAAAGCGGGACAAGGCTCTCATGTCCTCCGGTAGGAATCACGGCGCAGAAGTGGTTGAGATGCGGAATAGCGGAATGGAGTGTTAGAAGGGCTCTGAGAAACGGTACGTGAGTTGGCACCTTCAAGCTGGGAGGAAGAGAGACTGACCCAGTAGAAGCAACCTCGAACTCCACATAACCGTCCATATCGTTAAAGTCATCTTCTTCAACGCGTGTAACGGCGTCTCGTCTCGGGTCGTTGTATGCCGCCATCATCTGACGCTCTGTCTCTTCCCACTTCCTCACGACTTCCTGCGGCCCAGTTTCCTCGAACATGATGATGAAACTACTCCTCTTCCGGCGCGCACGGCCTCTACTTTGCGCCCAAGACACGACATTGGGAGGGACATCAAACCGGACAACACTCCCGCATGCTTGGATATCGATTCCCTCCTCCGCCACGGAAGTCGAGACGATCAGGTTCTTGTCGCCAATCTTGAAGTCGCGAAGGGTGTCGCTCTGACTGTCGTTCACCATGTTCCGTGTAATGTCCAAGAACGAGTGCCGCTTAAAGCTCGAAGAGGAACCCAGCAAGCATCCAACGCGGAACAACTGGGAGGTCTCCGGGATGCGCCGAAGGAGCTCGGCGAGAACGAGGACGGTGTCGCGGCGAGTAACGAAGATGAGGCCACTATAGTCTTCATCCGCGGATCGGAAGATAGCCTCCTCCAGGATTAGGCTATCAGCGAGGGCGCGAACTTTCGGCGTAATGTTGGCAACGATCTTGTCAGTATCATTCGACGGTTCCGTGATGTCGACTTTATGAAGGATGCTTAGAAGGTATCGTTTCTCCTTCTCCTGCCACGCGGACATGATGTTGTTGTAGGGATTCGCAGCCTTCTTCGCCTGCTCGATGACCCTCGCGACGTACCAGTCGGCGGCCCAGGTCCCCAGCTCGATGCAGATGTCTGCGGCAGTACGCGCGAAGTCCCGCAGTCCCTTGTGTGTGAATGTGTCCTCCTTATCGACGGCTTTTGAGAGCTGCTGGTCCACGCGGCGGCGGTCGTCGCCGGGCTGAAGTTTCGCGAGACGTTCGCGAAGTCCAATAACGTAAGGATCCTTCTCGATATCCAAAGTCAACATCGCATTCGAGAGCGCCTTGTAATTGACAGAGGGGATACCGTCCCAACCGTGAACAGGGGCAGGGTAGATGACGTGCTTGAACTCCGGTCGGTGAACGTGTTGGGCAAGTTCGTCCCGATTGTTACGCGAAGAGCGGATAGTGCTGTCCAGATTTTTCTCCAGATCTCTGACAGAGCAATGACGATTCATGGTGAATGACGGTGTTTGGTGCGACGAAAAATCCACACACCTGAAGGCAATCTCGACGTTCGCCCCGTATGTAGGACTTGCTGTGAGCCCAAGCACCATGGGGCGCACACGGGAAGCAGAGGTATCGATAGGGGTGCGCGCAGGTAAGTCGAAATAGTGGTTCTTCATGATCATATTGTAGGGATGCTTGCCAATCGCGTGATGAGCCTCGTCGAAAACCAACAAACCGATGTCCGAACCCATATCCACGTATCCCTGGATATGTCCATGAGGATACCAATTCATTTCCAACACGCAGAGGAAGACTGACATGATGTAATGCATCGAGCAACACCTGGGGGGTCGTGACCATGACCCGATGCCTGTTTAGAATCCCCCGCCAAAGCTTGGAGTCTTTCCATTGATTGGGCTCCGACGATCCCGACACATGTCCCACCGAAACCGGTATCGAAGATTTGATGACTTCATACTGTTGTTCAACGAGGGCCACAGTAGGAGCTATGAACCATGAGACCTATGTGAGGGTGAGACATGGTGAGAAACCCACAACAGGCCGGATGTATGCGTCAACTGACGAACCTTGCGAGACTCATGCTCCACCTCATGCTTTATTCTGAGCACGGCGATGTGGGTCTTTCCTGAACCAGTGTCGAGGGCAATGACGATGTTGCGATGCATGCTCTCCTTAAGAAGCTCTTGCTGGTAGGCTCGAGTATGTACAATGAGGGACGCTGGTGCATCGAGTTTGATGTGCTTGCCATTCTCGCTAGTAGACATGATAGAGAAGACAGGGAGAAAATGTCGTGAGAGGAGGGAGACTGTGTGGCGTGCGATGGATGTCAACATATAGAGACGACTTTGGTGGCACAGACCAGAACGCACCTGTGACCCCGGCCAAATCCAAAACAACCTTTACAACGGGCCTTGTTTTCCTTTCAAAGGGCGTTGACGGCTATAGGGTGCTGGGGACCTGCAGTTTCCTTGTTCCCCGAAGACCTTAAAGTCTCTGCGAGGCTGCGAAGGTGGACTACCGCAGCATAGGATCAGATAAACGACCGTTGAATGTCGCAGTCGCCGTTCGAATTCGGAGGCTGGCACAAACGTTGTTGCAGCATGTTGACGTACAGAAGGTTTATTGGTCTAGAAGTATTATGGGGGGCCCATACAGCAGCAGAAGTGGTGGCGGGAGGAGATGAAGGCGGAGCGCTGCTCTCCGCGCTCTCGAAGTCTGACAAGCGGGCGCCACGTCCTGCATCCGCGCGTCGCGCTCGAGGCTACTTGATTTCATACGACCACGACGGCGTCCTCCTAGCAGCGGTTGAGGGCTACCCCGGACTTATGCCTCAGACCATTCCACTCTCTAGAATATCGACAGCAGGACCCTCTGCCTCGTATAATACACCTTTCGACAGTCCCGACGATTCTGAGTACCTGCGGAACGACCATGTGGACGAGGCCCAGAATATGAAACCTTCCTGGAACAAGGACCTTTACATGCTCCTGGAACAACCCACCTCTTCTCAGGCAGCATTCCTTGTCCATGTCTTCACTACGTTCCTCATCTCCTTTTCCGCCGTCGTCACAGTTCTAGAAACTGTTCCCGCCTTTCACTCCGTCTCTGGCAGATTTTGGTTCGGACTGGAGACCACCCTGGTTGTTCTCTTCACTATAGAGTACATCGGCCGATGTATCGCTCATGGAACGTCTTGGAAGAGGTTATTCAATTGGGTCATCTGTGAGTGTTCTTTCCAACGATTTAGGCCCGAATGCCGATGTCCTGGCAGCGTTCTTTGGAATCATAGATTTACTGGGTATATTGCCTTATTATATTGAGATTGCTTTGCAACAAGACACAGTGAGTAATCCATTCGATTTTCACGAAGTCATTGCTGACATTTCCGATGCAGTCTACATTGTTCAGGTTTACAATCCTCCGTACTTTTAGGCTACTACGTGTATTCCGACCATTCAGATATAATAACACCATACTTCTGCACGTCTTCAGTTACTCTGCCCGAGAATTCCACCGCTAATCCCCAGTCTAGCACTATAGAAGTAATGTATCTCTCATTCCGACGGTCCCAGCACGCTCTCCTAGCACTAGCGTTCTTCGTGGCGATGGTCTTGGTCGTGTTCAGTACATTGCTGTAAGTGCCGTTTCCTAAGCATGATCCAACGGGTAGCTAAGAGACCACACGACCAGATACTTCGCCGAGAGGGGCACTTGGGATCAGACCCTTGGAGTCTTCCTCAACTCGGACGGCGACCCTAGTCAATTTGCAGTGGGTATCTCTTAACATATCCGTATCACTATCATCCGCTCACCAGAACCATAGTCCATTCCCGCGGCTGGTTGGTAAGTGACATTGCTAGCGTCGCTACGGAGCGCCTTCAATTCACATCTGCGCGCCACTTCGCAGGTTTGTCATAGTCAGTGAGTACTACTCGGCAGCTAAGTCCGCATGTTCTCCCTCTCACTTTCGGGATAGCGATCACCACGGTGGGATACGGCGAGATCACACCCCGGTCGTTCTTGGGAAGAGTGATCACACTCCCCCTTCTCGTGTTCGGCCTGCTCCTCATTGCGCTGCCCACATTCGTGCTTGGCAGGGAGTTCAGCATCGTCTGGGAGTTCATGGAAGAAGCACAGGTCAGCCTTCCTCTTTCGTCCTCGGCCGAGCAGCCACTGACGTTGAAACCGGAGCAGAAGACGCGCGAACAAGACGAACAGATAGACCCATTCCATGACCCCCTTGCGTCCCCGCTTCTCGCTGCAAGGCGTCCGCCCGAAATCGCAACAACAACTAGCCTCTGGAGGCATGCCCCCGAAGAAATCTCGCGGCCGCGCGCCACCAGGGTCGCGAGCATTAGCAGTAATGCCCCCGGGCCACTGGACTCTACTGCTGCGCACAACGAGACTTCGGCTGAGCTCAGGGCGCACCTCTCGGAGCTCCGGGCCAAGGTGGATAGACAGGAGGAGATGCTGCGGCGTATCATGGCTGCTGTGGAAGGTCGGCAGGCGCAGCATCGGGACGCCGCCGGTCAGGAGGGATCGCGAAGCAGGTAGCATCAACACGAGTGGACAGATGTCAAGGGCTGTAGCGTGAAAGTTCTGAAACGTTCTATTGGGCATTTGATAATTAATGGGTGGGCTTTTCGGACACTGTCGTATTATCTGATCCTCGGGTTTACAATGAGATGCATCGCGAGGCGGAGAAGGCGGGCGGCAACCGTCTGCCCCATGACGATCGAGGGTGGCTCAGAAGCCTTGGAAGAACCTTCTTAAACGCTGTCATGAACCATGTGGGGTTTAGTCGCGCTGTGTGTCCTGAGGAATGCTGCCGTGGTATACAAAGGCGCCAAGATCTGCCACTGTTCCCCATTGAACATGGGGAAAGATGGGCTTTTATCGCTGCATGGTCTGCAAAAACATCACCAGTAGGTTTATTGCAAGGGCGTATTATTCAATCAACTGAGCTGAACAGGGAATCTTCGAAACTTGTCAGAACATCATCATAAGTAGCCGAGAATCCATACAACATACAGAAGACAGAATAGAGAAACAAAAAGCGGTACGAATTTTCTGCACTTCGGATATCAGTGCGTCTCTGGGTGTTCTCCTCCAAGTATCAAGGTTTCCGCATGGGCGGAGCGCGGCTTGATGGTGCAACGCCAGTCTTCAGGATACCTATTCAAAAGCGTGAGCCTCGCTCCTCGTTCGTGAAATAGAGGCCGAACTTACGAGAGGATGCCGTCCTTCATCTTCGGCTCCACTCGAATGACCTCCCCGCGCTCGTCGAGCGGTGGACCAATGATAAAGACGTGGAGCACGCGAGCGATGTTGATGAACAGTGACGCCTCCGCGAAGTGCCTTCCCGGGCAAATCCTGCAAAAAAAAGTGGAGGGTTGGAATGCCGGCATCGCGACGCCATCCGAGTTTGGGGGCTGATCGGAGACGCACTCACCTCCTCCCAAAGCCGAATGCAACCGTGGCGGGATCTCGGACGTCCGGGTTCAGCTGCCCGTCCTTCAGGAACCGTTCCGGAAGGAATCTTTCCGGCTCCGGATACGCTTCGGGGTCGTGGAGGATGGCCCTGTACATGCACGAGAGCGTCATGAGAACGGAACTGAACCTTCGGAGGAGAAGGGAGAGGGCATGGGAACTTGCCAAGCGTTCGGGAAGACGACCGTGCCAGCCGGGATGAAGTACCCGTCGAACTCGTCGTCTTCGACGGCGGCGTGTGGGATGCAGAGGGGGACCGCGTTCTGCCACCGGAGGCACTCCTTGATGATCGCGTTCACGTACGGCAGGTCGCTACGGTCTGCGTGGTCGGGCAACCGGGTCGGACCAACGACGGCTTCGAGTTCCGCTTGTGCCTTGGCCACGGCTTCCGGGTGGAGCGACATCGCCAGGAAGAACGTCTGAAACGTGGAAATCGTCTGTCGGGCAGCACGGTGAGGAGAGAAGTCCAACGCATCGAATGAAGATGCCCACAGTGTCGGCACCGCCTGTACGAAGCCAAGCAAACCCCCGTCAATGTCCATCCTCGATCTGACGCCCATCTTCTGCTACTCACCCGCGTAAGAAATGGCGGCGACGTTCTTGCTGACGTACTCTTCCTCCGCGACCGCGGAATCTTCTAGATGGGCCATGCCCCCGAGCATCGTGCCGACGATCGAGGACGTCGGGTGACCGTCCTTCTACTCGTGCCCCTCGATTATGAAACACTAATAGTGTTATGCCAAAGAAGCGTACCATTGCTGCCTTGGCTTGTGCAAACGGCATCTCGACCATCTCGTGGGATGCGTCCCGCCATCTTCTCAGTCTCTTCTGGAAGCCGGCCCCAGGTAACCATTCGGGTATGTGCCGCAAGAAGGGGAGGTACTCCACGAGGAAAGCCCCAGGGGTAAGGGCCACTGAGACTCCTTCCATGGACGTGTCGATGACCTCGATGATTCTGTCACCCTCCTTGGCGACATCGATGCCGTAGACCGTCTTCAGCACGCTTGCAGCAAACGTGCTTTATGGAGCAAAGGAACTTCAGAATGAGGAATAGTAGGCCTTCACGGGGCCATCAGAAAACTTACTGCCGGATATGTTCTTCGAGACGCTCGGGGTACGTCAGCAGCTTCTTCAGAAATTGGCGCGATTCGTCACGTTGGACGCCATGGTACTTTGAGACTACGCCAGGGTGGAAGTGCTGCCAGAAAAGGCGCCTGTAGCGTCGCCAGATATGTCCGTATGTCATAAACCCGAAGTTCCATTCCCAGCCAATCCTGCTAACGGTCAAATGGCATGTCATAACGGAGAACGAGACAACCTACAGATCGAACATTGGGGATAGGGGCCGGGCAGAATAGTTCGAAGATCGTTTCTCTAGAAACTCGAACGCCAGGCGAGGATTTCCGAGGATGATCATCGACTGGCCCAGCGTGCGGAAGAACAGGATGTCGCCTGTCAAATCGTAAGTGAGTAATCATCCCCAAAAATTCAGGCGAGCGCTCCACGCACCGTACTTCGCAGACAGGTTCCGGTATCCGATCCATGGTGTGGCCTTGGGCATGTCAAACAGATTGCCGACGAGGGGCAGAGCCTTTGGACCAGGCGGTAGCGGTCTGCCTCTCGTACGCGCTCTCCAATGGCTGATCGCCTGGATGTACCAGACGACGCCGACAACCAGCAGGGCCGGAGTGGCAAGGATGAGGATAGTTGGGGAGAGCATGGACATGATGTGCTGGAGCACTGCTCGGGAGACTGGCCGTCCCTTATCACCATCGAGCGAGACGCCTTATGTGCGCGGGCGCGATTACTAGCAGGAGTTGGACACTAGCGTCGGATAGACACCACCGGTGGTGTCAAGCAAAACGCCGCTCAAGGCGCGCCTTGAGCTCGCTGTGGGATCCACTCCATCGTTTGTCAGGGGAAGGAAGCGAGATAGTTAAAGGGACAGCTCACGACACACGACTTGTTAGTCCACGGGCGACACGCTCGGGGAAGCACCCATACACGCATCCACACTCGCGTTTGCGCCACAGGAACTAGAGCGGTACGACGCCGTGTGGAGTTTCGAGAAGCCGGTGGGAGCCGCACTTGGAGAGGCGGGCAGAGTTACTATACGGAAAAACTCAGCTGACGAGACGTGTCACATAGCTGACGGACATAAGGCCCATTTACAGACATTCATGACCAACGGCTGGATGATCACAGTCGGGATGGGAAATCTGGGACAAGGAAGTTGGGTTTGGCATGCGATCGGCTTCCATGAGTGGTCGGAAGAGATGCTTACGGGCTGTATTTATGCGGCGTGACAATCCACTCGAATACAATCAACTCGTTAAGTCCGCCGCAGTCTCAACGAGCCGGTCGCCAAGTGTGGTGTCTGAGCAGAAGTGGTCAGACACCACGCGTGCCGGTCAGCTGGCCTATGTTTAGGTGACAGAAAGCAGTTCGTAGACCTACAACAAGGCGGATCGCTCTCGGCACTTGGTACACACTCTCGAATAGTCACTTCTTCCCTCGAGTGGCCGTCGGGTGACCTCGACTTTGAATGTGGTGCCAATAAGGTTCGAGAAGATTAAACGTGGCGTTGAGAGAGCATATATGCATGCACTTACCGCTACTACCCGAGGGCGGGCCTGGGCCTGACATCCGAGAAAAACTGATTTCACGTCGAACAAGACTTCTTCTGAGCGGAGTTCACGGAGCACAGTGGCGGATCCAGAAGGGGGACAGCAATGGTGTGTCTGTTCTAGTACACCGCGGCAGCTTTCCTATTGTGGACGAAGCACACGAGACTAACGTCAGCACGATCTGTCAAGACCATCATTAATTGACTTACAAATGAGAGCGAATTTTGTAAATCTTGCGAAGAGGGTTGAAAATCACCCCAGTGCAAAACAAGCAACCCTAGGGCACGAAAGGGATCCAATACATGATTGCGGTTCGGATGTTGAGTCCCGCGACGTCCAAAGATAGCAATAACCTGAGAAACCGGATCCCAGGGGCCCTTGTGCCTTCAATGGCAATCGATAGACATACTGGACGACCAGATAACGTGGAATGGGACCCGCGGACCGGAAAACAATGGTGCATGAAAAGAAGCTCAACACACCCCGGTACAGTGGCCCATCGACCACCACGTCCCCTCAACGTGGCATAAGTTCTGTGCATGAGGAGTGCGGGTGGATATCGGTAGTGCTCACGGTCTGAGTCATTCTAACTGACAGGTTCGCATCATATAGAACCTGAACAAACTACCACACGTAGTCAGGACTCGAGGAAGACGCGGCGACGTGGTTCATAGACGTACGGACAAAGTAACCCCCTTGAGACCCAGTCTGTGGAACATTCTCCGCCTTCGACTACAGCGAGAAGCTAGACGCCTTCTTCCAGGGTCCTAATTAATGGGGTCCGCGGAGATGAACACCCTCGGCGATGTAGATGCAGCGGAACTGGTAGGCTTTGGAAGTGGAAGACACATTGGGTGTCGTATTTCTCGGCCGTCTGAGAGAGTCAGAATAAGTTGATTTGGACACAGAAATCGAAATCACAATGAAGAGATATCCGGAAAAGTTGAGAGCAGTGTCGGAGACAGAGCGTCTGTTTGTCCTTGTTAGATCCAGAGGTCATTGCACAACAGGAACAAACAGTAGGGCGCTTACGACGTCCCTGCACCAAGTCGCCAGGTAGAAAGTTGAGGCGATCACTGATTTCCATTAGAATGGTTCGGCATCGGCATTTACGGTGTGTACCCTTATGTACCACAGACCTACCATTCATTTAATTCAATGTCACTACTAGGAATTGAACTGGTTGACCACTCCTCGGTCTCTCCGGAGCTCGCTTGCCGCCGCAGTACTCCAGGCTCCGCCCGAGCGACACGACTCGAAGGACGTTGGGACCTGATGCCAAGTGAGCCCATAAACTGGTTCGTACCAGACAAGTCATCCTGGTGAGCCGCTTCTAAGTTACTCTGGTGGAGATCGAGCATGAACCGGGATATGAGAACCGTTGTGATCCTGACGCAACATCTTGAAGACTCAGCACTATCCACTATAGGACGACAGATAATGTATCCAAGAAGGACAAGGACTACTACTCACGGCTCAGACAGCTTGGTCACATATGATGCGTTCAACAACGAGCTGTGTAGGAACGAAGTCTGGCGCGCACAGTCGGTACGTGATAAATACTGTTCAGGTGGTTACGATGACTCACCGGGAGGAAAGTGAATACGATGTGAAGGGTATTCATAGTGAGTAGGACGCTGCAGCTGGTCAATACGGGTATCGGACGGGGCTTTTCAATAACTTACATAAAGTACAGAGTGCCTATAACTTTCGTTAGCCTGCGTTACGCACTAACTCGGAGTTATGGCATACTTACCGTTCCTGAGCATGATTTCTGCCAGACTCCAGGATGTAGACTGTCTGCGCTGACGGGCATGGGAGGTTGCCTTCCATGTGACTCCAATCACAACTGCGTCAGCGATGATCTGACCTCCACGAATAACGGAGATATCTGTCGATTACTTTAATGAGCAGAAGCATCAGCGAACATGGCACAGAAGGACTGACCGCTAAGGCTAGAAATCAATGCTCGTTGGCCCAAAGCTTGTCAGCCCGCTACTTACATGACTCCCATGGATGGTAGCAATACCCACGACCTACAGCCAAAAACCAGTTTGCCATCAAAGGACACATTGTGAAGATCTGCCTATTTCGTGGACGGTTAGATCGCACCGTCCGAATGATGAAACAGAGCATATGACAGCTCACATAGTAGTCGAACGGGATGGGAAGGATTGACAGTAGGAACGTGAATGCGCTCCAAAACCAATTCTTCCGAGATAATGCATACACGCGCAAGGTGGAAAAAACTGCATACATAGAACGTCAGGCATCGGGCAGTTCAATGAACAAGGGTCGACGAAACCTGCCCATGGAAGGTACTGGAGGTACCTTGTGGCTATGTCAATGTAGAACTGGGTGCGGCAGCTGTCTCAATGTCAGTTTTCAATTCATGGCTAGCAACAGCGCCAGCTCACTTCTATAACCTTCGGTTAGTACATAAATTACGGGAGCATTCGGTATTAACTCACTTGGGATAGCGGAAATGACTGACACCGATAATAAGCCATGCCAAGTCCCACATAGTAGAATAGAGCCAGATAGCGGTTGGCGAAGAACAGGAGTGAAGGGGCACCCATCTTGCGCTTCCAAAAGTACCGGGATTCCCGTTCGATCGTAAGAAGGTAGTCGTAACCGATCAAGGCTGCCGATGGCGAACACGAGGGTCAGAACGGCACGAGTCCTCAATCCCATACTATCTACGCACCTGCGCCACAAGCTGTCATCAGGTTCCCTGCAAAGCTACAGTACGTACTTATCATGAGTCGCCAACAAATACGAACAGACTGAACGGTAGGGCCACGTACTTCGCCTCTCGAATTGTGACATCGCGGGTCATTCTTTGGCGAGAAATTAAACGGGGTCCGGAAACTGAAGGGGTACGGGGGAAAGTGGAGCATGAGGGGAACGGGCTGTTGAACAACTTATCAGCCTTCGACGGAATCGCACGGCTGCGAAACGGGCGGAACACCCTGTAACGGTGACAGCGTCTGGCAGGTTTAGGTTTTGGTGCAACCTTAGTGGTACATCTTCTGGCTGACGTACTAGACGCGATGAATGGCAATACGACAGGACAACGAAGGGTCGAGATGTACCGTGCGTGCCCCACAGCCGCACAAGCTGGGTCCGAGCCATCGGCGGTGGCCCCTGTCCTAAAAGCTACTCCTCACCTCGGCTGGCGGTTTCTGCTAAGGCAGCAAGGAAGACATGGCTTGAGACCGGTGCGCACATCGCACGGATACGCCGCCCAATGGAAAGACATGTGTGAAGAAGGAAGTACGCCTTCCTGCTAAGTAGAGCCGAGCGTGCCGCCGCTGTCGCTGCCTCGCATCATAATGCAACGAATGAGGCTCGGCCACTAAAGAAGTCGCCTGGACGCAGTGAATTTACTATATTCGCCTTCGCCGTCCTGCGAACTGAGGGACTGCACCCACAATCACGTCAGGACAAGTCCACTGTCACGAGGAAGACGCAGCGCTCACAGTCAAACATGTTGTAGGGGTCAGGCAAGGGAAGACGGTTGATCATCGCCTTGCAGTGGTGTACCGGACGGATACTACCCGCGATGATACAGAGGTCGGAGAGCTGGCAAAGTGGGTCGCAGACATTTCGCGACATTATCCGAAGTGGGGTCTATCTGTTCGTAATTATCAGACAAGTAATTATCAGAACTGAACCTAAGTCGAGACTTCCGACTCACCATCGCCGTCTGATTAGGAAAAGTTCTTGTGCACGAGGAAGTGGCGCGGGCGAGAGAAATTGATCAGGCAACTGAATAACACGCATCTCAGGCCTTAGGCTTGCCTCGTGGATCTCGCGCCGATGAAAGTTCCGTCGTCCACCTTACAGATAAATATAGCTGATTATAGGTTAGCAGAGGTTACTACTTAGCAGTGCCAGCGAGCGTGTGGGGGTGGTGCGAGCGATAGCATTGTAGCAAAGGATGACGGCAACCGTCAACTTCGGCATGGGGCGGCCGAGTCGGAGGTGCAAACCCGTGTGGCTATGCTAAGATGATCCTCCCAAAGATCCCGCATGGGTATATGCACGCAGTGACCACCACCAAGTTCGCGACGCCCTCGGCGATTTCATTTCGCCAGTGAGATTGGGCCCTGTTGGCCGCCACACATATCGTTGCAATAGGGAGAGTGGAAGGAATCGAAAACAAAAAAGAGCGTGGTAGAGAGCGGGTATCAATACAGTACAGCGCGGCTTCCTAGTAGACTACACGACATGAAGGGTCACGTCTTTACTTGAGCTTGGCGAAGCCGACCGAGTTCTGGTCAACGGAGAACACGGTATAGACGTTCTTCATGAAGCTGCATAGGAGACGCATGAGCAATTACGGATAATACGAGATGATCGCGCGTGCACTCACGAGTCACCGAGCAGCCACACGTTGTCGCCGAGGCCGAGGTCGCCACCAGCGATGGCACCGACGCACTGGCCGGATCCGCTCGAGGTCTCACCGAGGCTGAGGCTAAAAAATCGCATCCGACATCAGCAACCAGTCCCGTATCGCCCAGCAAGGCGAGAAAGAAAGTGAGCACGTACTTGTCCGAGCTGATCTCCCAGTTGTTGCCGCCCCACGAGAAGGAGACCTTAGGTGCGGACTTGCACGGGTACTGGTAGAGGCCCTGCTGCTGGTCGTACTCCTGAGCGCCGTCGACGCCCGCCCAGAACGTCTGTGCGGCGCCCGTGGGCGCGGTGATGATCGTCGAGCCCGAGTCGATGATCGTCTCGAAGCCGTCCGCAACGCTCTTCCCGCCCACGCTCGCGGACGCGCCGCCGATCTGCCAGAAGCCGTTGCTCGACGCGACCTTGTGGTACTCGACCTTGCCCGAGTACAGGCCGTCGTTGGTGCCGCCGATGAAGAGCTCCGAGCCGGAGCTCCCGAGCTTGAACGCGAACGCGCCCTCCTTGGCCGTCTTCTGCGAGACGGCGGTGAAGAAGAACGGGTCGTGCTTGAGGTTCGAGATCGCGGGGAACGCGAGCCCGAGCAGGCCGTCCGACGGGTCCTTTTGGAACTCGGCCGACTCGTCGGTTACCGCCGCGAGGTACTGGCCGGTGACGGTGACGCCGCCGACAGTCACTACGGGAGTTGGTGCGTTAGTCACTGTACATGCGTTATCAGCGATAGCGCGACTTACCGGTGTCTGTGTACGGGGTGCCAGAGGCAGTGGAGCCATCGCCGTAGCTGATGGAGAAGGAGCCGCTCTCCTTCTTGCTGCCAGAGGAGGACGAAGGGTCGTACTTGGAGTGGCTGCCGCAGGTCGAGCACGATGAGGCGGGGACCCAGAGGTCGGACGAGCCGGTGTCGAAGTCGATGGTGAAGCTCTGGGCAGGCTTGCCAATGGAGACCTTGCCGGTCCAGAGGAGATCGTTCTCCTGGTCGGTGAGCTCAACGCTACCGCGCTTCTGGAAGGAGTTGGGGAGGGTGGCCAGAGGCTTGATCTCAGCGCCCTTGGAGAACGCCTGGCGGCCGACGTTCTTCTCGAGGTTGATGAGGTTCTGGCGGTGCTTGCTGCAAACGGAATCGGGGGGGGGGTCAGACTAAGCGACGTCAGACGGGAGGGAGGCGATGCACTTCTTCAACTTGACGATCTCACGGATGGCAGCCTCGTGGTTGAAGGTGCCGTCCGCGTTCTGCAGGTTGCCGCGCTTCTGGAGAGGGATGCGAACGCCTCCGGGAGTGATGGGGGTCGCAGAAGCAATGAGGGCGAGAGCGACGGTGAAGAGAGTAGCTTTGCAGAACATGGTTGGCAAATGACCGACGAGAGTGGTAGAGATCGAATGAGAGTGGGGGTGAAGGAGCGAGTCTGGCTCTGAACGGACACATTGCGAGGGCTATTATAGGGAACGGGGGCAAGCTGAACGACATATCGAGGTCGGCTTTGCCTCGAGGCATCTCATGCCGTAGTTCGAAGATACGCATGGCGTTCCGAGAGGTTACGACGACGATGGGGGTGGAGTGATTATCGAAGTCGTCGGTGAGTCGCTAGGCCGGCGAGCGGTATAAGTGCCAAGCGAGTGTTTGAGGAGCGCAGGGGGAGCAAGCCGCACGATGCGAGTGGAGACAGTGCGTGCACACAAAGAATGATTGCGGTGTCAGGTTGTCGAGAAAGCGGCGCGTTTAGTGCAAGGGAGCTGGCCGGGAAGGCGAGATCCCGATAAGTATAGATGGGGGGATTGAAGACAAATCAGTTGTGGGGTCGCGTAACCATTAGACACTTTCCACCTCACCATATGCGGATGTGAGCCTATTTGATCCACTTTCGCATGCAACAGAAGTTGTGGGCGCAATTTACTTGTGACAATTTGCATACTGGCTGTACGAGAGTATATGGGTCTACCGCACCTGTTGGCGGCTAAAGAGTACTTCATGGCAACGAACCTGGGGAAAAGATAAGTAACGGGTGCTACACGCCGACGAGCACGGACGTACACTATACTCCAACAATGTGCTTGTGCAAAGTCATCGTGACAGAAGGAATGTGCTGCTGCTGCTGCCTGCAGACTCTTGCAGTGCAGACCGCGAATGAGTTGATGATGGTGGTCTGCAACCGGTATCCGTGGCTGGGCGCCTAGAAATGGCATCCTTGGATCTGACGTCACCATCGGCAAATGCTCACTTACGCCACCAGCACACGGCGAGCTCGTTGCGAGGAACTAGTAAACGACTGGTACGATCGCCACTTACTGCCTCCGAGACCTGCTCATTCGTAGCCTAAGCTTGCCGGTGCAGACTAGACTCGCAAGCCAGTTGGTGGCGAGTTTGAAATCCCATCACCGAACAGGATGGGAACGTGCAGACGCGCCGTACGGTCAACAACAGTCAGCGAGCTTGAAGCTTGAAGTGCCGCTTGTCATCCACTGGCAATGCCATCAATCACGGGGGGCAAGCCCAGCTCCATACCTTGTCTATACGAACCCGTCAGTGTAAAGGTCCTCTGTATCGTCAAGTCTATACTGACGTCTTTCATTCCATAATTTGCGCTATACCAGCCTTTGGTGATGCCTTTGCCCCGCCTCTTGTCTTATCAGCTGATAATGTCTGGTAGTCCAAGTATTCGGCACCGTCAAGCCAGACAGAATGTCAGCAGAAGCATGTTCGCCATCATAAGTAAACAAGCCACTCACGGACCACTGAAGTCCTGGGGTACATATCCGCGATCGAGTTCCGGACGCGGCATTCGAACTCCCGAACCCGGGCTCTTCGGAAGCCTCACCAAGTCACCACCGTCTCGCCCCCGTCGACGTCGATTCCCCTGTTTGGTTGGCCGTCGACACCCACTGGTATGTGCGGCGGAAAGGCCCTGAGCCTGGGAGCCTTCGTATAATTGCACTCGGGTCATGCGTCCTTGGGCTGCAGACGATCGTACATCGTGAGCGCAAGAAAGCACCTCGACGCTCAAGTTTGTTGCTACAATGAACTACACATCACCTAGCTGCCAAGCAAAAGATTGAGCGCGGGTCCATTCGAACGCGTCCCGTCCATGACTTCGACTCCCCACGCGAACTGTCCTCACGGAGATCTCAAGTCCGTGTCGCGCCAAGCCTTGTTGGAACGGACCGACCACTCCTCGAGCTCCATTTCGATGGATGCAAACTCCTGCGAGCATGGTTGCCCGATATCGGAGCCCATGACTTGAATGCCGGTCAAGCCACTGGGCTGGTTCGAAATTCCTCGGTGAGCTTCGTGGAGATCGAGGATGAAGCGGGATACAAGGATTGCTGTGATACTAGAAGGCCCGGGAATGAGGACAACACCGCGGGAGACAGATGGAGGAACTCAACGGCTCCGAGACCCTTGTCACGTATGAGGTGTTCGTGAACGGTATGTGCAGGAGGGAGTTCTGGAGGCTTCGTGAGCATGCGATATGGACGTGGGATGATCATAGCCAGGTTCGCCTCACCGGGAGGAAAATGAACACAGTATGCAGGATGTTCAGCACCAGTAGGATGCTGCGGACGTCAATAGTAGGTATATGCGTTGAGACGGGCGTGAGCAACTCACAGGAAGTACAGAGTACCTTCGGTTCACGGGTCAGCGTGCATAACTACGGCACCTCGCTTACGGAAACGTACCGTGCTTAAGCATCACTCTCGTTAAAAAGCACATAGACCCTTCAGAAAGCGCATAATATGTAGCTCTCCACGTAATTCCGATCACGACGACGTCGGCGACGATTTGGCCCCCGCGGATGACAATTGTACCTAGTATAGAATACTTTGAGTGGGGAAGAGAGGGCTGACTTTGGCTGATGCATGACCGTACTGACCACTGAGTAAATCATCAGCAAAGCGGTGGGTCAGAGAGGCAAAGGATACCAACTTACACTAGACTGAGGGACGTGGGCGTTGTTGCGGCGGGAAGACATCCTGCGATGGGATCTTCGACGAAGGACGTATGGTGGAAGTCTCCCTAAGGGACGATCAGGCCATGATGGATTATAAACGTATATCGTCACTTACGTAGGCATCAAGAGGAAATGCGAGCATGGACCAGAAGAAAGTGAGCCCGCTCAGAAGCCAGTTCCGGTGGCCCAAAGCAAAAACCCGCAAGGCGGAAAAGACTATCATTTTCGTGCGAGATCAGTGCGAGGTCCCTGACACAGGGATGCATTTTAGACGAACCAGCCCACGGAAGGTACTGGAAGTATCTTATGCCCATGTCGATGTAGTATTGCACCTGGCAACTGCCTGAGCATCAGCATGTTATCCAATGCCGAATAATATTTTGTTAGCATACTCCTGCAACCAACAGTGAGGACAGGAAGACGGTCAGCTATGGGGGGAAGACTCACCAGGAGTGGCAACGAGAGACACCGGTAATAAGCAAGGCCCACATAGTAGATCACTGCAGTGTAGCGATTGACGAAAAATAAGATCGTGGCCGCGTTCACCCCACGTCGTTTCCAGAACAGACGGGATTCTCGCTGCACGGTGAGAAGGTAGTCATAGCCGACCAAAGCTGTGGATGTTAAGTCCGACAACGTGGTGTCTAGTTCGTATACGTAGTTCGCACGGACGTACCGGCGATGCCCACAGTTATAAGGTTAGATGTAAAGCTAGAATGCATATGGATATGTATACGTATACCCTAGATTCAGAAGGTCTAGAGGACTCACTTGATATCTTTCACTGTGATAATATTGGCTTTGTCTAATGGGTGCGACATGGCCGGCAAACGCGAGGGAGTGAAATCGACCGTGACAGGGCGGGGTTGCGAGTAGCGGAAGCCAGCGCTGCTGCCTCCCTCTCCACACCGCGACAGGGGCTCTTACTTGAAGAAACGGTGGGTTGATGCTATCCAAGCCATCAAGTTCCATGTGATGGTGTTTTGGTCTTCCGAATAGCAGCAGTGGCCAGCGCCATCGCAACTGGATAGAATTATATGCGACAAGCGGGCAGCACCACTTACAAGCAGTTCTAGTGCCAAGGCTGAGGGCGTTGACGAACTCGGGTGGTTCTTGAAGATGGAAGTGACAGACGACGCCATATCTGTAAGTGTAACGTCCTATTAGATCGGAGACTGAGCGCGTAGGACCGATAACTTAAGATAGCCGCAATGTCATGGGCCACAATACTCACACGTGTGTCCAGGTAACGACATGTGGTGGCTTCCTCGCCCTGCAACTCCGATGGCTTCACCTTGAGGATAGCATGAATATCATATCATCTCCAACAGCTTCTGTGGACGATGAGCGGGGGTACTGTGATGGATTGTGCGCGATGGGTTTCACGACGTACCGACCTGCGTGGACCGATCTCTCTGTTGGCGGTGCCAGTCGTTGGACTAGGCCATCCACTGGGAAACGAACGTAGATCTGACATGGTTGTGGTCGCCAGGTTGCTAAGAGTAATGGTAGTACCTGCCACAAGTACAGGCAGAAATACGCCCAGGCATCGAATCGTGTTAGTTGCTTCGAGACCTCTCACGGCCTGGATGAACTTCTGGACCATTCAATGTAGAAGTTGTGGTGACCGAGTTTTGGGGGTGCGACTCCTATAGAACGTGTGAGGCTTGTGGATAAACATACTTGCACCCGACAATGGTCAACGCTGGGAGGGAGGGAGATGGTTCACATCATAACGTTCCGCATGGTTCAAACGTTCAAGCTTCAAGTTCAATGCCCCTCTTTAGACGCCCGGTGGCGGTCATGGGCGCTATGTCTACACAGATCTTGAGCTTGACCATCACCTCTCGATATCGATACGACCATACCACATCTTGCAATTGAAAGCTTTCAAGTTGTTGTTCGAGTACGAATGACTCAAGATTCGAGAGTACTTCAGTCGCTCGAAACGTTCAGTGCCGATGTCAATCAAGCTCTTCATACCAATCTGCTCAGGTACGTGAGCTTCGCACCTGGAATCCTACATTCTCATTTCATTTTCATGCCACGGTTTGTGCCAATACAGCTTCAATGAGGTACTTGTTGCATCTCTTTTGCCCAATCTCACCCTGTAGCCTCATCAGCTTTGACAGACTGAAGCGATCGGCTCTGCCTTACGCGTCATTCAAGCCAGACTCAACAGCCACAGGAACACGTTCACTCCAATAAGCAAGCTCCCCCCCGAAGTCCTGGGTCGCATCTTCGAGTTCACGGTCGCTCCAGAGTCCGAGTTTCTCGAGAATCTATCCGAGTTCCCGCCATCAATCCCTCCACGCCTAACGGCTTGGTACCACAACCTCCTCTTAGTCTGCACTTGGTGGGCCAAGGTCGCCACAACATGTCCACGGATGTGGTACCATATCGTCGATGACGATATGATAGACAGGGCTCCACGCAGATATATGACTCGTTACTACCCTCAAGTAGTCCTTCGACGATCTGGGCAGGCGACGCCTCTCCACCTCTACACAGCAGTGCCACCACGACCAACCCCCGAATCAGTCCCCTGGTGGATCATCAAAAACCAGCCTGTCCGCGTTAATGCCCTCCATATTACCCTTCGCGATGCTCGAACGCAATCTGAAGCTTTGCTCGAATCACTAGCCACTTCATTACCATCGCTTCGCCTATTGACCGTCGATGCCCACCGCTCGTCTTACGCCCATGCCATCGGGCAAGATATGCCGATAATCCTTTGCGGGGAGGTTTTGAACCTCGAAGCTCTCACATGGTCTATCGGCGTCCCGTTCCTCCCGGGAAACACATTCCCGAGTCTCGCACACTTGAATCTCCACGAGCGGAGTAGTATCTTCCGAGACGACATCTGCTGCCTCGACAGCATCTTGCGGCTGCTTTCGAACTGCCCTCGCTTGGAGACCCTAGTTTTTGCACAAAGCTCCCTGGACGTTGCGACTGGCATGGGGCCCGACCGTGGTCCAGTTCGGTTGAACCATCTCCGTGCGTTGTGGGTCCAGGGCCAGGACCTCGCAGTCAACTCCGCGCTCAAGTTCCTGTCCTACCTGGACCTTCCGAAGGATGCCACCGTGAGACTGTCAAACCTCTCCGAGCTCGATCCAGACTACCCCTCTGAGCCAACTGAGCCGCCCACGTCACTGCCGTTCCTCGCACAAATGGACTGCCCTGCCAGGCTGGACGTCATCCACTGCGAGGGCGGGCACAGAGATGACGCCGAACGCTACGCCTTCCACTTCATCGTCGTAGGCCCGCGCTCGCGGTTCTGGCTCCATATGCCTGGCAATTCCACAATCGCACTCCACTGTCTCGCGCTCCTGTACAAGATGCTGCCCAAGGAGCCCATCGAGACCGTGCGTGTCTCTGTGCTCACCATGCGCGGCTTCACCTTCCTGCCTCTCATACTCGGCCAGCTTCCGTCGCTCACCACCCTCCTCGTCCGTCACAGCAAGGTCTCGTCTCCAGTTGTAGCAGCTGCAGGCGTCGCCGCGCTAGTCCGCGCGCTGGGCCCGGGCAGAGGTTCTGTGAACAATGTCCCCGCACCCAGACTAAAAACTGTCGGCCTGGAGCTGACGTGCACCCCTACGACGTCCCTCGCGCCGCTTGTCAGCGTGTTTGAGGAGCGGAAAAAGTGCTGCCATCCCCTCGCTACGGTGCAGCACAAACTGGTCGGCGTGGATATGAGGGATGTGGACGAGATGAAGGAGCATGTCACTGAGGGCCTTGGCGACGTGGACGGCAAGCTCTGGATCCCAGTTATCGATGAAGGCTGGAGGGTGAAAAACGACTATTGGAGGTTATATCCTACGCCCTGGGACGAGTACTCGGGATGGGGGTTCTCCTTAGAGGAGTGGTAGGTACGCAAAACGTTTGCTCCTCGACGATCGACCCCTCCTGATCCTGCCCAGAGGTAAATAGGGCCAGTACAAATTTAGTTTGTTGGATCCCCCAGACACGACCAAGGATGAAAAAAATGTAACCAAAACGTGTATCATTTTAAGGAACAAGGGACAGCGATTTTTGGAGAACATTTCCGGGCCAGGAGTCAAGCATACAAGGAACGAAAACACAGCCATTTACCCCCCTACCCCCCCAATCCTAACCACAACTCACTCTAGGCCTTGACCGGAACCGCTCAGCGCCAGGTGTCGTTCTGGATGTACGACCCGCTCGCGGGGGTCGTGATCGAGTCGTTCGGGTCCGACTCCCACGTGACGGCGCCGTTGTACTTGCGGATGTACTTGTACTCGATGTAGGTCGAGGCGGGAAGCGACAGCGTGATGCTCCAGATCGGGTAGTTGGCCGCGGAGAGGATGAGCGCGTTGTCGGGCGACCAGTCCTCGAGCGCGTCGACGCTCCCGGTGATGTAGATGTTCTCCCCCCATACGGTCGTCGCGTCGACGTTGAACGTCACGGATACGGTGCCGCTCCCACCGCCGCCACCGCTCCCACCGCACGTCGAGGTTAGGCCGGCCGCGCCCCAGCTGGCGTACGTCTTGCCGGAGCGAGCGGCGAAGGCGGTGAGGGCGGATGCGTAGCTCCAAGTGAGGTCGGATGCAGAGGTCTGGGAGCCAGAGCTCTTGTCGAACTGCTCGGAGAGGGCCCCGGTCGAAGGCGTGTATTTGGCGTTCACCTCGAGGAAGCCGTCAGCGAAGTCCTTGACAGCCGCGGTGAGGGTGCTGTACGTCGAGGAAGAAGAGTCGTATGAGCCGGCAGTCATGGAGGAGTCGAATTGCTGGAAGAACGTGAGCGACGTGGACGTGACGTTGAGCCCGCCTAGCTGGTCCCAAGTAATGAGCGCATCGTAGAGCTGCTCGGCGACCGCAAAGACGGCGAGGTACCAAGGCTAAACGGACACAAGTTACTCATCAATAAATACCGTCAAGTACTGTGCAAGGAAAGTCCTACGTTGCCGTTGTAGTACGAGTCCTCGGGGTAACGACCGGTGGCGACAGCAGCGGTAGAGGCAACGCCGCTGTTCACTCCATAGATGGAGCGGAACGCATCGACGTAAACCTTAAGGTTCGAAAGCGCCTTATCCGAGCACGGTTGGAACGTGACAGCATCGCATCCAGCCTCAACGTCGAAGGTGTGAATCGAAGTGAGGACGGTGTTCGCGTCCTTGCCGGAACGACCACCACCGGTGTTAGCGGTCACATAGCCAGAACCAGAGTTCCAGTACGACTGCATGTACATATATTAGCACATGAGTGGGCTGATCAGGAAGGCCGACATAAGCTCACCTGGAGGAAGCACAAAAGGTTGTCCGCCTGTGTCGTGTAACCGGAAACGACCGAGGTTTGACCGATGGCCGTAGCCAACGCGGCGCCTTCGCGAAGTGCACGGTGCTGGACAGCAGTCGTGAAGAACGACGACGAGTTCACTTCCTCCCACAAATCGAACCTAGTAGATACCAGTGAGAACACAGAACGTAGAATATCTAGCTAACTTACGTCGACTGGTTCCAGTTGTTCTCGACATAGTTCAAGTCGAGCTCGATGATAGGCCAGAGCGTGTTCAGAACGTAGGACGTGCCGTTGCCGTTCGCGAGGAGCCAGTTCGCGTAAGTGATGATCGCGGTGGCGCGAAGAGCGGGACCGTCTGCACCAACGCCAGGAATGATGAGCATAGAAGTTTGTCGAGAGTGATTTATTTTAAAGCTTACCTCGCTGAGGGCGGCCCCACGCGCCGGTAAAGGCGGTCTCGTCGATGTTGAACTTGGGCTCCCCAAGACCACCGGAGCTAACCGTCCCAGAGGGGTTGGACGTCTGCTGAAGAATGGCCTCCGCAGCGGTGAAGTCGTCGATCAGGCCACGGAGTGTGGTGTCCTCGCCTGTCGTGAACTGGTCGATGACGGTGTTGAACACGAGCGAAGAGTCGCGGGTCCAGGTGTAGAGATAGTCGGGGCTGGACGAGCTCGGGCTGGCAATGACAATACCCGACTGCAAAACGGGGCCGTGGAAGTCAGCAATTCATCTAAAATCACATGGAAAAATTTCCAATCTCATGAGAACGACTCTCACCTTGGCGCCGCTGGACTTAGAACCGCTGGGTCCAATATTAGCGATGAGGCCGGCCTTCGCTATAGGAGACTCGGAGGCGACGTAGGCATCCGCCGAGGAGGACTGGGCGCACGCGCCGACAGCGAGCGCCGCCCACGATACGAGGACGTAAAAGCGCATTTTCGCCGGTGTGTCGAGCTGGAGGAGCGCAAATAACGAAATGAACCGACGGCGACGACGAACGAGGGACGAGGGCCGGTGCTGAACCTCTCGTAAACTTTACTGCTATAAATATGTTCCCAAATACATGTCGCAAACAGACGAGCCGCTCGTCGACGCTGACGACATTAGCAAGTGCGCATGTGGAGGAAATGAGGGACGGGTCACGCGGACAGGAAAGAAGACACAACACCTGATGATACCGCCGCTAGCGGGGATTCCATCCGAACTTGAACGTTGCCAAAACGATCCTCCAGGACATCGTTTGCGCAGCTCCTTGGACCTTTCAGGAAATTCGGCGTCACGGATCGCGCGACCCGACGCATCAATCTGCAAAAGCAACCGCGGCGCAGGAACGAGGTCAAGGGGCCATGGTCGTCGTCGACCAGCGGCCGCTCTATAACCGCCAGCCACGCCAGGGTCGCAAACAACCGCCTTCTTCTTTGGTGTTGCATATGGCCCGTCGAAGAGAAGAAGCGGGGGCGCGAGTCAATCCGGAGTTTTTCCAGCCCCGGAAGTGGAGATCGTCGAATGCTGAGAACAAGCAACGTTATCAGCTGCCTCTGATCCGAGAAAGCCAGACTCACGTGGGGATGCGGGGAATGCGGCACAGACCCACCGTGGAGGAGCCTCCGACTTTCAGGATCCTCGACATTCCCACACAGATCGTCTATCCAAGCCACCGGCCTCGATTTTGTGGCTCTAGTTGCCGGATGAGGAGGTCGATGGTTAGGAGGTTCCCGTGGATGACGGAGATCGTTGGCGGTCGGCACTTTTTCTGGTTCGAGGAGTTAGACGTCGGCGAGGGCCATCCGGCGGGAGAAGGCTGCCTTTAGTGCCTCTGTAAGTAACTTCGACGAGCGGAGAGGAGAACAGGGATGGCATACGGCTATGACCTAACGCATAGTCTCCTTGGTTTCAGCGGCGCAACGAGACCCCGCATATATTGGTTCGGATATTTGGTGAATCGATTATTTGGTAGGCCACAAACAGTCTAGTTATGCATTGAGAGGACCGGTCAGCAAGAAATCGATCGCGCGACGGGAGTCGGACCTGTTGCTTTCAATTACGCTTCTCGGCATTTATTTGTGGAACGTGAATCTTCGGGGGTAGTCACCAATCGTTCCTGAGGAATTCGGAGCGAGGTTAGGGAGTCTTCACCGCCGCTGGCGGTGTACAACGTTCTCTCCATCGTGCGATCGCTCATCAGCAGGTACAGACTAGTGATTCTCACCATGGGCTTCTTGTGCACTTGGAGAGCTCCACAATCAGATGCGCAACGAAATTACAAGAATTTTTCTTGGACGCCGTGAACAACAGGGACCGTTTGTGCGCAGGATCGATGCTAGCTAGCACAATTTCTGAAGGCCTCGTTCCCTAAACAGAAACCTCGACACTCAGTCATACCAAACACAGCTGATAGGGTGCATGCTCACCGCTACAACACCCTGCGGTGACTCCCAACGGTTTATCTCGCCGTTGAATCGTCGCGATTAGAACCACCACAACTAAGTCTTGAGGTCAAAGACTCTGGAAGATAACCAACGACACCTTGTGGATTTTGAATGGGGTGACACTAGTTGACCACTGTCTCAAGCGGCAAAAACACCCCACCAACATAGCATACAAGCATCCTGAAGAGAGCGCACGATTCGATAGTGGATACAGCTTCACAGATTTGGTAAACAACACAAGCAACGACAGCGGCGAGGGAAGGAGGAACGCTATCGGAAAACAGTCCGACGAAACGAATCTGAACCTATGGGGGGACAAGTAGTTGGTCAGCGACGTGGCATCCGAGGGATAACAGACGAGAGTGAATAGACGGTCAGACTAGCTCAGACAGCTCTCCGAGAAGATGTCGTCGAGAGCCATCTGCATGTCCCTCACCCAAGTTGAGACGAGAGACTCACCAGATGTCCTTTGGCGTTCAATGTCCACAGTCCTATCTCCGCGCAGCCGCAACATTCTGCCTGTTGTTTCCATCTTCCAGTCTCGCCAGCGTCTCCTCGAGGACGAGTGCCCGATCGGCGTCGCACCGCGCTTCCCACTCGGGGTCCGTGCTCATGTAGCTCTTCGGGCGATCCTGCTCGTCCCCCGTCCCCGCCGCCCCAGCGCGGCTCCCCCGCCCACTCCTCTCGCTGATCCCGCTGCGCACCGAGCTGTCGCTCCTCGGGCGCTGGGCCCGCAACGCATCGGTGAGGAAGCCCCGGAGAAGCAGCGTGCTCCCACGCGTGTTGCCGTAAGCAGGGGGAGGGGGGATCGCGATAATGTTGTCCTCGACGTCGCCCGTGCCCACACCGGACTGTGCGAGCGCTGCAGCGTACGTGGGGAGCGGCGGCCGGTTCCATGGCGCGAACGCAATCCCCATCTCGCGCTCCTCCAACGCCCTGGTGCGCGCGGACCGAGGAAGGATCGCGCCGGGATGGACGTATGCGTACCGCTCGGCGCGGAGGCGGAAGATGGTGCGCTCGAGGAAGATGATCTCCGCGAGAGCGACGATGCCGAACGCAACGTGCACGAAGATCTGCGCGGACGTGGTGCTGAGCATGACTTGGGTGTTCCCATTGCCAGAGTCTGACGACGCGGCGCTGGCCATGGACTGCTGCATCCGCTGGATGGTGAGGACCCATCCGGCGAGCGTGCCGGCAAAGAGGGCGAGTTGGAAGAAGAAGACGGCGAGGGTGGTGAGGCGCAAGCCGCCGTAGGTGGGTATCCGCTTCGCCTTGAAGAACGAGATGATGCTCCGCTTCCCGGCCGTGCTCGCGGTGTTGGTTGACTCCGTCCGTGATGGCGACCGTGGGGGATGGTCGGGCACGGGCGCATTCAGCTCGGATGATGCGGCATACTCCCTGTCGGCCGGGTGTCGTTCGGGGAGGGAGGTGGATGAAGAACTCGCCTGGGCCCCCTCCACCGGGATGTTATAAAGACCCTCGTCGAAACCAATCTCTCCGTGCTTCCTCGGCAAGGGGCCTGCCTGTGGTCGGGGAGGCTCTTCCGCAGCGGGGGACCTCAGACTGTGGCTATCCTGAGTCCGGTCCTCGTCCGGGGTAGTTGAGGAGGTCGCTGTTGGTGTCACCAGCACAGTCGGCAGCGCGTTCTCGGCCAGCGGATCGAGGGCGGCATTAAGAGAGACGCTCGACGCCATTGACTGCGAGAAAGAAAAGAGCGGAAATTATGCTTGCGTCCGGCTCTGCCGACACAGCAGCATACAAGAACGAGCAGAAGAGAAGGGTGGGTATGAGAAGAGGGACAGAAAAGAGAGAGGCCAGTGCGACGTTCGCTGCGCAGGTGACCCTGGCTGTGATTACTCGATGGGTCGGCGCAAGTCGGCGTATCCAACTGCGTATCCAGGGACGTACCCCATCTTTTGGCAGTCAGCGATCCCGACAGTCCCCTCCCCCGATTGGCCGCGCCCTCTCTCCAACGATTGGACGGCCCGAGGGCGTTGCGTAGCCTCAGGCACCAGTGCCCGCCAATGGCTCGACAATAAGTACTTACAGCATCCGCTGAGAGTAAGTACTTGGGCAGACAGTTGCCAATCGTCGATCGCGCCCCCCGACTCGTATCTACCAACAAGAATAACCTCTACTACTCCTCACAAGTCGGCCGAAAGCCTGGGCTCTTCTCGGTACATGATAGAGCCTAGGTCGACCACGGTGTAGAATGAAAAGTTCTTCATCTCGGGGCCCTTGTTCGCCCCGTGCGATCGCGAGGGCGTCCCCATCTCAGCCTCTTCCGACGGCTCTGGGTCGTCTGACCGGTACGTGTACGATACCAGCATGTTGAACTGCCCACGTCGTGACCCGAACATGATCAGCCAGTGCCCCGCACAAGGAATAGCACACAAATGACTGAATGCACTCACCCTGATGTCCCCACGCGCCTCCTTCGGAATGAGCACCTCCCCACTCATAATTGTGACATTCGCCCGCTTCTCCACGATTCCAACAGAACGCGCCTTGCCCCTTCCGTCCTTCCCTTTCTTGCCCCGCGCGTCGACGAGCTCCATGCCGTCATCGTCCAAGAACATGTCCTCATCCTCGTCATCGTACTCCCATGCCTCTGCGAACGCGCCCACCGGGAACGCAGCGGTCGGGAGCTGGATTTGGAACGTGCTCCGGCGTGCCCGTTCCGCGGCCTCAGCGTCGTCCGTC
The DNA here is from genome assembly GCA_002760635.1 of Ganoderma sinense ZZ0214-1. Taxonomy (NCBI): domain Eukaryota; kingdom Fungi; phylum Basidiomycota; class Agaricomycetes; order Polyporales; family Polyporaceae; genus Ganoderma; species Ganoderma sinense. The sequence goes on from AYKW01000069.1 coordinate 1,492,003, forward strand.
ATCTGCGCCGGCGATGCCACCGCTTTCGCGAGCCGTATTTGAATCGGGTCGTAGAGCGGGTTCGTGAACGCGAGATGGAACGAGTACGAGTGGCCCGCGATGAGTGCCCCTGCGGCCTGCTGCTCCTCCGCCGCTGCAGCGGCGGAGGCCGACTTGGCCGTCGACCGCTTCATCATCTCGAGCGCCGCCTGCGCGTGCGGGAGCGTGACAGCAATGGCGGGCAGGTAGTTGGCCGCGACGAGCTTGATCTTGAACCTTGTCGACTGCGCCTTCTGCTCCGGCTTGATGAGGATGTGCCGGCAGCTGGGACAGCGCTTCGACTTCTTTGACTGCAGCGGTATTCGAAGTGGTTTGAGATCACTGTGCCAGGACGACTGTCAGCTTCCTCGACATTCGATGGACGGGCTGCTGACCTCGAGCGCAACGGCGACACCCAGCTGTTTGTCCATCTCTGCTCCAGTGACGCCACCTCGTCCACCGTCTCCAGGTGTGTCAAGAACTCTACGTCCACCTCTCCACTCAGCGCAGCCGCGTTGCCAACCTCCACTCTACTCTTGTAATCCGGGTATTCTTGTCGGTGCGCAGCCTTCTCCCGACCAATCCGCGAGCGTGAAAGAGGATTGTATTTTCCCACTCCGGGTATATCGCGTGCGAGCGCGGATGACGCTGCTGCTGTGATAGGGTTCGTATGGACGTGATGTGAGGATGCGCTGGGGAGGGCGGTAGAAGAAGAGGATGCACGTAGGAAGGGCTCAAAGTGTTCCTTCAATCGCTCGAATTCAAGCGATTCCGGTGCAGAGTCCTCGAACTTCTGCAGCTGCGCTGGGATGGGGTGGGTATATGCGCCTTGCTACATGTCTTGTGACAAAGGGCACGCACCTGCCAGACCTGTGGGCTTCTCAAACGTGATTCCAACCTCTGCTGAGTCCCATCGACAGTGGTTGCAGTAGAGAAAGAAGGGAGGTTCGCCAAGTGTTGTCGAAACAATGGGAGACATCCTCGAGTCCACGTTCTCTGGTGGGTCGGACGGGACCACTGTCAAGGTATTTCGACAATTGGGACACAGGAAGCAATTGCGCGCGCATCTGCCGCGGGCATTGAGCACTTCGCTAAGCCGCCACAATTGGAGATGACGCACCTATTCTTCTCTGCACGGACGCTTGCACTGGGGACTTCAAACAAGCAGTTCGGACAATAGTACCCGCTCACTTCCACCAATACGCAGCGGTTGCACCTGACCGCGTCGCACTCCTCGCAGAAAAAAAGGTTGTGTAGCGGATGGAAACTGTACGAGGATGATGGGAGGTGGGGGGGTGGTGGGTGTGGGGACTCGGCCAGACAAGGGCAATAGTACTCAATCTTTGGCGCCATATGGAAGCACCTTGCAAGGCTACGGCCTTCGTAACCACGATGTCGCGTGCGAGTGAGAAGAGAAATAATGAACTTCCGGGGGTCGAGGATGTGGAGGTCCGAGACGAGGACTAAGTAACAGCAGGCGCTTATGCGGTACGAGCCACGAGTGGGAAGCGCCCACACTCCATGAGCGCGATATACCTGTGTACCTTGCGATGCCGCGCAGGATGACGGTGGGTGTGTCATAGCCCATGACGTTGTTTAAGTGCGGGGTCGCGGGTTGCCTAGATGCGTAGCTGCTGGGGACGTAGCTGTCTATAGCGCGCTAGAGCAATCTGAAACCTATCCCACCTCCCCCCCCATGCTATACTAGTAGCGGCCAGTGACTGGGATCTGGCCCGAGGAGGCCCAGTTACAACCACGTTGGCCCTCTGCGGCACTCTACGCATGTCACACGCCGCAAAGCACTAAACGGGTTTCAATGTGTACGTATATGCGGATTGGGGAGGGGTGAGACGAGTAAGGACAGTACTTGTTGTACAGTGAGGGAACTCCGAGTCCCTGCCAAGCCATGCCCAGCAGCGGCTCGAACAAGTCCAAGGTTCGCGTCCGGAGATACATCTCGTGCACGGTAGTATCGACGAGACAATGCGATTACACGACATCAGAATGCCCGTTCGTGCATATGGCAGGCGCGCTGCCGTCCTGACCATCCACCGCGGGACTGTCAGTTAATGCATTACACGCGCTCGACCTGAGCCGCAAAGAACCCACTCACCCCTGGCCAGCTCTCCAGATCTGTACGGCTCGAAGTGGGATTCGAGGCCACTGCCCAATCTTCCAAATCTTTAGATTCGCGATTTCCCGAATACGGTTGTCCGATATCGACACTCATGATTTCAATGGTAGACCAGCCTGGCAAATCTTGATGGGACAGTGCCCGATGGGCCTCATGGAGGTCGAGCATGAAGTGGGAGACGAGAATCGCTGTCAGGCTAGATGGGAGTCCATTGATTAGCAGGAAATCATGGGTGTTACGGAGTCACTTAACGGCTCGGAGAACCTAGGCACGTAGGTCGTGTTTGTCAGTGGAGTGTGTAAGAAGGTGTTCTGAACTTCTGCATGAGCACGAGAAAAGCGGATTGGCGGGTAAACATGCTTTACCGGGAGGAAGGTGAATATGATATGAAGCGTATTGAGGACGAGCAAGACGCTATAACCAGTTTATGTGGAAATCTGCGCTGAGACAATCCGGAAACTTACATGAAGTACTGAGTGCCTACGATTTAAATCAGCATGATGCCATAGGGATTAATAGTGCAGAAGGCTCACCATTCCTGAACATGACCCCCATCAAGGAGGACACGGACCCTTCACCATGTGCCCGGTAGGTCGCCTTCCAAGTGACTCCGATAACGATCAGGTCAGCGATGATTTGACCAACACGAATGACAATAGTCCCTAAACGTTAGGGCAGATAAGGGGTAAAACTTCGGCTGATGTGTGACAATGCAGACCGCTAAAATTCTCATTAGTGATTTTCCCCAAGACGACACGGGAACTGACATTTCACTGAGGAATGTGGGAGTTGTCGCCATTGACGTACTACACGTGCCTAGCACCGGGTCCTCCATGACGGACCTATGGTGAAAGTCTCCCTAGCGTTGAATTAGACTATGTGGAATGGGCAGGACAGGGAGCTGTGCTACGAACGTAGTAGTTGATAGGAAACACGATGACTGCCCAAAAGAAGGTGAAGGAGGTCAAAAACCAGTTTTTCCCGCTCAACGCGTACACTCGCAAGGCTGAGAAGACTGTGCTCGGCACGCGAGATCAGCCCGAGTTTCTTTTCATTACCCAGCCTGAGACGCGTAGACAAACCTGCCCAGGGAAGGTATTCCAGATACCTGGTCCCAATGTCAATGTCGTCGTGTATTTCACAACTAACTCGATATTAGTATTCGATCCTGGGTCGATATTGCATCTGCCTACCCCTACCACGAAATGTGAGCACAAAGATTTCGTTAGCTGGCAACGACTCACTGGGTACGGCAGAGCTAAACACCGGTAATAGGCTAGAGCCACATAGTAAACCACAGCGAAGTAGCGATTCACAAAGAACAGGATCGAGGCGGCGTTGATCTTCCATTTCCAAAACAAGCGTGCTTCTTGCCGGATGGTGAGGAGATAGTCATAAGCGATTAAGGCTATCAAACGTCAGTGCTCCATTAAGAATACAGTCTTGTAGGCATTCCAATACCTGCGGTAGCCGCGGTTATCAGGTTTCCTGTAAAACTAAGTTCATCCATGAGTCAAGGGAAGGTGCGTGCTGGAGGTGCAAAGAGAGGGGCACACATACGCAACATCTATGGTCGTTAATTTGGTCGCGTCGGAGAGGGACATGGAGAACACGGAAGTTGGATTGAGCGATCAAAAGGGTACGGTCACTAGTAGCGAGTTTCAGTCCAGCTGGTTTGCACCTAAGGAGTGCAAGGTAGGCCTCTATATACGAGGAAGACACTCAACTATCAGCTTCCACTCGATAAGATCCGCTCTAATCGACACTAGCAGCGGTCCACGTGGCAACCACTGGCATCGTAACTTAACGAAGTGCCTGCTGTACAGCTCATTGAATCACTGGCCGGCCATTGCACATTGGGGTAGAAGGCATACCCAGACTGTAACTGTACTGCGAGTACGCAGCTAGATCCGTATGTCGGCGGACGCGAAGAACTGACAGTTGTAAAGTACTAGACGCGTCAGAAGGTGATACGACCAGTCAAACATTATATCATGTTTCCTTACTATGAACATCTCCTTTGGCACATGGCCAACAGCTTCTCCGCTCGATGACGGCCTTTGTCCGTCAATTCGAAGATGGTGGTGAGGCCAATGTATCACTGCGACTCACTCGAATCCCGAGCGAGCCATATACAGCCGTGCTTTGCTCCGAATCCCCGAGGCTGTGATAGAGTTGGTGTTGCAATGAGGCGAGGATGCGGGAGGAAGGTGGGAGAAAAGCGTGCACGAAAGAAACAAGAACTCCTTTCGGCAAGTTGCAATTGAATGCAAGCGACGCGCTCCGGTGTGGAGTCCCCGGCACCCTGCAATTCCGAAACGGCTGTGTGACCTTAGTGTGGTTATACACCTGGCGTATATGTGAGAAAATATACGTGCAGTGTCCCCCAACTTTCTCAAATGAGATTGATGCTTCGGCCAAGTCTGTAACCGCCCGGGCTCGTTCCCTCGCTCGGACCTGTTACTGCACGTCTCCCCATTGCCGCATTGTCCGTTTCCTTATGTTTGCTTACTCTTTAGACCTACGTTAGTATGTCTCATCTCCGTCATCCTACTGCTGGTATCCACGCGGTTTCTTACTGTCCTTACTCATCCCTGTGCAAACCTGTGTTGATCCCGTACTCGTATAAAAGACCTGTAGGTACGCGATGTTCGTTAGCGTACTCTGGAACAGAATCACAGCCGGTACAACTGTCTCTGCCTTTGCGCGCTCTAATCGACCGTGTGCCGCGACCGCCTTCCTAATCGGGAGTCGCCAGCGTCACATATTTTTGACAGCCTCACCGTCTACCAACCTCGACCCTCTACCTCCTCTCTGCACTAAAGCTTAACCCAAAACTCTTCCTCGTCGACTGGATTCCCTCGAGTCTGATCAACTCGACCTTCCTTCTCGGCGACGGCTCTCTCTCTGCTTGACTCTTATCTCTCTCTGTGCTTATCTCTTTATCTCTCTCTGGTCCCCTTCGAAAACCAACAAAACACCAAAGTGATGTCCTCCGTTCGATACAACCTCCGCAACAGGCCCTCGGGCCCCCGTACTGGAGTCCACTCCGGTCTGGCACCTCCGCCTGGTACGTTGCCCGCTCCGTCGCCTCAAGGGACTGATATTTCGTCCGACAGCGAGCTTTCTGACGCGCCGAGCATCTGCTCGGACGCGAGTGTTAGGCCTGGTGTGTCATACAGCCAGGCCGCCCGTACCAACGTTGGGGCAGACACTGGTTCGCTTCACGACCAGGAGGCAGACCCACGTGCCGGAGCAGACACCGTCTCGCCTAGCGGCGAGCGGGAGGCATATCCGAGTAATGTAGCCCCGCAGTCTGGCACTGCTGGGGAGGGTGCTTTGTCCACGTCGGACAAAGAAAATATTATTTATTCTTCTATCTCAAACATCGGGACCTCGGAGAACACCACGGCTGCCCATGAGGAGCCGGAAGATAAGAATGCCGGTCAATGGACCGAGGTACGTCGCCGCCATAAGAATTCTGCGCACACCCCTGCTCGTGCTCCGCTCCGGGAGCTACCAGTTGAGGGAGGGGAAGGCCAACCCTCCGCAGCTGCTGAGTTGAGCTGTGAGCAACGCCGCACCGTGAAGGCGGCGGAGAAGTCGCTCACTAAGGAGCAACGCGGTCGCATCCAGAAACGGATGCTTACTGTTCATCGTGACCACGCCGCGAGCCCAAGTTCGCGCGGTGAAGGTCCGTCGACCTTTGCTAAAGGGAAGACCGTTGATGCGCGCAACTGGGGCGCGGCTGGCATCAGCAATGAAGAACTGGACCCGGACGCACAGCGCCGGGAGTTTGACGTTTACTCGGGCAAACGAGCCCTACGTGATGACGATAGTGATGCAGACCCAGAAGAACAGCGCGTCGCGCTTGAATACTGGCGTGCTATGAAGAAGGCGCAGTCCTCGAAGCGGCCTAAGACCACTGTCCAGACGGACACGGACTCGTCCGATGAAGATCGCGACTTCACGGACCACACCTCTCGCGAGAGCTCGGTCGTCCGGCCGACGCGCGAAGAAGACTTGCAGCGTCAGATTGCTGCGCTCCAGCAGGAGCTCGTTGAGGTTCGGAGTGCACACCAGCCTCAACCTAAGCGCTCTCGTGCACTGGATAAGGGGAAACGAGTCGCGATTCAGTCTTCTGAATCGGAGGATGATGATCCCAAACCGGTTCCTCTAGGTACATCAGTATCTAAGGGACCCACGGCCTCGATTTCAGCCCAAAAGTCCCGCAAACGCGGTGAGGGTAAACCCAAGAAGAAGAAGGGCACCAAGACTGGTGCCATTCAGCCTGACCCCTCGCAAGGCATGGCCACTGCCTTCGTTGAGGAGGCCCTCTCACCTGGAAGCTCTGCTCGTCACTCTCGGACAGCAGAGCCTAATGTTCGCCTGCCACAGCCCATCTCCCAGCTTGAGCCCAGTAGCTTTGTCGGGCGCACACTGCGCGGGCTGTCCAAGGGGGATCCCAGCTCCTCGGACAGCAGCAGCTCATCCGAGTCTGACAGCAGCGATGAACCATCGCATGCTGGTCCCTCGAAACGACGCCGCCCTAAGCGTCCTAAGTCGAGCTCGTCGAGCTCCTCTGATTCCTCGGGAGATGGTGGACCGGATAGGTCGTCGTCGCCTTCTGACTCTGACTCGGAGTCCTCCTCCTCCTCCGGGAATTCTTCGCGTGGACACCGCCGTCACCGTAGGCGTCACAACGCGTCCAGGAGGCGCCGCTCGTCAAAGAAACGTTCAAAGCATTCGAAGCTTCGTGTGCCTGTTTTGAAGCCTCTGGACCCTGAGCCGTACGAGGGCGAGGCTGACCTGCCCACGTTCCACCGTTTTATCGGACAGATGTCCGACTACCTCGATGGTTACCGTGTGCGGTCGCGAGACCACCCGTCTGTAGTTGCTCGCTTCCTGCGGGGACGTGCTCATGAGTTTTACATTAATACTATCTCGCGCAACCCTCGTGCTTACCGGTTCAAGGATATTCTTGTCGGATTATTCAATTATTGTTTCCCTATGAATTTCCGTCAGAAAATGCGTGAAAAGCTCAGGAATACTCGCCAGCATGGTCGCTCAATTCAGAGCTACTCGTATGAACTGGAGAACTTGTTCTTGATCCTAGGTATGGACCGCAATGAGGAGCGAGTTGACGCTTTCTGGTTCGGACTTGACAAGTACATCCAGAGTGAGCTCTGGAAGCAAATGATGACCTTGAAAAGCCCATATGAGGACGTCAAGGCCAAGGCACAAGTCATCGAGCTGGCTCGCGAAGCGGCAGGTGGAACTCGTACTGAACATGCTGCTCAGCACCGGGGTGGTGGTACGCACCAGCACCGCAACGCTGCACCTGCTCCGGCTGCTTTTGCAATTGCTCTGCAGCCCCGGCACAACGATCGCCATCGTGGTCAGGCCCGGGGGCACCGGGGAAGACATCTTGAGCAGCAGCGCAACCGCGAGCCCGGTATCTATGTTGGGAACGTCAACCGTGCACCTGCAGGACAACGACAAGACCGTCAGCGTGGTCACAGGAATGGAGGGCGAGACTGCGATCACGGACGCGACCGGCAGGCAAGATGGGGGAACCGTCCTGCCAATGCAAACCAGCATCCTCCTAGGCAGCGAGACGCTGCGCCTGCCCCGGTTGGGGACGGTCGTTGTTTCCGCTGTGGCCAGGCAGGCCATATGGCTAGAAACTGCCCACAGAACAGTCAGGTCCGGTCCAACAACCCAGGCCAAGCACCTGGTGTAGCAACTTACAATATTGAGTTGGCTCCAGATGATGCCGAGGTCCTCAGGAACCTTGCTGAGTCGACCTCTGCTACGACCGAGCTGCACCTGAACTCGGTCGAGTTCGACTATAGGGCCCTGCCGCACTTGCAGTCAGCATGGGAGATAGTCGAGCCACATTTTCGCGCTGACCGGCTGACTGGATTTGTCAGTGTTGGTGATCCCTCGGAGGACGACTTCGAGGGGATGTTTGATGACATGCCGTCCTTGCAGTCCGTCTCGGACTCAAGCTCAGAGTCTGAGGAACCTGGACAGGAGTCAGACGACACTTGGTCTGTGATCTCGGATCCTAAACCGGGTCCCCGGCCACGCACCGATTCGTCCTCCTCTGAGGGAGGTTGCCCCGTTCCAGTCGAGGACGACGGCATCCATGTACAGGAGTTTGATTGGGATGAACTTGAGTTGCCGCTGACTCGGGCGGAGGGCGCATTGTCTTATGCGCTTGGAAACGTCTTCGAGCAGTGCGCGGTTGAGGTCTTGAACCGCTACCGGCCGTACTGGGATGGTGCGAGCACCGAGGAGGAGCATGAGTTCTTCCTCGTGCACCAGATATCACCGTTGACCTATGCAGTAGAAAACACTGCAAGTGATCTTGAGTTCTTCGTCACAGCCGAACAGCTGAATAACCCCAACCTGGACTTACCAAACTCCTTCCGGCAGATGTTGAGGGCGATCCGCAGGCCGGGTGACCCTGACATCCTGGAGGGGGCGAGTGAGCCACTTGGGGACGTGATGGCTCAAGTGCTCGAGTGCCGCCTCAACGAGGCACTGCCGTGGCCCGAGCACCTCCGTTGTGAACCTGTGGAGCCTCGGTTTCAGTGCTTCCAGCTCGGAGATCTTGTCGAGGTCCAGGACCATTACCTCACTTTGAGCATCCACATTGAGTGTGACTTGCTGCACAACCCTCGACTCGACTTCCGTGACTGGTACGCGCATGCGGCTCGCCGGGCACACTCTGACCGAGTGGCTGAGACAGCCTCAGATGTGGCCGCCGGTGATGACTTCGGGTGTGAATTGGACAGCCTGTTCAAAGAGCAAGAACAGGGTGAGCTCTTGAGTGAACAATGGTATGCCCAAGCCAAGCCGTACCTCGAGCTGAATGCTGCCCAGCGTGAAAAGTCGAGACCTGAGCCTGATGATCTGATTGTGCAGTGGAACGCTGCTGCACCGCGCGACCTTCGTCGTGTTATTCCGGAGCCTATCGTGGTCGTTGTGTCTATTAATGGGCACCCCGCGCGCGCGCTGTTAGATACCGGTTCGCTCTCGGACTTCATGTCTGCGAAGCTCGCTCACCAGCTGGGTGTCGAGACGTTTGAGCTTGCAAAGCCCATGCCGCTGCACCTCGCAGTGCAGGGGTCACGCGCCAAGATAAACTATGGCTGCACGGCACAGCTGGAATATCAGGAGATCAGCTCGAAGCGTTACTTTGATATCATTAACCTACTCAACTATGATATCATCCTCGGGACGCCGTTCTTCTTCCAGCACCGTGTACTTGCAGGGTTCAACCCTGTCAAGGTCGTAGTGGGCAGTGCTAAGCCACTCCCAGTCGAGGGGAAGCAGGCCCGGGTCCTTGAATCCCGGGCTGCTGAAGTCTTCGCTGACCGGCTGGAGTCCGCACGACAGGAGCTGCGTGAATACGCAGCCCCAATCTGTATGGATGCGAGCGACTCACCGCTGCCTCCACTGCGTACAATCAACCATACTATTCCACTCAAAGACGAGTCCAAGACTTACTCGTGGCGGCCATCCAAGTGTCCGGATGCATTGCGTCACCTCTGGATCGAGAAGCGCGAGGCTTACTTGAAGTCTGGCCGTTGGCAGATGAGCAATGCCCGGAACACATCTCCCATGCTGCTTCTCACAAAGCCTGGGACTGGTGTTAAAGGTGTGCCTCACCGGCTGCGAGTAGTATGCGACTTACGTGAATGGAACGCGAACACGCACAAGGTCACATCGCCGCTCCCGGACATGGAAGCCATTCTGCGGCGTGTCTCGCGGAAACCCTATCGGACGCTGATTGACGGCAAAGACGCCTATGAGCAAATCCGAGTGGAGCCGTCGCACGTCCCGCGCACCGCTATGACAACACCTGATGGAAATATGGTTAGTCTGGTGCTGCAACAGGGTGACTGCAATGCAGTGGCTACGTACCAGACACTTATGAATCATATCTTCGCTCCATACCTCGGAGTCTTCATGGATGTCTATCTTGATGATATTGCGGTCTACTCGGACACCCTTGAGGAGCACCTGCAACATGTCAAGCTTGTAATCGACATCCTGAGGAAAGAGACACTTTACCTTAGCGCGACGAAGCTGCGCTTCCTCTGCCGTGAGATGAAGATCCTCGGGCGCATCGTTGATGACCAGGGAATCCGTATGGACCCCGAGAAGGTCGACAACGTCTTGAGCTGGAAGGTTCCTATGAACCGCGAGCTTCTCCGGGGCTTTCTCGGCTCCGTGGGCTATCTTGCTGATGATATTGCAACCGTCCGGATTCCTATGGGAATTCTGAGCTCGTTAACTGGGTCAGAAACTAGTTTCAAGTGGGAGTTCACTCACCAGAGGGCATTCGACGAGATCAAGAAGCTCTTGCATGCGCACCGGGAGCACCATCGTGTGCCGTTGGACTACTCAAAGGATGCCGCTCGTATCTGGCTTGTTACTGACGGTTCCCATGGGGGGATCGCGGGTGTTGTAACCCAGGGCAAGGACTTCCGTCATGGAAATGTCGCGGCTTTCTTCTCAGCGAAGCTGTCTTCGGCGCAGATGAACTACCCTGTACATGAAATTGAAATGTTAGCGGGAATTGAGTCGATGCGACGCCACCGCGACATCTTACTTGGATGCTCGTTCACTTGGGTGACGGACCACAAGGGTCTCATCCACCTTCTCAAGCAGAAGAACCTGTCCGGCCGCCAGGCAAGATGGTTAGAACACATCTCGGAGTTCGACTTTACAATTGAGTACGTACCTGGAGTCGAGAATGTCCTCGCTGATGCATTGTCACGCATCTATGCGCACGACCGACCTGGGACTGTGCGCGCGCCCTCGGAATACACCCAGTTTGACGAGGAGGGCGACTTCTCCACTGTGTTGCAGAGCTTTGCTATATCGGCACCTGTCAGTGTCGACCCAGAGTCGCTCATGGAGCTCGAGAAGCCCAGCTCACCTCTAGTACCTCCTGCAACGGCAGGAGGGCGTGTCCTTCGCCCTCGGCACCAAGGCCTGCTGCAGAGCCCCGGGTGGCGAGCAACAGCCAACCACGGCGGAAGGGCAACGCCCCAGCTGTGAGCTCGTCGCGGAGCGAAGGGAAGAAGGATCTGGAGGGCGAGTCAGCTACAAAGGCTGCTCCAGGACCGGGGGAAACCTCTCACGAGAAGCCCCACCCTAAGGCCCACCCCAATGCATCCGTGACAGCGGGCGAGGCGACCGTGCGTCCTGCTCGGACGCGCCCATCTATTCCTCCGCCCAAGACTGGTCGCCCGGAGACGGCGAAGGAGTTTGCGAAGCGTATCAAGCGCGTTGTCCTCCACGGGCCTCGTGGTGAACAACGGGAGGGCGTGCAGCCTGCAGAACGGTCTTCAGGACCGTCCCGACAGCCTGAATCGGGTGAATACGCACCAGTTCCACCTCTAACAACTCAGGAGAGTCAGTTTCTTGAGTTTCTAGCTGATAACATGGAAGGAATTGACTTACTTCGTGCGCTCCAAGGCCGCTATTCGGATGACAAGTTCTTTGAGACGATTCTGGCCAACCCTAAGCAGTTTAAGAATTTCCTCGTAAAGAACGAGTTAGTCTTCCTTCAGGACAGCAAACGGACACTTCTCTGCATACCCAATGTCCTCGTGGACGGTCGGAGCGTTCGGGAGCTCGTCATCCGTCATGCACACTCACTGCTTGCACATCTCGGATCGCACCGTACTCTCAGCTTGCTGCGTGACCACATGTGGTGGAAGACCATGGTCTCGGACGTCCAGGCCTACTGCGACTCGTGCATGACCTGCAAGCGGAGCAAACCGAGCAATCAGAAGCCCTATGGCCTTCTCAACCCTCTCGCTGTCCCCTCGAAGCCCTGGGAAGCTGTGGGCGTCGACTTTGTGGGCCCTCTGCCTGAGTCCCGAAACCGGGACGGAACATTTGACGAGATTATGACGATAATTGATTTGCTTACAGGTATGGTGCACCTCGTGCCCAGCCGGCAGGACTACAAGGCACCTGAGGTCGCAGAGCTAATGTTCTCAGAGGTATACAAGCACCATGGACTGCCCAGGTCCATTGTCAGCGATCGGGATGTACTGTTTACGAGCCAGTTTTGGACTCACCTTAATAAGTTGATTGGAGTCGAATTGCGCATGTCCAGTGCATATCACCCCGAGTCCGATGGGTCCGCTGAACGTGCTCACCGCACGGTCGGTCAGATGCTCCGCCAGTGTATCGGACCTAACCAAAAGGACTGGGTCAGTAAACTGCCAGGTATTGAGTTTGCTATCAACCTCGCTCGGTCTGAGAGCACCGGGTTTGCCCCGTTCTTCCTGAACACTGGCCGCCTGCCTCGAGTGATGGTATGGGACGCTGCTGGACCGGAAGAGTACCCGGGCATCAGATCATTCGCGCAGAAGGTTAAAAATGCGGTGATGGCCGCACATGACTCTATCCTCGCGGCTCGAGTGAAACAGACCCGAGATGCCAACTGTCGACGCCGCCCTGCTCCGTTCGAGCTGGGAGACCTCGTGTATGTGTCTACAAAGAACATATCATTGCCCAAGGGATATGCTCGGAAGCTCGCACCTAGGTACATTGGACCTTACTGCATCGTACAGGACTACGGCAACAACTCTTTCAAGTTGGAGTTGCCGGCCAATCTTCGGAAACAAGGGATCCATGCTGTCTTCCACTCATCATTGCTCCGAGTACACCAACCTAATGATGACAGGTTATTTCCGGGCCGACTAGACAGCCAGGTGGCTGACCTTGAGGATCGCGACAATGAGTGGTCTATTGATAAAATTGTTAGCCATCGAGGCAAGGGTGAGGACGCTATTTTCGAGGCCATATGGAAGTCAGGAGACCGTACCTGGATACCATTTGAAACAGCCCGACAGCTGGCTGCGCTGAATGCGTACTTCGACGCATTGGGCATTGAAGGGGTGGCCGAGTTGTCTGAGGGGCTAGGAACGCCGCCGTCGGACCCGCAGGTCTTTCTTGCAGCCATTGGCGCACTGTCAGGTTGTCGTCGGGCTATAAAACGAAAGACCCGCTCACCTCTTATTCCCCAGCCTCTCGCGCTCCAGCTTCCTCATCCCTCTCCCTCACTTCACACTCGCTCTCTCCATCTCTTCGCGCCATGGCCCCTCCTGACCAGCCGCCCGATATCCCAAATGCCTTCGTCGACCCGACCGCGGCCCTCGTCACCTTAACCAACCCCAACGGCCCTGCCTTCTTTGTCCTCCCTGCGCTGTTCCGGTCTTACGCCGGCCACGACGTCAACCTCCGTAATGGTCGCACCGACGGCCCAGTTCCTGTCGGGTATGATCAGTTCACGGCGCGCTGGAACCAGGACACGGCTTGCCGGTTCCGCTTCTCGACGTACGACCCGGCTACCGGGGCAGTCACCACGTTCGGCGCGCCATTCCCCGCCGCGTTCCTCGACGCGATCGACCCTCCCGTGCTGATCCCCTACGATCCAGCCCCCAGCGACCGCTACACCGAGGGTCAGCATGACCTCATCCAGCACATGCTCTGGAGCACGGCGCGTCGGGAGTCCTTCTTTGAGAAAAGGCGGGAGGCCGCTCGCTCTAAACGGACCGACGAGCGCCGCTCGAAGTGCGAGGAGTACCGCGCTCGCGACGCCGCCATGGGCCGTCCTCGCACCCCGCAAAAGGCCCCCGCTGTTCCAGCCGCTGTCGCTGCCACGGCCAACCCTATCGCTTGCGGTGCGGGTACGAGCACCGCCGCCACTGCGCCCACCGCTGCTCCGAACCCCGCGGCTCCATCCATGCCCATCGTAGGGCCCTCGACCGTCGCCGTCCCCTCTGCCGTGCTCACCTTGCCCCTTATGGCTCCCATCCCGTCCGGATCGTCCTCGACCGCGACTGCGCCCCCTCCACGTGCGCCGAGCCCGATGCAAGAGGACGAGCCCGAGCTGCTGGCCCCTGCTGGAATCAACCCCACGCTGACCATCCGGGGCGAGTCCGTCAACTTCACCGACGACAACTTGATCAATTTCTCCGATGTCGAGGAGGAGGTCCCGCTGGCTGCTGGGAAGGGGAAAGGCAAGGCGACCGCCTAAGGCGCCTGGTGTTCCATTTTCGGTGTGTGGGACGTCCTTCGTTTCTCATGCTCAGTACGTCCGGAGGGCATATGTAACCGCCCGGGCTCGTTCCCTCGCTCGGACCTGTTACTGCACGTCTCCCCATTGCCGCATTGTCCGTTTCCTTATGTTTGCTTACTCTTTAGACCTACGTTAGTATGTCTCATCTCCGTCATCCTACTGCTGGTATCCACGCGGTTTCTTACTGTCCTTACTCATCCCTGTGCAAACCTGTGTTGATCCCGTACTCGTATAAAAGACCTGTAGGTACGCGATGTTCGTTAGCGTACTCTGGAACAGAATCACAGCCGGTACAACTGTCTCTGCCTTTGCGCGCTCTAATCGACCGTGTGCCGCGACCGCCTTCCTAATCGGGAGTCGCCAGCGTCACAAAGTCCTATCTAACGCAGTGGTGGTGGCGAGCAAGAACCGCGTATGGGAGATCATGGCCACTGACCACGGCAGGATTCAGACAGCGCGGCAGGGGACGGCCTACATATCGATGTGCGGTGACAGCAGCAATTCGGGATAGTAGCATTCCAACCTGGGGACCATGTTACAGCCGTTTGCAGAACGATAGTCGCGTTCGGAAAAAACTCGTTCAGGCCGGCTGCGTAGCCGAGGCTGGGAAGGCCCCGAGACGCCCAGGGCCCATGTTCTTCAGGTCACAGCACCTCATGGGGCTCGCGCGCGAGGCTCGACGCCTATGAGGTGCGACCCAAGACTGGAGTTTCGCGCGATGGTTATATCGCTGCGCGTTTGGTGGAAGTGGTTGCGCGGGTGTAAATATCTCATTTTTGGTGTCGCGCACCACATCAGTCAACCTCTGCGGGTGGAAGGACCGACCCAGTTCACTCGCGCGCATGGCGCAACGCGGCGCGCTCCCGCTGCTGTGCTCCTCGGTATGGGTTGTGCCGAGCTTCTGGAGGTGGCATCAGCGTCGGCAAGCTAGCCGACCTGAACGAGGTTTTTTCGAGGACGTCTATCGTTCTGCAAACGGCTGTAAGCCATTGCAACGTTTTTGAGAGCGTCGCACAACGCCTTGAAGGGCTTAAAAGCAAACCTCGCTCAAGCGCTGTCCAGCGCGCGCTAGTCGAGCCCTGGAGCGCCCAACCAACGCCCAACACATACAGCCGTTTGCAGAACGATAGTCGCGTTCGGAAAAAACTCGTTCAGGCCGGCTGCGTAGCCGAGGCTGGGAAGGCCCCGAGACGCCCAGGGCCCATGTTCTTCAGGTCACAGCGCCTCATGGGGCTCGCGCGCGAGGCTCGACGCCTATGAGGTGCGACCCAAGACTGGAGTTTCGCGCGATGGTTATATCGCTGCGCGTTTGGTGGAAGTGGTTGCGCGGGTGTAAATATCTCATTTTTGGTGTCGCGCACCACATCAGTCAACCTCTGCGGGTGGAAGGACCGACCCAGTTCACTCGCGCGCATGGCGCAACGCGGCGCGCTCCCGCTGCTGTGCTCCTCGGTATGGGTTGTGCCGAGCTTCTGGAGGTGGCATCAGCGTCGGCAAGCTAGCCGACCTGAACGAGGTTTTTTCGAGGACGTCTATCGTTCTGCAAACGGCTGTAACTTCGTAGCTTGTAAGGCAAATGGTGTTCAAGACCATCATGGAAGAACGCCGGGATCGAGGGCTGGTGAGCAATCATCGATCATCGATGGAGAAGAACAACATTGACAGGAAGCGCTTATGTAAGTAATCGAACGCTTGTAGGCTGCACCAACTTGCCAGTCTAACTATACCAGATTGCCGCTTGGAAAGCGCCCATGGCATTCGGGGGGCAATGGGGCATGAAGCTGAAGGCTATTCGGATCTAAGTATCAACTCGGCCAAAGGCAACCTCACGGACCTTGTTGAAGATGACAAGCGATAAAAGCGTCACAGTTCGCATCGCACAGGAAGCCATTTGGGCTCTAAACCTACTCATTTATCAAAGATATAGATGAGGAGGCCAGGGCGCGGAGGCACGGCGCCGGCCAGTGGGCGAGGATAGTTCTATAGTAGGGGAAACCGTAGCTATCCCCAAAAACGTTTTAAGTTCGTACCATTTCATGGTCCCTGAAAATGGAACTCCTATCGAACTTCATGCAGCGGCCACGCCATTACGCAATTTCAGAATGCCCGTTCGCGCTTGGGACAGTCGAACTGTCCGCCATCTGTCCATAGAAAGATGCCATGAGATGAGATTCCAAGTCGTTCACCGATGAGGTGCATTCGGTGCAGACATCCGACTGCAAAAACACTTACCCCGTTCTCCGATCCGCTCTCTAGCTCGGCATGGCTCGAAGGAGCATTTGAAGCGACTTGCCAATCCTCTATGCCCGCGTGTTCATGAATATACGGCTGTGCGACATCGAGGCTCATCATTTGCAGGGTCGACAAGTCCCCGGAACCCTGGCGGGCCAATGCCCGATGAGTCTCATGGAGGTTGATCATGAAGCGGGAGACGAGGATTGCCGTGAGGCTGAAATTCACGTGGGTAAGTACCGAACGATGTGCATTGGGGGGACAACACTCAACGGTTCTGAGAACTTGGGCACGTATGAGGTGTTTGATGACGGAATGTAAGAGGGAATTCTGAAACATTAGATGAGCATGCGCCTGACGATTGAATGGCTAAACATGCTTCACCGGTAGGAAGATAAATAGGATCTGGAGGACGTTCAGCACAAGGAGGACGCTGCGACGTTAATGAGAATATGGATTCGATATGGACAGTCCGAATGTGCGCAGCTTACACGAAATACAGAGTGCCTAAAACGCAAAGGAGGTTAATTCAGCTCACCGCGAAAATGATGGTAGGAAACCTACCGTTCGTGAACATGACTCTCATCAGGGAGGACATGGACCCTTCCTTGTGTGCTTCATAGGTCGTCTTCCAAGTAACCCCGATCACAACCATGTCGGCGAGGATTTGACCTCCGCGAATAAAACCGGTGCCTAAGGGTTAGAGCAGATAAGAACCATAGCACCTCAGGTGACACGTAGCAATACTAACCGCTGCAATCACCGTGAGCAATCGCATGGAAGAAGACGCCGTACTAACAATAATAACTTACAGGAGACTGAGGAAAGTCGTTGTTGTCGACGCTGACAGGCATCCTAGCACTGGATCGTTCGCGAAATGCCTATGGTGGAAGTCTCCCTGATGCGGCATCAGACCATGCAGGATAGACAAGGCGGTAGAAAATGACTTGCATAGTAGTCGAGGGGAAAGGCGAGCACGGACCAAAAGAAAGTAAAGGCCGTAAGAAACCAGTTCTTCTGACTCAGGGCATGGACTCGCAACGCTGAGAAGACTGTCCTCGTCGTGTGAGACTTAATAGGGTATCTTTTGGAAGCACATGCAAAACGAACCTGCCCAAGGGAAGTACTCGAAGTATTTCAACCCGATCGAAATCGAGCTTTGCAGCTGGCAACTGGCTCGACGTCTGCATTAAATTCCATGCTTCGATGAATGGAACCACTCACGCCTGCGAACGGAAGTAAGTCACGGTATATGTCAACTGCGAGGAACGACACGGCTTACCGGGTACGGCAAGTCCGCGCGCGAATAATACGCGAGGCCCACATAGCAGACGAGCGCGAGATAACGATTGACGAAGAACAAGATCGAGGCGGCCGTCATCTTTCGGTTCCAGAACAGGCGTGATTCTCGCCGGACGGTGAGAATATAGTCGTACCCGATCCAGGCTGGCAACCATAAGCAGTGCGCCACGGTGCAGTCTGAACAAACATGCACGTACTCGCAACCCCTGCAGTTATGAGGTTTGTCGCGTAACTATATTTGTCTGCGCATGAGTTGGGAGAACGCAAGCAAGCAAATGAAGAGATGAGAGGGCTTACTTGGCATCTGCCATTGGTATTCTAGTTGCGTCGGAAAGGGACATTACGGAAGGACACAGGGGTGTAAGACCAAGGGAGATGGTAGCCGATAGCAGGATTCGATGCTGCTTTTTGTATCCTGGAGAATACAATGTGCCTCCGCTTATGAGAAACATAGCGCAAATAATAACACTGGCTCCGCGGGACACGGCCAGACATGAGAGAAAAACTGAATACAACCTGAAGAGCAGGTCTGCTGCGAAAGGCCTAGAATAATTGGTGTACCGCTAGGGCAGCTGCGTAGAATCCTGCAGGCACCGGGCGCACCATGATGGAAGGTGCGCGCAATCTTTGACCTGCACTGCCAGAACAGGTGCCATTGAATAGGTAGCGCTGTGGCTGTGACGAACAGCGACATGGTCGAGGATATTGAGAGACCAAAATGGCAACGATCCCACATATCGTGGATTCCTTGGGCTCACGATGAGCGGTTATGCCCTTGGAACATCACCAACGGAGTCTCTAGTTGATGAACAGCGCATTCGGGTCAGTGCCAAGGACGCTGGCGCACAGGAGGCAATGTATCACCGCGACTTACGGATGTGCACGTGTATATCACGGGCGAGTGTTCCGGAGGTCACTGCCATGATAACGTTCGTATGAGCGTAGTACAAAGACGCACTAGAAGGGAGGTAGAAAAAGGAAGCGCACATATCAAGGCTGGGAGTATTCCAGTCGCTCACATTCGGACGACCGATCCTGGTGTCAGACATCTGTAATGCACCTCTCAGACTGGAGGAAGCTGTTGATGGACTTGGACAAAGCGGTTCTCACTTCAATTGGGTCCCATCGGCAACAGTCCCAGGATGAAGATGGCCTCGGAGGCGAGACGAGACGGATAGTATTCGATCATCGGCACCATGTGAAAGAACCTTGGAGAGCGGCAGTTCTTCCGCAACACATGCCGCTGAGGTCGGAAGTGGGAGAAATGTGGATTGGAAATCCCTGGGTAGAGCCTAAGCTAAGGGTGTAGCTGAGAATGTCGTCAGAGGTAAGAGCAGTGGCAGGCGCTTGGGACAGATTCCATCCCTTGCCAGGAAGCGCCCGCTGGCAACACCGTCAAACAGACCACCCTGCATGCACAGTTGAACTTCCTGAAGTCTGCCGAGAGAAGTCCGGAGGGTGACAATGAGGGCTGAGGGCTGATCGCTGATGGCTCTGCCCATCCGCTTCGGATCTACAGCCTAGAGGCGGTTCGGACGGCTAGTAGTAGCTCGAATCCTTATCGCGCACTGCGGACATCCCGAGGATGACAGTGGTATCGACGTCGATGTAATCATAACGCCACGCCAGTGACTACACCGTGGGGTCTGGATCCAACCGTCTGTTCGCGGACGCGATAGTCGAGGTACTGGTGGTACCCATCTGTCCACAAAGCATGAGAGATTCGACGAATCCTACCGACGAGAAATCCACCACTCACCATCGATCCAAACGTCCCCGTACCCCCCGACCCTTAGAAGTTTCCCAAGTCGGATTCGTGCTGACGGACCAGACCTCCAGCTCACATTCAGATCCAACCGCGGGGGCAGACGACGGCACGATGTCGATGTCGGAACTCATGATCTCGATAGTGGTCAGGTTTCCCCCTCGCGCCATGGCGCGGTTGGTCTCGTGGAGGTCGAAGATGAACCGGGAGATGAGGAGCGACGTGATGCTGAAAACGCAATGCGCAGGAACCGTCAGAACAGAGCCCAAGGGCGGTTTTCGTCAGAGGAAGAAAAGAACTCAACGGCTCCGACAACTTGGCGACGTATGACGTGTTCGTGAGGGGGATGTGCAAGAAGCCGTTCTAGGATCGTCGTTCGATGCGATGAGCTGGGGAAACGGTGCGAGGGTGGCTTTAGGTGCCTTACCGGTAGGAAAATAAATAGGATGTGGAGGATGTTGAGCACGAGAAGGACTCTGCAGAACGTGAAGTGAATCTTTACGAGTTCGTGCCGACTGATAGTGCAGGCGACTCACAGGAAATACGTAGTGCCTACGACCCATGTCAGCATGACAGCCACACCGACTGAGTGTAGAAATCGAAACGCACCGTTCATGTACATGACTCTCATTAGGCCGGACATGGTCACCTCGCTCCGTGCGTGCCACGTCGCCTTCCAGGTGACGGCGATCACCACTGCGTCGCCGATGATCTGGCCTCCGCGGATGAAGATGGAACCTAGGAATCGGCGCCGATGGGATGAGCAGGGCGAAAATCGATTGATGGGTGACAGGACCGACCACTGATGATGTTCGTCAGCGATCAAAGTAAACTCGGACGAAGAGACAGACACGGCAGCGTACATATTACTGAGGAAAGTAGGCGTCGCTGCCCCCGACGTGCATTCCAGATATGGGTCGAGAATGTAATATCTACTGTGGAAGGCTCCCTAATTTTCGGTGAGCATCCCGGCTTAGAAATAGATGTAAACCACGACCTACATAGTAGTCGAGAGGACACGCGAGGAAGGCCCACAAAAACGTGAACGAGGACAGATACCAGTTCCGCTGCGTCAGCGCATGGACTCGTAAGGCCGAGAAGACTGTCTTCCCCATCAAACAGTGAGCCCGGGACGCCTGCAAGGGATATGCGCACGAAACGAACCTGCCCAAGGAAAGTACTCCAGGTACCTCAGCGAAATGTCGATGTAGTCCTGGATCTCGCACCTAACGGCACGTGGGCATTTGATCTACACCTAGATGTTGGAGACACCTACCCCTGCAATTGTGATCGTTATTTAGCACAAAAAATCCATCAAGGGTGGAAACCACGACTTACGGGGAACGGCAAGTTTAGACACCGATAATACGCCAGGCCCACATAGTAGAACAGAGCGAGATAACGATTGGAAAAGAACAAGATCGCCGCGACCGTCACTTTCCGTTTCCAAAACAGACGAGCCTCTCGCTGAACGGTAAGCACGTAGTCGTATCCGACCAAAGCTACCGGATAGTAAGTAATCAGTACCGTGCTCGACACAGCAGGCAGGCCGAACGTCGGTGCACATAAATACATACCTGCGACCCCCACAGTCAACAAGTTCGTTGTCCAACTACGTATGTATGAGTTGATGAGATTTAGCTCGTATCTGAGACCTGATTAGGTGTACTCACGCGTTGCCCACGAGTATTACCCTCTCTGCGTCGGTAAGAGACATGAAGAACGACTACGACGGCCTCCGCTTGCCAATTCCTCGGACTGACGGGGTACCGTGCCGACGCCAGTGGCGGGGAGAGTCAGCGTCGCTGGCTATGCATGCGGGGAATTAGATGCGGGGAAGGCCTGTTTACTAGTACTTATAAGAAGGACATGGGAGACATCAGTCTATGGCCGCGTGACATGTTCAGCCCACCAGGTCGCCACGCTAAATCTGCTGCGTGATGATGCGGGCTTGCTCTCGACTAGTTAGTAGTAATGGCAGAGCTATAAACGCATATAATGAACTATAATGAAATGAGAGTGAACACAATGCCTAAAGGCACGACAAAATGATTACGCAGGGCCCAGGTGTCTGAGAGCTGTGATCACGAAGATTGATGGGGACTGGGGATGGGCGCTGTCATACCATACCCGTCGCGCGAGCCCACGCAACGGCTTCCAGGGATGGCGGATGCGGCACGGATGGACGGAGAGTCGTAACGCATCTGGACGGGCGGGCGATGCAACTGGCGACGACGCTGGCCAATCGCACGGGCGCCGACACGAACGGTGCTCATCGAGCACCGTCTTCTGCGTCCGACGCGAGCTTCTGGGATAAACGTGGGGGGGCGCCGTTCTCGTCCTCGTCAGCCTCATCGCGATGGCGCGCTGCATCACGGCGCGACAGACCTGAGGATGAGTGCTTCAGGCAAGGGGGCGCAGTGGCTGGCCTCCGCGCGATGCCCGAACTGAGTCGCGCCGGGTCCAATGCCGAAGAGTGGGTGTATCGACGAGGAGCCGGTGTTTCCGAGATACGGTGTCTGTTAAGGCTTAAGGTCGTCGGGACGCAGATCTCGGGGTCGATGCTGGTCGATGTCGCTCAGGGCCCTCCAGCTCGAAGATTGGGCGACGAACGTTGCAGGGAAGATGGGCCTGATCGTTCCTACCGGATCAGTGCGCCCCGCTAGGCTGTGACCCACCCGTTACGCGTGACCAGGTTCCGCATTTGGTATAGCACAGTGCTCGCTGTGACGCCCCACTGACAGTCTGTTCGATAACCTTGCAGCTCCAGTCGAGGAACGCGCACCTTCCCCGCCCAAGCCAACGCTTCGACGTCGAGAGAGCACAGCGGTACCTCGGGAGGAGACACCGCGGCCAGCGCGATCTCGCCAACATCCCGTGAGAGCAGCCCCGCCAGCATCAGAATCCCGCAAACCCTCCGAAAGACAATTTATCACCGTCCAGTTGCTGGATATGGTTGCCCCCCTGGGTCTACGTTCTGATAAGTCTTCCTCGCCATCCTCGCAATCCAGACACCCGCGTCGGACAATTGCATAGCAATTTTAGATCGACGCTATCGCACTCGCGCTCGCGGCCCCCCAAAATTCAGCGGGGCGGTCGCGACGTGCGTGGTGCGCAGGGCTGCTTAGGACATGGGACGGAACGGAACGTTGCTCCCCATTGACGTCGGACCCCGTAAACCATCGATGTTGCCCTCACATGGCTCAGGAAATGGAAATGGAAATGGAAATGGAAATATATGCTTTATCGTCATCCAGGCTCACCAGCTGCAGAGTCCAGTTCACGCACCCACACGTACATCCGAGCACCCCAGTCTCACCCGAGCCAATACCACCCGGAATTCCGAAATCTCCACGGAAAAGTGGAGGAGGGCCGCGCAAACCGCGTTCCAAACCATGCCAGCATCTATTCATACGGATAAGTACAGTACCAACCAATCGGGATATACAACAACGCTGTGTACGGTACTACATGTTCACATCTACTTAATTATCGTCACGGGTCGTAAGCATAGGCATAAGCGGCGTCCACGCAGAACACAGAACACAGAACAAGTCTCAAGTCAGGAGAAGCAGATGAATGCAACTATACTTAGTTATACGTAAACGAGAACAAGAACGAGAACGTAACGCGTCAATCGCGAGTCTACGAGTCTAAGTATGTACAGTACCATAAGTGTAAGTGTGAGGGCTACATAGGAACCGTCTACCAAATAATAAGCACGGTCGCAGGCACCGTGCATGCAAATGTATACTAACCGAGCGTACACCCATGTGTAAACCTCGTCGACAACGTAAACACCGAGTTCTCCCGGCGGTCGAGAACCGCGCCAGAGTGCGTCTAGAGCGGGAGTTGGAGCTCGCGAAGAACCGATGCCGATAACGGAAGGAAAGGGGGGAAGGGGGAGGGCATTAGCCATAGCGATGGGTCGATGTGTGGGTGCCAGGCGGGAAGGATCCGCAGCCGCCCGTGCGACGGGAGCTGTTCTAGGAATTCGAAGCAGTGACGGGCGGGGGGGCTAGGTCGGGGGCGCGGGAGACCGTAGACGGTGGTAACCGGACGGTATCGCGCCTGGGGGAGTGGCTCTGTGATAATAAACCGTACGAAACGCGGAGCAGGCTGCAGCATACGTCGGGAGTCTATTCTAGTAGCAAGGCGTGTCCGAGACCGAGTCCGGGCTGCGGGACGAGGGCGTCGAGCGCACAAGAAGGCATGGGCACAAAATTAGCAGCGTCGTCGCGCGGGATACAATCATGTCGTGAGAGTCTGAGGCAGAGCGCGAGGAGCGAAGAGCAGACGTGGGTAGGGATGGGGGGTGGTGGCTGTAGGCATGTATGAATAGAGTGATGGTACACGACACGAGACATAGGACAAGTTGCAGAGTGGTGGCATCTATAGTGGTCATGAGAAACAAACAAAGAGACGTCGTGATGAGATGGGGGATGGAGATGGGGTTGGCAAAGCAAGACAGCTCGTCCTGGGGTATATCGTCTGGAACATAACATGACACATCATCAGAAACCTGGCACAATAACACAATGTACAGTATGCAGCGTCGTCGCCTCCTCACCAGGACCTGACGCCCGCTGCCAGGGGCGCAATACAACCGTCTTCCGCCGACTTCCTTCCACGACGAAGCCACGAAGCTCGAACCCTCAACACAACAACAATTCCCGACACAGATAGGGAGAGACTCGAGGCGCGTCTCGTCGAGCCTGGTACCCCTCCCCACCCGCCATGCCCGCGCCCGAGCTGACTCAGGCCCCAAGCCCAGAGGCGGCTGCGAACTCGCTGAAGCCCGGAAGCTCGATCTTCCCTTTCGCAGCCTCGCGCTCCTGCAGGCTCATATCGTCTACTGCCCCATCAAGGCTACGTCTCCGCGGCTCCTTATCAGCCACTCCGTCAGGGCGATTGAGGGGCGACGACGGCGACGACGGGAGCTTCAGAGGGGGCAACTTAATCGGTGGAGACGCCGCGCGAGACTCAGGCACTGAGGGGACATCACTGAACGCCGTACGTGAGGGCACAGTCGTGTGGTCGGCATGCGACGCGGGAACGGCACGAGGACGGGGATGTATGGGCGTCATCCCGAATGCAGCACGCACGGAGTGCGCTAGGTGTGCATGGTGGTGATGATGAGTGGCCGTCGGGTGGTGCGAGGGACGCGTGTGGTGCGTCGGGGGCGGTGACGACGCCCGCGAGCTCGATGCGCTGCTCGGGTCCGGGAAGTTCAGCGATTGAGTGCGGCTCCTGGGACTGCTCCCGCTGCTGCTGGGCCCGCTTGACAGCTGTGGGGTCGGCAGGGACGTGATAGATGTCCTGTCACTCGTGTACGGAATGTGGAAGCTTGGTGGAGGCATCGCGAAGTGCTCCGCAGAAACACCGTGCGCTACGCCGTACGCCACGAGGTCGCCGGAACTACTGCGTTTCGCCATGCGTCCACTCAATGCACTGACGGATGGAGGGCTGCCAGCAGCAGTGATTCTGCGGTTGCGAGCGTCATAATAGCCGTACTCCTCGATTGGACTGTCAAGCGATGGAGGCGGTAGACGGAAGGGCGACGGGGCGCGCGAAGGGCCACTCGAATGAATGTTGAGCGTCCGGAGACCACCGAGGAAGGGACTCGTCGAGGGAGTGGGGAAGAACTCCGCGCCACCGGGGGACTTTACGCCGCAGGGAAGTCCGTGATGAGGCGCCTCCGTGGGAAGGCGATGCGCCGTTGTGGGTGAAACGTGTGGGGGTGATTGCACAGCGTGCATAGAGTCGGAGTCCGAGCTTATTGGTGACGGTGAATCTTCATGTCCGGGGTGCAGATGGGGTCTGTGCGTCGCGGGGTGGTGGTACGGATGGGACCACACCGAGTGCCCATGGGGTGCGTGCGAGTGTTGCGACCGCGAGTGTGTATATGCGCCCTCGACGACATGGCCTGAGGAATGGGGGTGCAGCGACAAGACATCGCGCTTGGAACTGCCCATACTGCGCCTCCGCACCTGCTTGATAGTGATGGGCTCGTCGTCCCCAGGATGCGAGTCCCGTTCCCTAGAAACGCCGAAGTACCCACCGTCGTCTCCCGCGGGGACGTGAGCGGAGAAAAAGGGCGTGCCGAGGGGCGTGTTTGTCGCACTCTTCGTGAGCCTGCTGTGGACGGGTAGGACATCGGCATGGCGCGTCTCGTACTCGGCGCGACGGAGCGCCTCCAGATGGCGAACCTCGAACTCGGCTCTTCGTAACGCCTCATCGCGTTCCAGAGCGTACAACTCCTCCATAGCAACGCTTGAGAGAGCGGAGAAAGCATTGGGATTTGAAGGAGGGGGACGGGGGTGGTCGACGGAATGGGCGGCCCGGTGATGGGACATGGGATAATCGTATCCTGTGGGGTCGGCCGAATACAACGCAGTGGGGCGCGCATAGGATTCGTCCTGTAATCACCGAGTCAGTGCATACAGCCCCCCATCACGCAATCCAAAGAGGTGCCAGCGGGCAAACGTGGGGTGAAAGGTGAAATGGGAATGTGTATGGTCCGCGTACTCACCTCATCGTCGCTGTTGGCTCGGCTCCTCGCCTTCTTCTTGACACGCATACCGGCTCCTCTCGCGTAGTCGGTATCGGCACTTGAAAGCGTGGTCGAGAATCTGCCAGCGCTGATCTCCATGCTGCCGTCGGCTATGTAGTCGATCTTCGCCTTGCCCTTAGTTTTGTGGGCATGACTTGAGCTTGCAGCGCCGGCGTGGTGCACGGCGTCGTGGTTGTTGTGTATGCGAGAATGTCTGGTGAGCTCGTCGGAACGCGAGAAGCGCTTCTCGCAGCCAGGGAATGTGCATTCGAAGGGCTTCTCCCCGGTGTGCGTTCGGATATGGCGGGTCTGGAGGGAAAAGGGGGAGGAGATAAGAGGATAGCCTGTGTATGAGAGCGTAGTACACGCACCTGGTGTTCCAGTCTACTGAAAGCACGACCACAAAGAGGGTAGGGGCACTTGTACGGACGGGCAACGACCTTCTCCTGGGCGGGTGGAGGTGCCGATGGGGAGGTAGGGGGCATTACGTCCATGTCTTTTTTATGGTGGAGGATAGTGTGGAGGTCCATGAGAGGAGGGATAGAAGGAAGCGGACGGCAGGGGGAGGGAGGGGTATTAGTAGTGGACTGGCAAGAGAGGTTACGTATATTGGGACTGACCTTGAAGAGATTAATGTAACGTGGGGCGAAGCGAAGATCTATAGAATGGGCTAGGGTTCGGCAGGGCGTTGGACAAGGAAGGCCTAGGGCGGGGCGAGGGAGGAAGTGTGGACGTGGATGTGGAGATTACCCCGCGTTGACTGAATGGGGCTGAGAGGGAGGTAGGGGCGTGACGGGGAAGGGAGTGGGAGGGGAAAAAGGAAGCGGGCGGGTAGAAGAAGCAGATATGGAGAGACGGGGGTCCCACCGCGGATGATCCGGCGGGATTCTAGACGGGCAGGAGGTGGGGGAAGGAGGAGATGGGGGCGAGAGCGAACCGGGGTCGTGGCGGGGGAGGAGCAGGGCGTCAGAAGAAGATAACAGGTGAGACCAGGGTCAGACAGGGCTGTCCGGTGGTCCGCTCGCGAGGGATATCACGGCGTGGCAGATGGTCGCAGCGGCCACGGAGAAAGAATGGCAAGGCACGCGGTGGGCGCTGTGGGGGAGGCGGGGGGCCCGGGCAAACGCGCGCTGGGAAGGAGGGGACAGGGGCGCGCGCTCCGTGGCTGGCCAGCCGGCGCCGGGTTTTCACAACAGAGAGGCAGCCTGGGGCTCCGGCGTGGCGGTCGTCGTCAGCGGAGAGAATCGATGGTGCGAGTGCGGTGGTGGCCGGCCCATGTCTCCACTCAGGATGGTGGCTGAACTGATAGCTTGCGACTGCTCCCCTCCCGCCACGCGGTGTCCTCGCCACCCCAAAATGGCCGTGTCGCCTGCGATAGGGATCACTTCTCGCTCCCTCGCCGTGTTTTCCGATTATCTTCCGTCTCACCGTCCGGCAACCATCCGCATGCAGATCCTTGCCCCATCGAAGTGTCCCCCAATCGCTGTCTCACAGCCGCCAGCCAACGTTCTTCCTCCTCTTCCTGCCCTCTCAGCCCTCTTGGCCGATCCTTGGCTTCTCGGCGCCCTCTCCGGTGGACGGAAGAGCGTGCACAGTGTGGACACCGCCGCCGGAGTAACCTCCGACGAGTCCGACACACGTTCGGACTTGCGAAATTCTTATCGGCGTATATTGAGGGGCCTCCGCGGCAGTCCGCCATCTGAGATGTGGATGACGCGGACAAACGACTTTGCGCGCCCGATCAGAATCCAGATCCGATTCCTGGCCGAAAATCACAGGCGCATCCGCCTCCCATCAGCCACTGCATCCTCCCCACGGGGACTTGGCCCTCCCCGGCTCAGCTCGAACAGGCTCTAAGCTAGCTTTCTTCTCCATACCCTTGCGGCTCCGCGAGCCCTCTGTACTCCGGCGACGCTTCAGGTCATCGCTCCGGCGCCACCCCTCTCAGCCGCACCATTCAAGTCGCAAACCTACTCTGTCGGGCTGGCAACTCGGGAGTACCTCCGCGGTATCAGCCATCTCGCTCGGTCACAAAGCGAGACATGCGATATCGTGAGGTGACGTTATCGTGGTCTAGTCCGACCCACGCACCCAACCCTCGGACTATTCCAGCCACGCTGATCGTTTTCTCGCCCTGTCCAGTTTCCGTCCGGATACCTTTGCCAGCAAGGTTTCGTCTCCTGAGTAAACGCCCTTCCTCTTGAGGCGATGACGTTGAGGTACGTTCTTTGGAGAGCCTAACGCTCTTTTACGGGATGATTCTCTGCGATTAGGTGAACTTCCGACGCGGGGGAGGGCCGCCTGGAGTCTGCTTACGACAGCTTACGACACCCCCGTCCATTTTCGCCCTCCATTCGCAGCGCATTCTGGTACCGGCCGCAAGAGGAACGTTCTCCGCACGCGGTCAGCAGACGGAAAGCGTTGGTCGGCGCAGCACCTGCGAAGTCGATCCGGCGGTTGGTCGTCCATTCACTGCCCGTTGCGACGCACCTGGGAGCGGACGCATTCCGAGTGTTGAGCTCGAGACTGTTCGCGGCGTGCCTCCTCTCTCCAAGAGAAGCCATACGAATCATGAAGAAGACGCGAAGTGCTCGAAGCCTCATATCGAAGCCGTTGGCGCCGGCCCAACGCAACGGCGATACCCGTCGGTCTTGGTTGGTCTTGGTCACGGTCACCTTCTTTCGGCGTTGGTTGTCTGGTTGTCTCTCTATCATTGCTGGTCGCCGAGGTGGCCACGCTCTAGTCCTCGTATTCCGGCATGCAGCCATGCAACACACGTAAATCGTCGCTGAGTCTCTTCGTAATCTCATTTGCTGATCCGTATATCCGACTGCCGGCTAGGACACAACGTGTGCTTTCACACCGCATGCGCTTGCTCGCTTGCTGTAGCTGCCAACGAGGGTCGTGATCACAACTACAAACGTGCCAGGGCAAGGACACATTTGGAACATATATCACAACGTCGTTCCTGTTTCTCCCGAGCTTCATTACCGTACCACTTTTACTGACTTTCGTTCTTGTCTAGAACGTGTTCTTGCCACGACACTAAGATGTCGTAAATTGTTTCTGCTAAAACCATGGCAATAGACCGCTAAAGAAGCCAATTTGCGCGCACGGCGTCACCAAGCGTCACCAAGCCGATGTTATACGGCTGTGACGGTGCGTCTCCAATTGCTTTTCTTGCTCCCGACTTTCGGCGAATTGACATGAAGAGTGTGCGATAGACGGGAACCCGCCACGCTCGGTGCGCGAACCAGGCACGAAGGCTTCTGTTCCATACAGTGTTCTAGCTTCTGCATGCAGGACCCAACTTACGCCACTCTTCTGCTCGGTAGCCGGTGCAGCCGTATACTGAACGCTTCTGAGCGATGCCGTCTCTTTTCCTTCGCCCGCCGAAGCTGGGCGCATTCGCACTGCGGGCCCTCCCAGTTCACCCGGGGCACCTTTCAATATTACCGTGTCCTCCCCGACGCCACACCATTCTCACAACCGCTGCGGGGAAACCCTGATGCAGGAATACGCGAAGTTCATCCGAGCGCAACATCCCCTTCCCCACACTTTAGCCCAACTTGTCCATCACCGCTGTCCGGTCACACCCCGCGCTGGGCCCCAGCAACTGTAGTGCTTCGATCGCGAGATCGTCCCATATCCACCCACCTCGAGGGCGCAAATTGGGATGCTCACTGCCCTCGGAGCAGTGTGTTGCCTATCATTGCCTGCGGCGCGCGCCAGGATACCGATCCATCTGCGCCGTCCCGGACGTAGTAAAGCGGCGTATCCAGGTATGTACATTTCGCGCTTCCAAGGGCACGCGGAGACATTACGACCTTCGATCACCAGCCCGGCCTAGCCCTCGACAATCACACCCCCGCGCGCTGTGTGCACCCGCTCGCCCTCCTCGCGACTGGGACCCTCCCAAGGGTCAACTTACACCATCCTTCTCCCCTTCCCGTCAGGCGTTCGATATGGGCCGCTTCTCAGCACCCGGCGGCCCGCAGCCCGCGTATGGGGCAAATCGCCCACGCGCGCACGCCCAGGACAACACAAGACACAAGAACATTGAATACACAGCAGCCGCCGGCCCAAAAGGTTATCGGGGCTTGCGCGGCCGGCCCTGTGTGCCGTACGCACTCCACGCGTGCTCGCCCGCGGCGGGGGGGCACGCGTCCTGCGCGAGTTCGAGTCCCATCTCGATAGGCGTGGCCCCTGCACCTGGAGCCTGGGGCCCCAAGTCTAAAGGCTACTCCCGCAGGCCCTCCTGCCCCCTTGGGGGCGCAAACGCCGCGCCGTCGCCGCTCCCACACGCGCGTGAGCCATCCCAGGGACCGTTCCGCGCGTCCGGCCCTCTGTTTCCCCCTCGACGCTCGATGTTCGCCGTGCGACGTGCGACATGCGATGTGCGACGCGCGCCCGCCCACCACGCTCCCTCCGACGCATGTCTGGTAGCGTGACGGTATCGACCGTCGAACCCTCCCCAGATGCGCCTAGGTTTCGTCTCCGGGCGCCGCCGGCGCGCCTCCGCACCCGCATCTGCATCTGCATGAATCAGAATCCGCGTCCGCGGACCCTCCCCACCCGCGTTGTGCCTCCATCGTCCATCACCCATCTGGATCTCCGGGGGTCCGGGGGGCGCGCACTGGCAGGCGTCGGCAACGTGACGCGGTGCGCGCGACGCGGCAGGGCCGAGCCAGAGCCAGAGCCCGCGCCAGCACTGCGATCTGCCGCAGCTTGCACACGCTCCATTTCCGAAAAGCTTGCGAGCCCGACGCTGGCGCCGCGCGCTCGCGCTTCCTGCGACCGTCGCGCCCGCTCGTCCCCCTGCTCATTGAATATTGAACGCCGGCTTCGGCTGGGCAGGAGCACCCCTGCGTCGCGTTCGCAGCAGGTGAAGCTGAAGCCCATACAGACATGCTTTCGAGGCGGGTCGCGGCCGCCGAGGATAACGCGACGGCGCCACCCCCCCTTGCGCCTGCGCCTTCTGAGGCGTGCGCCATGCAGCTGCCCATTGTAACTGGCATGTTTCCTGGGTTCCTGCAAGGTTCCTGTGCCCCACCTTGCGGCCGTTGTCTTCGTTCCATGCGGGCGCGATCGGAGGCCTGGTTTCCAAGCTTCACAAACGGTGGCGTTGAGCAAAGTTCGTACCCTCTACTTACAGGGCGCGCACCCGGGGTTTCCCCGCGACTGCAGAGGTCGGTGTTTTCTAAGTTAGAGCTCGTCTGCGCCCTGCGCTGCGCAAGCGCATTCTGCCGACAAGCACGCAACTGTATGTCTGCTCTCGCGGGTCGCGTGGATACCTCTGAGGAATGCGCGGACTCGGAGCGGTTCGATTAAACCGGCTGGCGCAGAGTAGCCGGACCGCGGGTCTCCTCCGAGTCTCTCGACAAGTACCGTGGATGTAGGCATGTCGTATTCCCCCTGCTCGGAGCTCGGTACTGCATGAATCTGCTGGATCAAGGTCACTCAGCGAGCTTGCGAGCTAGAAGCACGTCGCAGCAGGATGGGATGCACGGCGACCCTGACAGCGCCTCTATGCGCATCAATCCCGCCGATCGACGACTTTCCCAGAAAATCTCGATCCCACACTGTGCCAGGTCTAAGCCGAAACGGGACGGGTACACAAACCGACACAACTGCGTCATACGTTGTGCAGCCGGATGCTATAAAACATAGGTTAGGAGGTGGATGGGGCGGTGGTTATTGGGGAGGACGGCGGGCATGTGCGAATGGACGAAAGCATCGAGGGAGGAAAGAGGAATTAGAGAGTCGGACCTACTAGTCAAATCGCGGAGATTACAGAAGTACAGATGAATATACCGTAGCGCTGGTGTAGAAGACAAGCCTGAGCGGTATATAAAAGCAGTAGACAGAGACACTAGCCGGAGCAAGGGTATTAGAAACGTAATGACAACGTACGGAAGCATAGAAACTCGCGAGACGAATTACGGTCCGAACATCCGCACCACCATCCTACATAGCCACCGAAGTCGTGGCCTTAATCTTCGCGAGTTCGTCTAGCAGTCTCGCTCGCTCGTTGAGCAGCGCAAGCGTATACTCCGTCGTCGGCGCGTTGTGGGGGGTGATGATCCGATGCGGTCCGCCGTCCGAGAGAATGGGTGATTGCCCGTGGGAGGATGGGTGTGGTTGCGATGGCGAGGCGGACAATCCAGAGTACGACTTCGCGCGCCGACTTGTGGATGTAGATAATGGTGCGCCGGGTGGAGAGCGTCGGTCATAGTAGAACTCGAGCTCCGAGGTTTCGTTTGCCTTGTCTATCCACCCGTCGTAGCGGAAGGGGAGGGGGGTCTTGACAGGGGGTGGTAGATCGTCCTCTTCTTCGTGGCCTTCCATGGTCGCGCAATGGCACATGGACGTCGCGTTTGACGCGTCAATTTCGCGGTCAAGGGCAAACGACGGGTCCTCGACTTCATGGATGCAGCGTGGTGGTGGTCGGCCAGAGCCCGTCGAGGACGTGCTGCTGCGGAGAGCGGAAGAAGGGGCGAGCGGCAGCGAGGGCAACTCGGGCAGAGTTTGGGTAAGCGATGTGAGCTGCTCTGACGCAAAGGACGACATGCTCGTGTCGGAGTCGGCCACTCCGGTCTGCATCATAGACAGATTTGAGTGCATTCCGCTAGTGATGGTGGAGTGTGTGGATGGGGAAGTCGCGCGGCGGCGCGTGATCGGTCGTAAGGATGGAGGGTGGTCGTCCCCAGGACGTGACGGACCTGGGAGGAAACCTTTCCGCCTCCCGAGCCAACAGAGGAGCTCACCAATGAACTCGACTTCCTCCTCCTCTCCAGCTGCCAGCCGACGCGGGTCGACTTCGCTTAGTCCGACGTCTTCGCCGCCCAGCACATCGCTCTCGAAAACTCCGAGGAATATCTTCATAGCTTGGACCTGGTTCATGAAGTCTCGCGACGCGCGAATTGTTGGAGGAACAGGAAGGCGGGACTGTAGAATGGACTCCAAGATGCCGAGGAGGAGACCCGGAGTTAGGTCCCAAGGAGTCTCGAGAACGAAAGGCAGGGAGATGCTCAGCTTGTCGATGAGTTCGTTCAGGCTATCCACGAGATCAAGAGTGTTATGTGCATGAGCATGCGGTTCTGGTTGCAAGTAGTCCATGGCCTCTGGCGCAGAGCCCGCCGAAGAAGGGAGAAGGTAGGTGCAGACTGCGGACACTGATACCAGTAAGAGCGGACGTAGGACAAGAGGCGCTTCATCGCGCGGACCCAGAGCGGACCGTGTCTTGTTTGGCTGTGTTGCGCAATAGCCTCTGATCCTAACATGACCAAACACCTCCTCAGACGGATGCGAAGGTTTGACGTCAGCTTTCGTCACCCTGAACTGATCTTCATCTACTTATGAGGTACTACAGTACGTACTAAATGGCAGAAAGTAAGTAGTGCCCCTTCCGTCGTCGAGGAGCACATGCACATCTATACACATAGGGACCGTTGTCTCCGAAGATTCACCGGCATCATATCTCTAATTTAACACTATTTTCGTTAGCTTCCGGTGTTAACGTTTATGCGGACGAAGGATGTCCTCACTCGTTTTCAGAGTAACAGATCGAAGTTGGTGTCTGTGTATTATGTAGGGTGTTCTAACAATTCCGATTCCCGAATTCACTATTCCCTAGCTCTCGAAGCAAACATCCACATGTGAGAGAATGCCGAGGCTCGGCCTTGGGAAAGTCCTCAATTGGAGGTGACGACTCCCAATCCTTACCACACGGGCGGGCCAGGACTCGGAGCATGAGTGCTTGGAAGAACCCCCAGATCAACCTGTGGGTAAGTATTCATTATCTCGACTTCTGGAAGACTTGGAGGTGTACTTGAAGTTTCCAGGAGAGTAAAGAAAACAAACCGAAGTTTACATAACGAATTGTAACTAAGTTGCGGAGAGCCAATCGGACACGGGCGTCTGATGTGGAAGTGTGTCAAGAAGCGGGCGTCATCGCGGTTTCGGACGATGCTTGGATCCGCTCTACTTGCAGCTTCCACGACTTGTCATCGCACTTCGTCGCCATCTCAAGCTGCGCTCGTATCTCGAAGTTTCAGATGTTTTGTGCGTGATTTGCATGCTGCAAGGCGTCGTTGAGCGACTGCTAACTTGTCGTAGGTGAGTAATTGTATCAATGTCAGAATCGTCTGCTCAGACATCACAAGTCAGTGTCTTAGGTACGGTCCGCCTGACCAGCTACATTATGTACTACATATCTGTGGCCACAAGGTGGCCACCATGTGCAAGCGCCCCACCGGCAATTTCTGCCACTCTACCACGTCGTCACGCGTCCTGCTCCGTTGCGGCCAAGCACCGAAGCGAAGCTTGCGAGAAGCCCGTGAATTTCCTTCCAAGTAGCGCTGGATTCTGTTATATATGCGCAGGGTCGAACGAGACTGCCTCTACAGGCCGCTTCCTCCACCCCTCGTCACTCTTTTGCCCGACTTCTGACCGCCACGATGCGTCTCTCCCTTCTCACATCTTTAGCCGCCCTTGCGTTCAGCTCGTACGCCCAGTCCCCTTCGGCCGACGCATACGTCGCGTCCGAGTCTCCTGCTGCAAAGGCAGGGCTTCTGGCAAACATCGGGCCTGACGGCTCCAAGGCTAGTGGTGCAAAGGTGAGCAGCAATGCAGCATACAATCGGACCATTTTCCAAACCTCGGATGGTCATTACCTCCGGGCATCTCTTCCATGCGCACGTTACATAGAGCACTCACACATGACCGCGTATGCGCGTCTCTCCTTGACAGGCCGGTGTTGTAATTGCCAGTCCGAGCACATCGAATCCCAACTACCTCTACACATGGGTTCGCGACTCCTCCCTCGTGTTCAAGACCCTCATCGACCAATTCACTACCGGCGAAGATAACTCTCTTCGTGGTCTGATCGACGACTTCACGACCGCCGAGGCCGGTCTGCAACAGACGTCCAACCCCTCCGGATCAGTCAGTACCGGCGGTCTTGGAGAGCCCAAGTTCAACATCGACGCAACTGCGTTCACCGGCGCATGGGGACGGCCTCAACGTGGTAGGTTGTCTCATCTATTGTGCCTTCCAAGGAAACTTCCATGCTTATTGTCAATGTCCTGTGCCAAGATGGTCCCGCTCTTCGATCGACGGCACTCATCACGTACGCGAACTGGCTCCTCGCAAACGGCAACGGCACCTCGTATGTTCAGAATACGCTCTGGCCGAGCATCAAGCTCGACTTGGACTATGTTCAGAACAATTGGAACCAGTCAACGTATGCCTTTTCGAAACTCTAGGTATATGCGCGCATAACTCAGATCCGGCGCGGTGCAGCTTTGACCTCTGGGAGGAAATCAACTCCTCGTCGTTCTTCACGACTGCGGTCCAGCACCGCGCGCTCCGTGAGGGTGCGGCATTCGCTAAGACGGTTGGACAGCCTTCGGTTGCCAGCGGGTACACGACACAGGCGGACAATCTTCTCTGCTTCCTTCAGGTGAGCTCCGAGCCCATGTGTGGCATCACGAGCTGTAGTCGTTGACGTGCTTCCCTTCCAGTCGTACTGGAACTCCGACGCTGGTTACGTGACGTCGAACACGGGAGGTGGTCGCTCCGGCAAAGACTCGAACTCCGTTCTCGCCTCTATCCACACCTTCGACGTTGATGCCGGCTGTGACGCTGCAAGTTTCCAGCCGTGCTCGGATAAGGCGCTCTCCAACCTCAAGGTCTACGTTGATTCGTTCCGCTCCGTCTACGGCATCAACAATGGTATCTCCGCTACTGCTGCGGTCGCAGTCGGGCGCTACCCTGAGGATGTCTATTACAACGGCAACGTGAGTTCACCCTCAGATAGCGCGTCATGACTTGCTTAATTACGGCATTTTCATCCAGCCCTGGTACCTCTCCGTGTTCGCTGTCGCCGAGCAGCTTTATGACGCGCTTATCACCTGGAACAAGCAAGGCTCGCTCGATGTCACCTCGACGTCGCTCGCTTTCTTCAAGCAATTCGATTCCTCCGTCACCACGGGCACCTACCGCTCGGATTCGTCGACCTACAGCTCGCTGACCTCCGCCATCAGGGCATTCGCTGATGGCTTCCTGGAGATCAACGCCAAATACACGCCCTCGAACGGCGCTCTCTCTGAGCAGTTCGACAAGAGCTCCGGCACGCCCCTTTCCGCTGCGGACCTTACCTGGAGCTACGCCTCCGCGCTGACCGCGTTCGCCGCGCGCTCGGGCAAGACGTACGCAGGCTGGGGCGCGTCGGGTCTGACCGTCCCGTCGCAGTGCAACGGGAACGCGGGCCCGACGGTGTCCGTGACGTTCAACGTGCAGGCGACGACGGTGTACGGGGAGAACATCTACATCACCGGCAACACTGGAGCGCTGCAGAACTGGAGCCCGGACACGGCGCTGCTGCTGTCGGCGGCAAACTACCCGATGTGGAGCATCACGGTGACGCTCCCCGCGTCGACCGTTGTCGAGTACAAGTACATTCGCAAGAACAACGGGCAGGTCACGTGGGAGTCGGATCCCAACAACTCGATCACGACGCCGGGGAGCGGGTCGGCCACGCAGAATGACACCTGGCGGTGAACGTTGAAGTTGACCTGAGGGGGCTCTTGGTTGGATTTGGGGTGTGTAAACCCTTGTGCGTCGAGCCTGGGTAGAGTGGGGTGTATTGCGTACGGCGTGTTCATGGACGCTCGGCGGGACCGGGGCGGGGCTAAGTATGGGTGGGGGAAGCAAATCGGCCTAACTACGATCATTAATAATTTTCTCTTATACCTAGTCTACCACTGTCTACCATTGGTGCCACTGAATGGAATTCAGAAGGAATCTCACTCGACCGCCCGACATCGATCTTGAGGACTACGGCACAATGGCGACAACCGCTCTAGCCTTCTCGACTTCTGTGTATGTCAAACTTGGGGAAGTCTCCGGTGGCATTGTGTTCGGATACGCTACGGCGGTATGTGGCCCCACTCCTCGCGTGCCCGGCATCTTTCATAACTGACCTGGACGCAGTGTTCATCATACACGGAAGGTGGCGGCGACACTGCCCAGGCTCAGACAGCGACATCACAGAGCTCGAGTGGCCAGGAGTCTACGGTTTTCGACGGCTGTGTGAGTACCGTCGTCGATGGCATCTCGGCCATCTTAGCCATCTCACGTCTAACGCTGTCTGAGGCTACAGGACTGGCAGTTGATCACTAGTTGATCGTGTGAAGCACGATGCACTCCGGATTTAACGGGACTTTGGCCACAGATAGGGCATTCCACATCCCTCCATCTGGGAGAATCGTTCGTGTTCGTCAAGTGTTTCAGCTTTGGGTTTGAATGGCGTGGGATTCAGCCTGTTTTGTGCCTGGCACTTCCATAGCTTGGGCCATGTTTGATTGAGCCGCTGTCGAGAAGACCCAGAATTATCACGCAGAACTCGATGGGTTCGGGTGATATGAAGTCCGGGTTTCTTCAAGTAGCAAGCTCTGCCCTCACCGCATAGAGAGGAAGGCAGCTGCGCCGGCCTCCGCTGCTCATTATAACTTTTACTTCGTGTTCCCTCCACAGCCGATTCCACATTCTCGAGTTCACATTCGTTCGCTATATGTCGCTTCACTTGGACCCGACCAGGATTGTCGCGGTTCAAGATGCCCAGTGAGTGTACCCAGACGTTAATATTTGTACGTATGCCGCGCTCATACGAGACTCTAGTTTCACAGGAAATCTTATAACTGTTGGCGTCGCTGGTAGGCACGCGTCGTGCGTGCGGACGCTACCCTCATTCCTGACTCACAGTCTACAGCCCTGGTCGGCTACGACTATCTCCTCACCGTCCAGCGGGAATCACGTCTGTTCTGGAAGAGGAGGCCCAGCGCCGCCGCCGTCTTGTTCTTCGCCAACCGTTACCTTGCCTTGTTCTATTACGTAGTCCTTGCCTATTACCGGTGTCTCTCGTTGCCGTACCTAGTAAGTGACGTCATTCATGGTGGCCTCCAAAGTACCCCGTCCTCATTCCTGGTTGCAGGAGTAGGTTGATCCAAAATCCGACAAAATACTCTATCCCAACTTATTGGACATTGATATCGAAACAGTTGCCACGTGCAATACTACGTGGACTGTGCAATAAGACACTTGCAATACATTCCCTGGACAGGTCGGTTTCGCATTCATCCCTACATGAACTTGGAAGCTTTGCTGATGTTTCTCGATGAGCGCAGTCTTTTCCACACTGCGTGTATACGCTCTGAGCCAACGTAATTGGATTCTGACTGCAACCACCTTCTTTTGGTCTATGATCGCCTTCCCTCTCGAGTACTACGTAAGCTATGCGAATGTATAGTCGTTTGCTCCACATATTTAACAGCACATTAGGGCGACTTTCATCTCACGTCCTTCGTCAACGACTTGGCCTTAGGGTGTACACCAACAGCTCGGACAACGCTCACTTTTATCGACATACTGTAAGCTGGCACATGTTTCCGGGTCTGAGCATTTACTAACCATCATTCCAGCGGTTAGTATCATTCTATGTCGATCAACGCTGCTTTTAATCACTCGCGCGAATAACCAGGCATCATGTTCATTCGCGGGGGCCAAATCGTTGCTGACGCCATCGTGATTGGAGTCACCTGGAAAGCCACCCATCAAGCACGTAAAGAGAGAACCGTCGCATTCCTGACGAAGGTTATGTTCAGACATAGTGAGTGGCCTACAAGTGGGAACCAGAACTGCCCTGGGCTAACGTGAATCTAGGCACTCTGTATTTTGTGTGAGTTGCTCACACTCGCTCTAATGTGCAGCTTGCCTATTGGTGGCTGGCATAGCATCCTCCTGGTATTGAATATCCTGCAAATCCTATTCGCCTTGATCCCGGTAAGGCACACTCCATTGTGATCTCAGCACGCAGCTCGCCAGCTCATAAATGGAACCATTTGTTCAGAACTCCGTCATCCATACACCGTTCACAAACACGTCATATCTGAACAGGTTTTCGGAGCCGTTGAGTAGTTCTCCCCAGATGTCGACTCTCGTACTCAAAGCCGTCCTGTCTAGGGTTACAACGATTCTGATATCCCGCTTCATCCTCGATCTTCACGATAGTGACCGCGTAATGGTGTATCATGGCGACCCGGCCGGGAGTCAAACCATGGATTCTGATGCCGGGGGACCGTGCCCCATAGGTTTGGGGTCCAAGGAAATGTCGGAGTGGTCGGTCAGCTCCAGTCCATCTTGCGACACTGCGTCAGGGTGACGAGGTAATCACTGATTGGGCTGACTCCATTGTAAGAGTGGGATGCAATCCTTCTTATAACAACACACCTCGAGCAGTAGTGGGCCCCGTCGACCTGAGGCGGGGATGTGGCTGTGGGGCGGGTCGAGGAGTGCAGTTTGGGTCCCGGATCCGGGTACGATGGTTCAAGTTATACACGACGATCGTGCTAGTGAGATAGAGATAGATAGATAGAGATGGAGGTAGCTATAGATCGACGCGGAATCATAGGTCCCGAGATGGATGACGTTGCCCCGGAAAGCGTCGCAGTCGAACTTAAGTATTGCGGCGGACGAGTCATGCCACAAGTGCCACAACTTGAGTCGAGCTCAAGAAAGTCGTGAGCACGGATCAAAAGTTCAAGAACTGGCTCGTCCACCGTACTAGTACTTCGATGGAAAGGAGAGCCGGCTAGGTGAAAGGAAACAGGGCGCTTGCCAGCAAGTGCTTGGTACAACGGCCTATGACGTAACAACGCTGGTATTTGTTCTTGTTAGTTTTCTTCCTGTTTCGACACTCAACGCCGGAGAATCCCGACTTACTCCGCGGCTTTGTGCGCCTTCAAGCTTCAAGCCTCAGCTTCATGCTCGTACCAGCCAATATCTCCAACTACGTCTTCAGCATCCTTCACACCAAACACCCTGGTTCCCCTCGCAAGATCCAATATGTCCGACTCCCGTCGCGCACTAGAGATATTCTTGCTGCCCGGTCGTCTGCGGTGGCCTATAGCTACCAAATTGATACACCAGAGATCCGAACCAGTATATGCGGGGTCGCGTTGCGCTACTGAAACTATTCGACGGGTCATAGCCGTATGCTATCCCAGTTCTCCTCTCCGCTCGTCGAAGGAAGTTACTTACAGAGGCACTAGGGGCTGGCTTCTCCGGGCCCTCGGCGACGTCTAGCTCCTTGAACCAGAAGAAGTGCCGACCGCCAGCGATCTCCGTCATCCATGGGAACCTCCTAACCATCGACCTCCTCATCCGGCAATTAGAGCTGCAAAATCGAGGCCGGTTGTTTGGATCATATACCATCTATGTGGGAATGTCGAGGGTCCTGAAAGGCGAGACCCGGAGGCTCCTCCACGGTGGGTCTGCCCCGCATTCCCCGCACCCCCACGTGAGTCTGGCTTTCTCGGATCAGAGGTTGCTTGTTCTCAGCATTCGACGATCTCCAAAGAAGAAGGCATCGGAGCAGGGTCGTGGTCTTGCGACCCTGGAGTGGCAGGCGGTTATAGAACGGCCGCTGGTCGACCATGACTATGGCCCCTTGACCTGGTTCCTGCACCGCGGTTGCTTCTGCAGCTTGACTCGGATGCGACAGGTCACGCAACCCGTGCCGCCAAATTTCCTGAAACATCCAAGGAGCGCAAGGGATGTCCTGGAGGATCATTTTGGCAACCTAGTAAAGTTTGTGAGAGGTTCAGCACCGGTGTGGTAGTATACGGTGATCACGTCATGACGTACCAGCCCGAGACGTCTGACATCATTGCATCCTAGAGCTCTAGTTTTGGTGTCTCCCGCCCCAGATTGGGATGCCTTCTGTTCGCTTGCGCGCACATCTATATACTCGCCCTTGGGCGGTCGTTATATCCAGGCTTTCTCTCTCTCTTTCTCTCCCTCTCCCACATTCTACGCCCGACTGCCCTGGACGACCTCTCCCAGCTCTAACCAATCTCTCCTTCCACACCGACCCTCGTCGCTCGTTCGTCCCCCCCGTCCGTTCATTTCGTTATTTGCATTCCTCCAGCTCGACACACCGGCGAAAATGCGCTTTTCCGTCCTCGTGTCGTGGGCCGCGCTCGCTGTCGGCGCGTGCGCCCGGTTCTTGGCGGACGTCTACGTCGCCTCCGAGTCTTCCAGAGCGAAGGCCGGCATGATCGACAATATTGGGCCCAGCGGTTCCAAGTCCAGTGGCGCTAAGGTGGAAGTCTTCCTCATGGGATTGGAACTTTTTCAGACGAATTGCTGACGTCTTTGGGCCCGTCTCGCAGCCAGGTATTGTCATTGCCAGCCCGAGCACGTCCAACCCCAACTATCTCTACACCTGGACCCGCGACTCTTCGCTCGTGTTCAAGACCCTCATCGACCAGTTCACGACCGGCGAAGATTACTCTCTTCGTAGTCTAATTGACGACTTCACGACCGCCGAGGCTGGTCTGCAACAGACGTCCAACCCCTCTGGCGGCGTTGGAGAGCCAAAGTTCAACATCGACGGGACCGCCTTTACCGATGCGTGGGGCCGCCCTCAGCGAGGTAAGCTTTAAAACAAATCACCCTTAATAAATATCCATACTCACCGTTCCTGACGTTGGTACAGACGGTCCCGCTCTTCGTGCTACCGCGATCATCACTTACGCGATCTGGCTCCTCGCGAACGGCAACGGCACCTCCTACGTTCTTAACACCCTCTGGCCTATCATCGAGCGCGACTTGAACTATGTTGAGAGCAACTGGAATCAGTCGACGTAAGTTGGCTAATATTCTATATTCTGTTCCGAAATTCTCATCAGTATCACCCAGGTTTGACCTATGGGAGGAAGTGAACTCGTCGTCGTTCTTCACGACTGCTGTACAGCACCGTGCACTCCGCGAAGGCGCCGCGTTGGCTACGGCCATCGGTCAAATTTCGGTCGTTTCTGGTTACGCCACGCAGGCAGACAACCTTTTGTGCTTCTTCCAGGTGACCTTATATTAGCGTTCCGTATCATCTTACTTACGTGCTAATGTATGCGCGTGCAGTCGTACTGGAACTCCGATTCTGGCTATATGACCGCTAACACCGGTGGTGGTCGTTCCGGCAAGGACGCGAACACCGTCCTCGCTTCGATCCACACCTTCGACGTTAAGGCTGGATGCGACGCTGTCACGTTCCAACCGTGCTCGGACAAGGCCCTTTCCAACCTTAAGGTCTACGTCGACGCCTTCCGCTCCGTCTACGGCATCAACCATGGTATCTCCGCCAGTGCTGCAGTCGCAGTCGGGCGCTACCCTGAGGATATCTATTACAACGGCAATGTAAGTTCACCCTCGGATGGCGCATCATAACTTGCTTAATTGCGGCATTTTTATCCAGCCCTGGTACCTCGCCGTGTTCGCTGTCGCCGAGCAGCTTTATGACGCGCTTATCACCTGGAACAAGCAAGGCTCGCTCGATGTCACCTCGACGTCGCTCGCTTTCTTCAAGCAATTCGATTCCTCCATCACCACGGGCACCTACCGCTCGGATTCGTCGACCTACAGCTCGCTGACCTCCGCCATCAGGGCGTTCGCCGATGGCTTCCTGGAGATCAACGCCAAATACACGCCTCCGAACGGCGCTCTCTCTGAGCAGTTCGACAAGAGCTCCGGCACGCCGCTCTCCGCCGCGGACCTCACGTGGAGCTACGCCTCCGCGCTGACCGCGTTCGCCGCGCGTTCAGGCAAGACGTATGCGGGCTGGGGT
This sequence comes from Ganoderma sinense ZZ0214-1, assembly GCA_002760635.1. Taxonomy (NCBI): domain Eukaryota; kingdom Fungi; phylum Basidiomycota; class Agaricomycetes; order Polyporales; family Polyporaceae; genus Ganoderma; species Ganoderma sinense. Next base: position 1,534,809 of record AYKW01000069.1, read on the forward strand.
GCGGCTGGCCTAACCTCGACGTGCGGTAGGAGCTAGGCAGTGATAGTGATAATGGTACATACTTGGGGGCCGCCCTAGTAGTAATGGTGGATACGGAATGCCGAGGCCGTACCTGTATATGTACAAACTAGCGCATTAACAGACAGCTGAAACCCTCAGATTAATCAGCAGACAGGCGAAATCAGGTAGTAATTCGACGGAGTAACTTACCACCAGCATCTTGAAGGGCTGGAGGTGGTCTTGTTTATATTCTTCCCGTGTCGGCGCTCGAGGCCGGAGAATCCCGAACCGCCTCCTGCATTCTGTCACTGCGGTGTGCCTTCGACGATGTAAGTACCAGACGATCTACCACATTATGTCTATGCCAGCTTCACTATCCTTCACATGACCCACCCTAACAACGCTCGTCGCAAGGGTGGTGGCCGCTAGTTTCAAGCTAGGAATAGAACCACGGGCCCTCTCTGGCGCCAGCTCTGGGAAGTGTCAGCTCACCAAATCCCTCTCGGTCGACAGATTGTCAATGTTTAAACACCTCCCTCTATCCCTAGATTTTTCGAGTATCTGCACTCTAAACGCATATGATTTTTTTTTATCTTGCGCTCATGCATCCCGGCTTTTGGAGGCGAACTGTGCCGCTGAACAGCCCGAAACTTCCGACAGGTCTGTCCTATCTATCACGCACGAGCCACAAAACTAACCGAGCTGTACATGTGTGGTCCACGAAGTATAGAAGCCGTCGGCGACTTGTCAAATACAGACGTATTCGTGGGGGACATCCACGGTATGTCGTTACCTCGACGCGCCGTGCTGATGTCGTGGTCAACAGCGCGGCCCTTCTTACGTCCAGCACGTCGCATCAACACTTCGCTGCCTCAACCCCGCTGCCGACCTTCCCATACCTGCATTCGCATTGCAGATGTAGTACGTACCCATGGTGCGCGTGCCCTTCTTCACGATCCCAATGCGACTGTTGATATTCTTGGTCCTCTACAGAACGGTTTGCGAGTGGTTCTATTCGCTTCGTGGCCTGCCATCGAGACGTGGTTCGCCATTGCCGGTGTCGAGGAACCTGATGCGTCGAGTGACCTCGGGTAGAGATCCCTCATAAGCCTGAGCCCGCCCTCCACTCCTCGGTAGCGCGGGCTCGTTCTACTAGAGCCCTCTGTACCCCGTGGAGTCGCATCTCCCTTTTCGCCCGCCATGCTCCCTTCCGACATAGCTAGAATTGTCACAATCAAAGACGCCAAGTAAGTTTTTCAGACTTTTGTACAGTACCTACATATCCTTAGCCCACGGCTCTAGTTTCACAGGAAACCTTATGAACGCAGGCGTTGCGGGTACGTACAGCTGCACCTGACTGTGAGCCATGCAGTACTGAAGCTCGCCAGCCTTGATCGTGTACGACTACCTCCTTACTGTGCGGCGAGAGTCACTGCTGTTCTGGAAACGGAGAGTCAATGCCGCCTCGATCCTATTTTTCGCGAATCGCTACTTCGCACTGCTCTACTATGTGGGCCTGGCGTATTACAGGTGTCTGTCGTTGCCATATCCGGTGAGCATTTCCGTCGCTTGTTTGGGACCGTCCCATCCTCACCGTTGGCTGCAGGAGTAAGCACTGTGGTAGACCGATGCAATCCTCAGGGCGGCACTGACGTTCGATGTCGGGGCAGTTGCCAGACGCAGTACTACATCGACAACGGCATGAGATATCTGCAGTATCTCCCTTGGGCAGGTTTGTTTTGTTCAGCTTAAAGCCGCTCCGTAAATGTAAGCTTATGGACCCGGTATTGACTGCACATGCACATGCCGGGGCCAGTCTTCTCGGCCCTGCGCGTGTATGCGCTGAGCCAGAGGAGCTGGTTTCTGACCGCATTCACGTTCTTTTGGACGGTCCTCGCGCTCCCTCTCGACTACTATGTACGTCAGATTCACCGTTTCCCTCCGATCCCCATGGCTTAATGCAAGGGGGAACCAGGGCGACTTTCACCACACGTCCTTCGTTATTGACCCGGTCCTGGGCTGCACGTCGGGAGCAACGACGCCCTCTTTCCTCAGTCTCCTGTAAGTCGCGATCGATATCATCTCGGACTGGGAGTGTGCACTGACTGACGGAAATACTAGCGGTCCGTGCTTCCTGGAAAGTCACCAAGTCCTCCCTCTGACCTGACCTTCTCCACTACATCATAGGCACTCTCTTCATCCGCGGGGGTCAGATCGTCGCGGACGCCGTAGTCATCGGGGTCACTTGGAAGGCGACCTACCACGCACGCAGCGAAGGGTCCATGTCCTTCCTCACGAGAGTCATGTTTAGGAACGGTGCGTTTCCTTCCAATTCCTGCAACCGACGCCATCTCCAGGCTTTTGCTGACCTCGCTATAGGCACTACCTACTTCATGTGAGTCGCCCGCACCCCGCATCTCGACCCATACGGGGGGCGTTGACCGGCGGTGAATGAATTGCGGTAGCATTCTTCTGGGCCTAAACGTCCTCCACACCGTGTCCATCTTCCTCCCGGTACGACATCCTTGCACTCTCGTGCAGCGCGTCCTCATGCTTACCACCACAACGCTGTAGGACTCCTTCCTGCACGTCCCCTACACAAACACGGCCTACGTGACCAAGTTCTCCGAGCCGTTGAGTCCTTTTCCTTCTTCCGCGCGGCACCGCCGGCCTCGTACTCACCCATGCCCGTACGTGCTTGCACGCACTGCAGGATCACCGCGATCCTCATATCCCACTTCATCCTCGACCTCCACGAGACCAACCGGGCAATGTCGCGCCAGGACGCCTACGCCTTGTCCGGCATCCAGATCATGGGCACGGATATCGGCCAACTGACCTCGGAAAGTTCGGTCTCCGAGCGGGTGGAGGAGTGGGCAGTCAGCCCGAGTCCGTGGCGCGACATCCAGTCGGTGTGATGGGATGGTTAGAAGAGCGCGTCGTAAAGTAAAGCATGCAAGGAAGCTATATGCGTATAACTGTAGTGTGTGTGTCGATATCGGGTTCTAAGTATGTACGATAATCCAAAAGCTGTTCCACCATAGTTTACACACGAACCCCCGTCCGTAGATCCATCATTACCTCCCTATAACTCTATGGCATAAATCGGAGCATAACCCTCCTCACTCCACCCAGGTGGCTAGGTCGCCAGGCGACCGCGCAGGCCTCAGAAGTACTTGTCCCAGAAGCCCTTCGTGCCGTTCGTCAGCGCGGCGTGCTCCTCGATGCCGAGCAGCTTCATCATGAGGTTGTATACCTGCACGTTCTCGAACGTCTCCATCACGTACGCGTCGTCCGCCGTCGAGTGCCAGCCCTTGTTTGGCCGCGCGAGGTCGCGCCCGAAGAGCGACGCGAGCCGCCGTACGGGCGACGATGCCGCCGCGGCGTGGATGCGGTCCGCCTCGATCGCCTTCACGACGGCGGAGAAGGGCCCGTGCGCGACGAACATCGCGTGCATCTCCTTGTACGTGTTGTCGTAGCCGTGGCTCTGAGCAGAGCAAAGACAAACGTGTCAGCCCATAGCAGTAGGCAGCGCGCAGAAGGTAGGAGGATCCAAATGGTCCAGGAGAGGTACGCACCCCTTTGTTCATGCCCGAGCCGTTCTCGACGCGGTCCGTGAGCGCGTAGCCGATGCGCGGCACGACGTAGACGGGCGCGATGCGGAGGTTCTCGGTGAAGTGCCAGCGCGCGGGCATCGTCGCGTGCGTGTACACGTCGAACTTGCCGCCGCTCGCGCGGGACGCGTTGCGGAGGACGGCGAGGTGCGTGTCCGTGTGCTCGGGGGTGTCGAAGCGGAGGCCCATCGCGGGCCAGCCGTCCTCGTGCGCGATGTGCGCGTAGCCGGCGCCGAGGATGTCGTCGATGAAGATGAGCTCGGGGTGGCTCGTGTCCGTCATGCCGTGGTCGCTGACGAAGACGATGTCGACGATGTCGGTCAGGTTGCGCGCCTCGATCTCGTCGTGCAGGTCGCGCGCGAAGACGTCGACTTGCTTCAGGACTTTCTGCAGATGTGGGCTGCGTCAGCACGGCCAGGGTAAGCGACGATGGAAGGATACCGACGTTGACAAGCTTAGACGTGGGGCCGGCAAGATGACCGGCCTGGTCGAGGGACGGCTCGTATGCTGGAAAGTTTCGGCATTACTATGCAGCAATCCAAACTAGGCTGAAATGGGACGTACCCATGATAAACTGAGGGCGTGTCTCGATAGGCATGTCGATCCAGCGTAAGATTTGGTCTAACTTCTCCTTCAGAGGAACATGGTCCTTCATCGCACAATCAAGTAAGAAGAGGGTATGTTGAATGATGGGAGGACTAACACACCTTCCAGGGTACGAAGTACGTCGGAGAAGCACCGCTCGTAGTCTTCGGGGGTCCTGGCCTACCCGAAGGTTAGGCGAGATCTAACGCAACAGAAAACGACCACACGACGTACCACATGAGATTCGCAGTCCTTACACCCGCCTTTTCCGCAGTCTCCCACATCTGCGCACAGAGGGGTATAAATAGGGCAGTCCTGAACGCGGTCGTTGGGACGTACCGGTTCACCGTACCACCACTCCGACACCCATGTGGACTCGATGCGATTGTAGTGGAATTCGCGACGAGTAGCCGGGTCCCAAAAATTCTAAAGCGTGGGGCTCAGACGGGGTGATTGACAGGCTGAAGGAGCGACATACGTTGGCTACGATTCCGTGAGACTCAGCATAAAGACCAGTCCTAAGAACCTATGAGTATATGCGCCCATAACTGAATAGACAGGGACTTACATCAAAGCCCAATGATTTCTTCCGAAGCACCCACAGTTAATTCAGGACAACAGGGCAATATCGTGCGTAGAATAACATACGGGAACGTAAGCGTCTGGCATAGCGTCAGCACAAATCGCTCATAGATAGATACAGGAAACGTACAGGGAACACAGGTTGCATGGACTTGGCTCGGAGTCCATCTTTACTGATTGCCAGCAAATGGGGGGTCAAGCCACGGTCCAAATAATCCGCCCTAGTACGGGCCAACGTTCGCTACGTCACTTCTGAGAGGGGAACGCGGAGGACGTACCGGAGACCGTCGATAGAGACAATGATCGCCGTCTTCTTGAAGTCGTGCGTGCCATTACTAAGCAAACCTTGGGTCTTCAACTGCGGCCTCGTGGTAGTCTGGCTAGGGCTCGAGAAGAAGCGTCGAACGGGAATGGCGATGGAGAGCAAGAGGAGGGAGAAGAAAAGCACGCCGAACACGAGACACCTCCGCGACCTGGTCGGAGGCGGTAGCTCGGCATTCTCCTCTTCGTCGTAATGAACGTCGTCGAAGCGTCGGTCCTCAGGAGATATCAATGCCTTGTGTTCGTCATCGTCCACGGACTGGCGAGTAGCGTCTGAAGAAAGCTTGTGCTCGGAGTATTCGGGCTTCATGGTAAGGGGATGAATTATAGGGCCCGGACCGTGGAGGTGGTGTCACCGACGAGACAAGGAAAACGACCCGCCTGCAGGTGCACTCGAGACAGCTGCGAGAAGAAACAGAGCGTGCTGGAGGAGGAGGCAGAACAGGATGTGTCGACGTCCGGAGCTCGGTGGCGCGGCCTATGGCTAGTGAAACCGAAAGCTAAAGCCCGGCTAAAGTCACTACAAAGGCCAAAACAAAGGCCCACCCCGCCACTGGATTTGAATTCGCCCTATTTGGATCACATTACGTAACCTTTGGCCAGCATCGGCGCTACAGTACTAAGTAACTGAGATCCACTCGTCGCTGCCTGAGCACACAAGTATAAATATCCCCCATCATATGCCGTACAAAACCGTTTGCTCCACCCCAAACAGCCCACCTTTTCAACCGACTACAATGCGACGGTTAAACACGTCCAATTCCACCTCCTCCAAGTTCAGCTTCGCCCATCCCCCCACCCCGGCAGATATCCTCACTGACCAAACATACGGCCCAATCCTCATTGGCACAACTGTCGCATTCCTGTGGGTCCCTCATCCTACCTTGTCCCCATATGATCTGAGAGTCTTCCTGTTACCACGTTACAGAATCTACGCTTTTCCCTGGTTCAAGCCGTTCGATACTTCAGATCTTCAGATTATACCCCACCGATACCCGATTCGTTAGGGCTATTGTCTGGTCTACACTGTGAGCGTTCTTGGTCTTTCGTCTCAATCTCCAGCAGAGTTTTGAACAGCCACAGCTTGCTCGACTTGTTCGTTCCACACGGGACTCATCTTCCACGCTTGGACATATGTATCTTTTCACCATGAGTCCGTTGCATCAGTTGCTGGCATGTCGTCGTACACCATTCCGACTTGATGCGCCTTTTCCATACTGACTGGTAAGCAACCCGTATCCGACGTCCGCTGTACCTAATGACTGACACTGATGGATGCGGCAACCCAGGACCCTCCAGGGGCTTGGCTTTGTCGGCGTAGGCATCTTAACCCTAGTATGCCCACTCCTCTCGTCTCAATTTGCTCATACACCTTGGCCTGTCTAGGTGGTTATCATCATCCAATCTCAATTGTCAGATCGTTGATATCGCTTCACCCACCCATAACGCCTCACTGACGTCGGGATTGCCAGTTTCTATGCAGGTCAGGTGTACCGAGCTTGTAAGAGTCTTCCACATCGAAAACCTATTCACTCTCATATTTCTTTAGTGGGTCCCATATTTCAATGGGTTACATTGCTGGCGGTCAGTCTCTTCGATGCCCCTTGGCGCGTCGATTTGGGCTACCACTCACTATTCACTTCTAGGCGATCGGCATGGCCTCTTTACTAGGCGAGTATCCCACTGTTCGTTGTCGCACCCGCTGGAGTCTCATCGCGTAACGCTTCGACTTTAGCTTTAGCCATCTGTAAGATGTGGTCCAACTTCTCGTCCCCCCTTTGATGCGGCTAACTTGAGCCCCTGCCGTAGCGATGACCATCCAGTCGTACGTGCAAAATTTACACCAGGTAAAACGCTGCTGTTGCGACCTGACTTCCCGCCCTCGTGCTAGTGTGAGAGAGCCGAACTTCCTTATCCTACGGAAAATCAATGTTCGTGACTACCAACCCTCCTGTGCAGCATTGTGCGGCGCCGTACACCATTAACACGCCGTTACTTACAGTGGACGCTTGTTTGGGTTTACGGATCGGCGATGATTACCGACATAACGTTGACAAGCGCTCTCGTCATCAAGCTCATGAGGAGTCAAACTGGGTGGAAGCGGTACGTCTTCATATCAATCCCGAACTACGTGCTACGGGCCCTTCATACCTGCAACTGGAAACAGGTCAGATTCCATCATTAGAAAGATCGTCGCTTACGCGTTATCCTCTGGTACGTCCAGCTATGTGCTACCGCGTAGTATCAGTACTCTGAACCACTCTTGCAGGATTGCTGTTCACGTAGGAGCTACCCTCACATAATCCCTTTCTTCCAGGCTGACTTGATGCCCACAGCCTCCTTGCGGCTACTTGCTTCCTACTCGTAAGCCGGTGTCCAAAGGCTGCGCTACAGGTCAATGCTCACACAGCTTTAGACTCTTGTTCTAACCGGGAACCTGATTTACATTGGCATATCTAACATCGGCGTGAAAGGTGCGCTGACTCACCATACCATTGTCCTCCAGCGCAGACTCTCATTTTACGGTGTAACAGTATATGTCCTCTCCTTGCTCACAGTGTGCGTACTCGCCCTGCACCCGTTTGACACTTAGGTGTATCTGTGTTGCACACCTCACGCTGACCGCCCCACCAGGATCAAGTCCCGCAAGATGCTTGCCACGCGCATGATGGAGGACACCCCCCTGCCCTCGTTCCCCTCAAGCCCAGCCGTACGTATCGTCCGTGCGAGTCCTCCACCTTTCCGCTGGACTTCGCTCACAATCCCGCCACCTCCTCATGCTATCATGCTATCCCAGACCCGACCGACAGTCGGCGAACAGTCAGCGATGGAGTCCGCGCCAGTGCAGGTGTTGGCTGTCAACATCCACACGACGAGTTTCGCCGTCACGGATCCCTCCAAGCCCAGCTACCTAGCCGCCACCGCATCCGACTCCACGGTGCATGCACAATGATGATGGTGTCGGGGTTGGTTTCCGGACGCTCTCGGGCTCCGCTTCCCCCGCCCTGTCCGCCGCCACCCCGCAGAGGCCCGAGGTTCGCATCCTTTCGTCCGTTCTGAGCCATGCGTTTGTAAGTTCTCTTGTACTTCTAGATGCCCTGTCAGATGGCCAACTAGGACGGTGTCGTCGGCCTATATCCCCCGCCGCCATGATATATAGCTTGTTTACCTGGTGATGTGGCTGTTGTAATATCGTCCTTCGTTTTTTTTCCATTTACATTTTACCCAGTGATGTGGCTGTTGTAATCTCGTCCTTGGTCTTCCATTACGCTTTACTCCGTAATATGGCTGTTGTAATCTTGACCTTGGCCTTCCACTACATAGCATCCCCGAGCAGTGTCAGTGCAACGGATGCATCCGCAGGGCGCGGCTGGTTCGAGCCGCACGCGGTTTGGCACCAATACGGCAGGAAGCAAGAGATGACCTGCACAGCCGCTGGCTCCGGATCCGACGAGTCTGGAGGTCCCGGGTGTGTAAAAACTACGGACGTACCTGCGTAGCATACAGAATGCTATCCAAATCCGGGAAAAGAGAGCGTGAGGTTTGACTGAGCAGGATGCATCCGTCAAGGTTACATAAGTAATATTGGCGGATGCATTCGTTGCATTGACAACCTATTATCCCCATTAGGGTAAAAACAAAGGGGCTACGTCATAGGCGTTTATTCATATCGATGGTTTTATAAACTTGTCGACGTCTTGTCAACGTCTGGCCCACTCTGACATTAGCGACTCGCCCTTGTTACAGTAATTGTTCTGTCAACAGCCATCTCGCAGTAAGTCCCGCTCCCCTTTCTATGTCTTCGGGTGCTCAATGCCACCTCTTGTCTCGTTGCTCTCTTCTAGTGAGTGTTGCATCCTTCTTCACCTCGCTATGCGTGAGCGAATCATCCAAGGCGTACCCATCTGTCTCAAAAATCCCTTCCGACGAGCAAATCACGGCTGCGCTATCCCCTTTGCAGCCATCCCCACTCTCCCAAGATGAGATCTGCTGCTTCTTTTCCGGTCTGCCCTCCAGGCCTCTCCTCATCGCTCGCACTGGTGCCCCGTGGAAGCCGATTCCTAGGGGCCACTGGCAGTGCCCCTACGACAGAGAGCTTCGGCCCGTGGGCGATCACGCCATCGCAGCCCCCGGCGTGTGGGACAACCAAGTGGGCCCCGCGCTCCTCAAGGTCCTCGACGAGGAGAACGTCAAGTGGGACACGATCGACGTGCACCGCATTCACTACACCGAATTCGACCACGAGGCCCCCTTCCCGGTCGTCGTCTGCATCGGAGTGAAGTTTGGAGCCCTTTCCGGAGAGGACGGCGTGGGCGTGGCCAAGCGATGCCAGGCGGTCCTCGACGGCTTCGGCCTCGGGGACGTAGAGGTCGCCATCAAGGCGTCAGCGCGCTTCCAGGCGGCCGCTCCCGCGTTCGAAAAGCCCGTCAGACGGTGGGTCGGCGACAAATCCCCCGTGGATAACTTCCGCATGCCGTTCACCTCTTGTGTCGGCTTCCCCCTGTCGAGCGCGGCGCACCCTGGCGTCGAAGGCAGCGGCGGGTTCTTCTTCACCAACGGGGAGGACGCCTCGAAGGTCTTCCTCCTCACCGCGCGCCATGTCGTCATCGAGACGACCACCCGCGACAAGAACGTCGTCTACGACCACGAGTCCAGTGGCGCAGAACCGCGCCGCCAGAACGCCACCGTGTTCGGTGACAAGGGTATCTTCGAGTACATGAAGTCCCTCCGGGTCGAGCTCGGGTCCAATTCCAGATATGCTGACCTCTGCCGACGCTGGATCGACGATGCGCAGGCTGAGAACGACAAGGCGCAGGGGCAGGATGAGAAGGCTGCCAGTGCCCGCGAGGCGAACCGGCACCAGCTCGAGCTCGAGGAGGCGCAGGCGGCCGTGAACGCGCTCGACACGCTCTACGTCGACGCTGCTAAGCTGTACCTCTCCGAGCTCGGCCGCACCCTCGGCTTCGTCAGCTACTCGCCCCCCATCGGCTTCTCCCTTGGGGGGCACAAGTACACGGAAGACATAGCCGTCATCGAGGTCGACGCCAACAAGATCGACCCGAGCACATTCCGCCCCAACGCCCTGGACCTGGGCTCCGGCGAGTTCGGGATCGGGGAGCTGACGAGGCTGATGAATCCCCGGGGGTGGAAGCTAGGGGACCCAGCTTCGTTCGATCACCATGCTATCTTCGACTGCCTCCAGCTGCGCGACATCATTCCGGATGCCGAGCTGCGTGACCCCAAACAGACGGACTTCAATGGCGACCGGTGTCTCGTGGTCCTCAAGCGAGGCAAGACGTCCGGCCTGACCATCGGCCGTCTCAACAACGTGCCCTCCTACACCAGGACCTACTGGGAGGACGGCACGTCCGACGTCTCGATGGAGTGGCCGATCTTCAGCGTCCGCTACGACACAGTGAAGAAGCCCGTGGCGTTCTCGGAGCCGGGAGATTCTGGCTCGGTCGTCGTCGACGGCAAGGGCCGTATCGCCGGAATCGTCACCGGCGGTGCGGGGTTTTTGAACTCCAAGTTGGACAGCAGGGCGACGCTCACGGCGCATGTTACTTACATGACGGCGGCCGAGTTCATTCGTGACCAGATGCGCACTCGTGGTATTGACATGAACGTCAACTTCACCCTCAAGCAGGCACCCGATCTGCCAGTGAGCTCCGACCGTGGCATACAGGACCAAGAGGCCTGTTGATGGTAATTTACGAGCAGACAGTAGCAGTGCGAAGAGTCACTCGGACATGGACGCGGGTCAGGATGAGGAACAGCATAATAGTAATGTTGACATAGAACGTATGCGCCACCAGATGAGGGCTCGGATGTGGAATATCAACAGAGGCGCAATGCAGGGGACAGAGCGTCGTGATAATACTTAGTATGAGAGGTGCGCGATGAAGCACAGAAGAGGAGCAGCTTGGGAGCAGCTGAAACAATTACTTATAGCAGCATAGATGCCCTGACTCGGGAAACGTAGAGCTGGCAGAATAGATAACCAATTACGACGGGCGCCGCAGGGTCTGGCCGGGAGTGTCGAAGGACGTTGACGTCGATAACACGAGCGAGTGTGAGTCGACGGGCGAACTGGACAACATTGTCATTGTCATGGGTCTTCGCCTCTGTCCACGAACGCACGAAAGACAAATGCGTACTCCGCGAACGAGAGACTCGGGACGCCTTTGCCCCGCGCAAACGACTAGAATATTGATGCGGTCATCTCCGAGCTCGCGATCGGGGGCGAGCATGATCGCTCGGTCCTAGGAAGCACGTGTTTGAGGGAGATCAGGGGAGACCTCGCAGAGCAAGAGTTGAAACAGAGACGGAGCCACTGCCAGAGCGCAATAAGCGGGTTCGCAGCCGTCCGGCTGCTAGGGAAAGCTTAAGGTGGACGGCGTCGCGTAGGCTAGGCGTCGACGAACATCATTGCATCACGGGTGCAGCGGCAGACAGCAGTACTGGTAGCAGCCACAATTGTCTAGCACCGTTCATGTTAGCCTCCCACTGGCCACGGCGTAGGGCGACTCGGAGGCGATAACCTTCTGCGTCCCCAAAGTTCGAACCCAGACTTTGTTTCAGCAGGAAGCACGTAATGCATTATCGCGGACCAAGGACGGAGTAAGGAACACATGACACCCTCAACGGTGGGGAATCCGACCCTAGACCTCTAGACCTCTACAGTGGCCTCGAAAGTGAGCCCGCGTCCGGGGGCGGAGACGGAGAGGTCGAGCGTCCCGCGTCGGACCGGGTACTTGGACCACGCCAGTCCCTCGTCCGCCCCGGCGTCGGGGGACGCGAACACCTCGTAGGTCAGGGAAACGGAGATGGTCGTAAGACAAGGGCGAGAAACGTTGGACGAATCCATCGGGGAGGTGGTGGGTACGACGGTAAGGCCCGGACGACGGGCCGGGGTTGTGTGGATAGGTCGAAGCGGAGGCGAACGGGGAGAGGTGGGATTTCCAAACGAATCGGGGAGAGAACTGGCAGCACGAAACATCGGAGGCGGAGGTAGTCCCCCCGGCGCCTCGTCGTTCTTGGAGAGCGTATCGTCGGACCAAGAGTGAGAGCTGGTTGGCGGACCGCTTCTGGAGGCTGAAGAGCCAGCATCCATCTGAACTCCAACGATTGCTTCTGTACCCTTCGCAAGTTCTCCGCCGAGGGGCAGTGTGCAGGAAGACGGCGGGCCAAAGAGTGTGGAAGAGCGATAAGGAGCAGCAGCAATCGAGATGTGGAAGTCGTCTTCCCCAGGAAATGAAGCTTGCATCGGCACTGGCGCGTCCGCCAAGGCGAGGCTTCTCACTCCCTTGACAAGATCGTCCAGCTCGGAATGGGTGACAGGTCGGACGGGCGACGGACTGTTCAAGCGTATGGTCTGAAGGAAGTGAGGTAAGGCGTCAGATCTGGGCTGGTGGTGGCAAGCGAAGCCCACCTTCTGTATGTGTTTCTGTCCGAGGGGACCTTGAACAACCTCCCTGTACCTTTGGAAGGCCTTCGGGTTGGACTGGGGCCGACAGTGGATGAGAAGCCATCAGTGAAAGGGCAAAGCGAATCGCTGACCTTGTATGGGGAACCAAATGTCCTGACAGGCGCTCGGAATGGCTTGACCTCACCGATGGTAAACGCGGTACTCCTGGCGCTGTTATTCATGAGACAGGGCGGATGGGGTACCTCTGGACGAGATGCAGCAGTTAGGAAGCGCATGTGAGGTGGGATCGCGCTCGCAGGTTTCCTGCAATCATAACGATTCGGCCCTGAAAATAGGTACTGTCAGTACCGTAACTTGCCGAGAGAAGGACAGCTTTGCATACCCATGATGCTGAACGAGGGTGCAACTGGACACTACAAGACAGCGGTTTGCTAAAGTCAGAATTCATGCTCGGGAACTGCATGGGGTTTTCACCGGCGGCTGGGTTGTTCAACCGGGTTGACAAACGGCTCGGGTCCTAATCGGACCCACGAGGAGGTTGACTACGCCGTCTAGCTTCCCAGAACGGATGGCGTGACGATGGGCCGCGACTGAATTGTCCCCATGAAACAGTCCCGAGCATATATCGCAAGAAGCATCCATTGCTAGCTGAACGATTTCAACATGAACCATGCCAGAGCATTCCTGGATGTGGTTGGTTACTTCGAGCACATACGAACATGGAACCAGATCGGAGCGATACCCACCTACAAACCAAAAAGAGTACATGCAAACATCGTACTAACAACAGCCGCTAGAACCGCACCGAAGCTACGTTTCCCATTCCTGGAATCGCCATTATTCCGAGTGGTCGTGGCAGATGTAGGAGCAGTGGAGCTAGAAGTATTCGACGAGGAGCTGCTGCTACTGAATGAAGTCGGGGATGCAGGAATCGTCCCAACAACGCTCGTGCGAGTGATCGTGGCCGACGGCACGTCTCCTGAGGTAGAGAGATTGGATGGAAACACGCTCGTGGTGCTGATAGCTTTGAAGTTTGAATCGAGGATTTGGAATATGGCGCTGAGATTGTTCTCATCACCGAGCACTGGCATGGACGAATTATGGACACGAACACTAATGCGAGGGGAAAAACGCACACGCAACAACGTAACGCTGACCCCCAGGTAGATTGAATGGACAACGAACGTTCACTTGGCCGTCCCCGAGAGGTACGTTCGTCGCCAAGGGTTGATCTACGGGAATGAGATGTATACACTTGCGGAAAAGCGACATAGGGAGATAGCACACCTTTCCAAAGGAAGTCAGACCCATCCCCATTCAGATATCCCAAAAGAACTGTCCCATTCTGACCCGAGAGATCCAATCCTTGAGTCAACCTGACTTGACGCATAAGTACACAGGACAAGCACCCAGTAAACCTGCCAAACTACACGTACCATTGGACAGTTTCCACCTGACCAACAGTCCACGATGTTTGTGAGGTAGGTTGAAGGATGGTTGGCGAAACGACGCGAGGAACATGAACCGACAGCGCATGAGCAGTAGCGAAGAAAAGGAGCCAAGTAAGAGGGATCATGACGAGAGCTTCGGAGACAAGTACGAGCCCCGCGTCCGGCACGTCGAGAGAGGTCTGAAAAGAGAATATGCGTGATGCATGTCGACTCCGATCGAGGGCGATGTCGTTTTCAAATGGAGGTAGACGGGAGACGCTGATGGTGACAAGGAGTAAAAGGCTGAAGCAGGACGAGCAGCTGCACAACGCCTGAGAGTGCCGTCATCCCGACATCAGTGAGCGTCTATGAGGGCATCGCCAGGCACGGACACCGAATCCCCAACGAATAACCGTGCTCTTGTCCTCACTTTGCGCATACTTGGCTCTCTCTCTGATACACTACTTCCAGCTTGTCCAGGGTCTTCCAATCACCTATATCTTAGGGGATGCTACCTTTGGGAGCGTACAAGGCACGCCAACCAACACAAGCTCAGTGTGGCAGCCAGACCTACAGTATTAACCTCACAGCGGCTCTTGTAGCCCGCATATATTCTGGACTCCAAATGTCTTTTCGACATATTTGAAAGGATTATTCTCAGCCCTATCAAGTGTATACGAAGCATCATCAGCATATAGACATGCCTATCTTTGCTCGACATCGGCAGAAGTTCGATAACAGAAGCAAACAGGCCCGCCTGATCAAGCTAGCTCCAGGTCCGCGCGGTTCCAAGTACTTAAAGGCCTGGTACCTGCCTGTCCCACAGTTCGGCCCTCGTCCTCGTCCTCGACGATTGTGCTGACCACGACCTCCACCACCTCGGTCGCCCCCGCGGTGTGAACGGCCCCGACAGCGCGAGTCCCGCCCTCAGATCTAGGCACGAGACCTCCGCTCTCCATCCCGTTCCCTCCACCCCGCGGTCCAGCTTCCTTGGGCTCGTGCAAGCCTTTGGCCTCAGGTCCACGTCTGCAACTTACGATTCACTTGCCATGTCCCAGCTCTCAATCGTCATGCAAGCGATGTTCTTCCTGCTCACCCTCGCCGTTTCCGTGCTTGGCAAGCCGCTCGCCTTCCGCCCCCGCGATGCGATATCACCTCCCATCACGAACCCTACGGCGAGTTCAGTGTGGAAAGCCGGGGATAGGCAGACAGTAATCTGGTGAGTCTTCCAGTACCGTGGCTGAGCGACTGCAGCCCGCACCGTGTTCTGATGCGATGTTGGACCTTTTCGACAGGGACCTGTCAGGTTTGAACGGTGCGCAGCCGTCGAATCCCATAGGCCAGATTCTCCTCGGAACTTTTATTAACGGCGAGGAGCACCTTATGGTCGGTGCGTGCCCCATTTTGTCCCACCCCGCGCTCGCTACTCACGCTTCGCGCACCCCGTCCCCCCTTCTCCCACCGCAGAATCGCCGATCGCGTCCGGGTTCAACATCCTCGACGGGAACGTCACCCTGACCGTCCCCACCGTCACAACCGGAAGCGACTACATCGTCTGCCGTGCGTACATTCTCCCGATCATCCCTCATCGCCTTGCTCCTTCGCGCAGATCCTGCGCCAGAACCACAGAAGCTCACCCCCTTCTCCCTTCTCCCTCCCCCCACACCCTCTGCCCCCGCAGTGTTCGGCTCGTCCGGGGACATCAGCGCCCCCTTCACGATCATCGGCACCGACGCATCTGCCTCCGCCTCCGCCTCCACGCAACTCAACGCCGCGTCGAGCTCGAACACCCTCCCCCCGCACGAAACGACCGATCCCTCGACGACTATCAGCCTCCCCCACGGCGTCCCGGTGACCGGAGACTCGTCCTCCAGCGCGGCGGCCACCACCGCAAGCGCGTCGACCACGGCTGTCGTCTCCGTCCCCTCAGGCGTCGTCTCCTCATCTGGGACACCTGTCGCCTCGTCCACAGCGACCGCACCCGGTGCTTCGTCAACGGGAACAGGCACTAACACGGGTACGAGTTCGGGTACGGGCACCGCGACCGCCGCCGCCAGCATTGGCACCGGGAACTCGGGTATGCGAATGGCCGCAGGGAACGTTCCCTTGTGGAGCGCCGCCGTCTCTGGCGCACTGGCTCTCTTCGCCCTGTTGTAAGCTAGCTCTCAGTAAGTAGTTGGTTAAGTAGTTTTGGATTATCGACCGCAACGAACATTGTAATGTCTCCAATGTGCTTGTGCTTGTGTACTGTATATTAGCTTGTATAAGTAGCTACGAGATCCAACACGACTAACGCCTTCTCACGTCCCTCGAGCTCTAGCCTCGCCTTCTCCGCGCGCGAGCAATATAACATCCCGCGGATCCCACCTCGCCAATCCGATCGCATCGCACGCACGCACGCACACAGCGAGTTTCGAATGCGCAAACAAGCCAAAATCCATACAATTGTCAATCACTCTGCAAACACCGCGACACGCTAAAGAAAAGAAAACGCGACGACCGACAGAACCGCGCGCGAACACGACGTCGACAATCCAAACAAATCGTGCCGCCAGCCCCCCGCCGCTGCTGGTGGGTATAAGTCGACGACATCTTCCTCTCTTCCATATTTAAGCAACAGACACCACAAACACCAATCCACGCAAGCTGAGGCGTCGGGCGCGCCGCGCCTCTCTGTCGCACGAGCGCACCTACGCCACATGGGCCTGCCTAATTACAACGACACCCCCAGTCTGTCGGTCCTCCTCTTCGCTGCTCGTCTCGTGTCGTCTCGGCCGGCCGCCCACACCGTCGCAGGCGAGCCGGTGGCGCTACGCGCTCTTCAATGCGAGGCGATCCCGATTCCCAGAAACCGCCCTGTCCGTGTCTTCTCCGCCCAGCGAGGGCCGTGAACCTCGGGGGCGGGCTTGACGAAGAGGTCGCCGTCGTCGTCGCGGCCGACTATCGCAGGCCTAGTCGGGACAACGCTGCTTGGACGCGGGCTTCGAACGCCATCGTCGGGTTGCCGAGGCGCACTACATCAAGAGCCTTCATGAAGACTTCCGGGCCGAAGCGCTGGGCGGCCGGGATCGAGGAGCACAAGAATTGCGCAGTGTCCTCGTCTGGAGAGGTGCGGGGCAGATATCGGCGGGGGGGGAGGGAGATGAGAGAGAAAGAGGATGAGATGAGATGGGTGGACAAGCAATGAAGAGGTTAGCGACATGAGGTAAGGCGGAGGCGGACGTACCACTGGGCTCGACCGTAGATAGCCTGGAGAGGTGAATGTTCTCGCAATCCTTGTCTCTACATTCCCCGCTGATATCATACTGACAGACTCGGCCTTGAGGATCTGATAGATATTTCAGTACCGCAATTTGCTTGAGCGGCTTCAGATCAATGTCGGCGACGGAATTCGCGTGAACGGACGACCCAGCTACAGGCGCAGATGAAGGCAAAGGAGCAGAATCTTGACGTGAGTGTGCACGCAGGAGAGGATGGCTGTCTAGGAGGGAACGATAAGTCACGAAAACTGGTGTCTCATCAGGCATTTGTTCGTCGTCAGCGTTGTCAATGGCATCGACCTGTCAAAGTCGTTAGCGATAGCGCGCGTGCGATCGTCTCCTTTGCGAAGATGCCACAAATGAATACGTACCTGAGCCGACGTCTCTGGACATGATCCAATGACGTCGACTTCTGCGCTCTCACTTTGTTCGCCAGTGTCATCAGACTCGACAACCTGTAAATGAAATGAAACGAAAACGAAGGAGGAATAGTAGGAAAAATCGCATCAGGGGCGAACAGTGGAGGACGAATGAGAAAGAAGAAATGCCAAAAAGGACGACGGTTAAGCATGGATTCGAATGGCCGCTAAAGGCGCGGCATAAAAAGAAAAGATCCTTGCCGCTTGCTCTTGCTGTGCTTCATCTGTTAAAACTGCGAACGTATCACCACACAGCAACAAAGGTCAAGAAATAGCGACGTCACCGAGCATGCCCACAGTCGTGTGAGCATACGAAGACAAACAAAGTGACGTTTTTGCAGTGAACGGGTTGAGGATCGTGTGAAAGGGGTGAACGATGAGGATGCCAGCGCCGCCAAAGAAGTTGGTGTGCCGGAGGACTTGCCTTTGTCACCTGTTGCTGGATGCTCCAGCGCCTTAGACGCGACCTCTGTGGGGTGTGCGTGTCAGACAGTGACAGAACAGGTGACGATGAAAAATGAGGACCAATTGGCGTAGACGGAGTACTTGTAGACTCCTCGTCAAGAAGCCGTACAGTTGCGTCCCCGTAGGTTTCTGTAGAGCCTGTGTCAGTACGACAAAACCGAAGAATATTACAGAAAAGTGACTCACCTCGGGGGAGGAGGTTGTTCAAGACAGTACGCTCATCTTGACTCTGGCTACCTCGCCCATTTGAGGGAATCTCTGGCGTAGACCAAGAGCTACTCCGCGACGGTTCGAGAGACCGAGCTGAAGCAGAATCCTCTTCCTCTTGCTTAATAGCAACAGACCCATTCGTCCGTACGTCCAATGACACAGTCCCGCGAGACGCCTATCGGAGACTCAGCCGGTGCTAATGACCAGTAGGAATGAACACAACAACTCACCAGTGCAAGCTTCTTAAGTTTACTCTCCTCACGCTGAGCGATGAGCTCGCGCATCCGACGGATCTGCTCCTCCTTCTCCAGTAACGCCGCAGGAGTCGTAAGTGGTGTCGTAGGGGTGTTGACTCGCAGCGTCGGCGCAACTGATGGTTGGGGAGTGATCGCTTTTGGCCCACGGGATTCTGCCCTGGATGGGACGTCCTGAAGGGTTGCTTCATCCTCTTCCTCCTCGGAATCGCTGAGGTCGATGATGCACCGCCGCTGAGTGATGCCGGCAAATCCAGTTGTCCTGCGTCGAACAGGCGGGCGGTAGTTGTCCGTCCGAGCTTGCAACCGAGAAGGCCCAGGATCCATGTCGAAGTCCATAGCCAGTGGGCGCTTGATGGCTTTGCGGCCGCCTGCGGACGCGGGATCGTCCCAGGATGAACGCATTTGGAATAGACCTGGGACCACGTCCATATCGTCGTCGTTGCCGTACAAGAGGGTTCCGTTACTATTGTTCGCGGTCGAAGGAGGCATTGAAGTAAGGCGACCCGATATCGCGAAGACGACCGAAGTTGGCGGTGCAGGAGACTTCGGAGAGAGCATGTTAGATGCCGAAGGCGATCTAGTCGTCGGCGCAGGGCGAGCAAGTGGAGTGTAATCGGTGGTAAGACCTCCGGATAGACCAGGTATCTCGTCGTCCACGTCCATGGCGTCCACAGAGAACGATGGTGGCGGGTTGGCAGCAGAAGTTGACGGCGAAGTTCCATTACTGGAGGGTCCAACGGGGCCGATACTGTTTAAGAAGTCGTCCACGGTCTTGGTCGGGACAGCCTTGCTTGCACTGCTGCTCGACACAGAGGGTCCCGGTGAGGGGGGAGAGACTCGGGAGATTGACTTCTGAGGTCGTGACTTCCGAGATGCCAGAACCGCCTTGCGTGCGAGCAACTCTGCTTTGCGTTGTTGCTCCATATCGGTGAGACTGGGCGTTGAACCATTTCCGTTGCTGGTGCCAGGTATGAAAGGTGGCGCCGTAGCTGAAAGAGACGGCGTAGTGTCGCTCTGTTGAAGCCGTGGCGGAACATTGGCAGGTTCCACGCTGTGGACAGTAGCGGAGGGGGGCATGTATGGCATCAACCCTGTGATATCGAGATTCTTTGGAAGGCGTAAGTTGAGTTCGACGAAGACGTAAAAGATGATCTCTCGACTGAGGCCGCTATCGACGAGGTACTCCGGAGGTACACCCCAACCAAGCAGATCCAAGATAGTATCCTTTGCCAACTCGTACTGCGCTTGAGTTACTGGAGACGAGCACCGTTAGCTCTGGTCCAATCCGACGGTGGCAAATGAACTTACATGACAAACCTGGACGAATATGATTTTCATCGACAATGGTTGGCGGTGCAGGGTATTCTGGAGGGAAGACAAGCGTGCGGGGAACAGCAAAGCTGAGAGAGGGAGACATGGGTTCTATCTTAGGCTGTAGCGGTGGCGGAGGCATCTGGGCAGCTGCCTTCTCCTGCTCTGCAACCTTGGGGGAGGTGGGTTGGGATTTGCTCTTCGGCGACGGCGGAGCGGTCTCGGAGTCACTGATCTCGCCTTCCTCCCGAGACTGATCGTCATCGACATTCATCGGCCCTTGCTCCGAGGCGGCATCTTGTACCAACTGAACTGTGGGCGCAGGCGATTCGGAGGGTTGACCGGCAGATGGTTCTTCGGAACCATAGTCGAGCTCGACGGAAGCGGGAGGGGGATCAAAAGGGCGAGGGATATGAGGTGTATCGGAAGAAGAGGTGAGCTTGCGTCTCTTGGACTTGAGGGTGAGCAACGCTGCTGCCCTGAGAGAGGCGGCAGCGTCTTCAGCAGGAAGGGCAGCAGAGGCAGCGTTAGGGGCGACTTCTGAGGCTTGCTCGACAAGATGGGGCCCAGACATAATACAATGATAGCGGTTTACACCGCAAAACCAAGAAACAAAGGGGTCGGATACGAAGGGGAGAACGGGAGGAGAGGTGGGATGATGTACGAGCGATAAGTTCCCGGTTATGGTCGGGGAAGCCAGCCTCAGCTTCCTCACGCACAGACCACCTCATTCGGCGCTTACAAGTTCAGACACGGACTATACACTACTTAGTACTCCAAACTCTCTCAGTCTGAACTGCATCTGCCCTCCATATTCCCCATCCCGTCGATGGCATCGATTACGAACCGAGTATCAAGTATTCCCTGGCAGGTGTGCAAACACAAAGGAAGGTCCTCCGCGAGGAGGTCGAGCATCGGAGCGCCCGACGGGAGACTGTGCAACTGGTATGCGCAGGTATGCGCATGTAAGGATTTAGTACTTCGACTCTGAATGCCCTGTCCGTCTTCAGAACTTTCCGACGCTACGTATCGGGAAAGGACTATGCCACGAAACCAACAGCGTACTATCTACACTCTATGTACTCTAGGAATGCTACATGAAATAGGTATCTTCCATCCGGACGACCCAGAAATGCGGCCAGGTTTCGTCAGTTCAAGTTCGGTAGATCCACCGTTTTGATGACGAGTGGGAGGATCCCTACAGCCCGATGTATCAGAGATCCATAAAAAGTTTCCGGCTGAGTGCTCACCTCCAGTGGGAAGCGGGTATCGGGGTCGTCCCATCGCTTTCAAGAAACCGTTGATTATTCCACTATGGGCTGAAATACAGATATCTGGTGCCATGCAGTGAGCATTGAGCATTCAAGATGCTCAAAAGAAGTCCCAGGAACACGTACAGGTCTCATTGTCAGCCGTGAAAATTCGGTCTAGGACCGCTCGCGCGCGCTGCGCGACATGTTCCTTGGTCTCCCGTTCGTCTGCTTTCCAAAGGACGTCTTCCTCCTCAAAGCCCTCCTCGAACACGTACACAGGAGGTGGGAACTTCTGAGCTATGATCGTTTTGGTGGAGCGCTTATCGCATGTATGCTCCCCGTTCTCTTCACGCAGGTTCTGCGTCGTTGGCCTCAAGTCAGTGCCCACTTTGATTCATTCCAATGCAGTCACAGACCTCGAGGATAGTGATAGACAGAGGCTTTCCTTCGAGGAAGTCAGCACCCTCAAATGTTTCCTGGAAAGTGCGAAGTGCGCGTTGGAATGGGCTTCCATAGTGCTTCTCGGGCAAAGGAATGCCATGTGCATGTTCGGTCTTCCATGCCTCCCTCGCAGCTTTGGCTTGCTGGATACCAACCTCGGTCAACTCAGGATCCGGTCCCCAAGTCAACTCGTCGTCCCCGTTGAGCTTGGACCAATACCTGTGCACCATTTGCGTCAGCTAAAGCCACCTGCACGATGCAGGGAAATACTGACTCGTCCCAAAGCTATCATCCGGCCGCCGTCAGTAGCGATTTGGACCATGTAGGACTGACCTACTTTTGTGCCATATTTCGCTTCTCCGACGTTATCTGTGATCTGTCGGAGACGTGGAAATCCGGGCATGCAAGACAATGGCACTCACGGACGCCCTGGCCGTGGCGGGACAGGTAAAATACCTTGTACTTGGTCCCGGGTGGAGCTGCTGCATTCAGCTCGTCGATGCGAGCCCGGAACATCTTCCAGCGTTGCGGCGACCCATCCACCAACCCAAACCGTGGCGGAAGCTATCGAGTTCGACGTCAATGAGCTCAGATCCTGCTAGACACTCGCGGAGTCTCACCGCTCCGATGGCGACCCCGTCCGCCGTTGGATCATCTTGGGCGAAGAAACCTGTTACGATCTAACCAAAGTTGGTATCAATTAGATAGGACGATAACCACTCCCGCTGTGGCTATAACCCACAGAGTAATCTCGCTGAGGGTATTCCATGGGAATCCTATGGATCCGAGAGGACGACGAAGGATATAGAAATAGTACTAGGAGCAAGAAAGTGAAGAAGAAAAGAAACCGGGTGCGATACTTGCGAAGGATGTTGAGGCAGTCGACTGTCATCGAAGTTGTAATCCAGGTCCATATACAGCAGTGCCGTGGCGGCAGTGCAGCGCGCGTTAGCGCCTTCAAGGCATGGCCCACTACACCACGCGCCAGAACACGCTCCAGATCCAGCTATTCACACGCATACAGTAGGAATTAACAACGATTTTACTGTAGTCTCATAGCAGAGACAGACGGCAATAGCTAACATTACACGGGCATATGACAGCTACGTTCCTTGGTAAGCACCTCTCCAGTCGCGAATGACTCCAAAACAAAAATGAACGTTGGGGGAAAGGACGCCAGCGCCGGCACCCTAAAAGCAACCAACAAAGGGCCAAGTAATTCTAAATGCTCTAGGAAGATGAAGATGGCAGAGTAAACCAGATGTCTAGCAACCCGGCGCGCCGCCCGACGGCCAGCCCGCCAACCGGATCAACCAACGCGCGGGAGCTAGTCGAGGTCCCAAGACACGGAGAGCGAACTGGTGCTCGTAGTGCCGAGCTTCTGGAACACCTCGTTGCTCAACTCTGCGGGATGCAAGCACAGACGGATCAGCAACCGAGCGTAGAAGACCCAAACGAAAGGGTCCAGGTCAAGTACGTACCGATGTCCCCAGTCGCGCAAGAGGTGCACTTGTCCTCCACAGTAGCGGTCGTCGTCTCCCCCGTAGCCGGGTTCGTGATCGTCAGCGTCTAGCGGGCACAAGCGAGTCAGCAAGCGAGCGAATTGAATTCTGAACGCGCGAATCGCGCGGAGACAAGCCCGAACGAACCTTGCCGCAGAACTCCCCGTTGCCGAAGAGGGCCGGCGGGATGGCGACGACGCTGTCGGTGGCAGCGTTGGTCTGGCCACAGGCACCCGTGCCAGGCGTGAAGATGGCCGCGCTTCCCGTACCGCTAGTGGCGGCCCCGTTGGTGGGGGTGGGGGAAGGGTTCGTGGGGGCAGGGTTCGTGGGCGTCCCAGCTCCGTTGGCGGGAGCACCAGCTGCGCCGTTGGCCGGGGTACCAGTAGCACCGTTGGCGGGGCCAGTAGCATTATCCGCGGGAGCGTTGGGGGCGGCCCGAGCACGGTTGGGGCGGGCAGCGTTATTGTTGGCCGCGGCTCCGTTGTTGTTCCCTCCGGCGCCATTGGCCGGCGGCGGAGTGGGGGTGGCCGGCGGTGGAGTAGTAGTGGGAGGAGGGGGAGTCGCCTGGTTGGGAGGGGGCGCCGCGTTGTTGTTATTGTTGTTAGCGGCGGCGTTATTGGCGGGAGCGTTAGCACCGTTAACCTGAGCTGCAGCACCACCGCGGACAGCCCGAGGGTTGGGACGGGCCGCAACGTTGTTGTTGGGGCGAGCGGCGTTGTTGTTGTTCGCGGCAGCGCCGTTGGCGGGCGGCGGGGGAGTAGCGTTGTTGGCGGGAGGCGGCGTAGTGTTGTTGGGGGGGAGAGGGTCGCCTGGTTAGCGGGGCGCGCAGCGTTGTTGTTGTTCGCGGCGGCAGCGTTGTTGGCGGGGGGACGCGCAATGGGCAAGGCGAACGCGGTCGCGCTCAAGATCAAGACGATGAAGGAGGAAGAGAACAACATGTTGATCGAAGAGGTGTCGAAGTGAAACGATGACCTGCACCAAAGGTTTGGAGTATGGAAAAAGGCGTCTGAAATCAAGTACGAACTGGATGAGGGAGCTGATGACTCTGTTAGCCAGACTCGCTGGACTTTTATACCTAGGCCGACCTACCTCGTCGCCATTCGATACGGCACCCGAGCTTCTCTGGGACCCGCTACCTCTCGGTAGCCGACGCTAGCAAGTACTATGTAACTAGACAGCCTTGGGCCGATGTGCGGGGTATGACGGCGCCCGCAGCGCCGCAGCCACTGGAAGCATAGAATTTTGTTAATTCCGGGCTGTACTACGAAAGAAGACACTGCGGCGGCAGGACATACCGGGCTCAAACTATGGTCACAATGGACAAGAGTGGGCTTCTTGAATGTTGACCCCTGCTGTGCAGAGGATTCGATGGTTGAAGACATGACCGCTGATACAGAGTCCCGGAGGGCGGCATGGCAAAGGACGATCTTAATTGGCTTTCCCAAGTTTTTTCTTCGCTAAGGCTTGCTTGAGAACGCTGGGCCGTAGCTCGGAGGCAACGGTTCAAAATTCAAGCAGGCTTTAATCGTTAAGCTTGAAGTCTCGAAGAAAGGCTGCCGGTTTCGTCAAATGGCGCGCTGGCAACAGTCAAAATAGTCCCTGCGATGATCTTTTCTCTGTGTACTGCGTCAGCCCACAGCTGGCTGCGGATATTGGTCTTGACTGACCTATTATTAGTACTCAAACGGGCCACGTCTTCTTAGTATGGACCCCCAGATGAGTTTAGACCTGTGGTTTGGGATGGGAGGAAGACGAGGCAGAGTCAGGCGCCCCCGACTGAACGGACACCGCCACCGCGCGCCAGCTCCGTTTTTACCCGCGTGCACCGGCCATCGAAACGAATCCCACCGGTGCCGTTGCCCTCATAACACTCCATCCATATTCCAAGTCCATCAGAGAGCTCGCCCAAACAGTTTCTTGGCGTAGAGCGCGGCTCGTCGTGCAGTCTGATGACACTGATGATGTACGCGATGAGCAAGCCTCGTAGAGCAGCTTCGAGCGAATTCTAGAAAGCTATCGATGGACATCTGCCAGTGGCAATACGTCCCTGCACGTTACATGTACAGTTCACGAGTCTTCCTCCGAGCTGCACTCAGCTGCAGCATCCAACTACACCTCTTTCCACCTCCTCCCGCCCACTCCCTCTGCTATACGCCATGCCACTCAACTACTCCAAGTGGGACAAACTAGAGGTGCATCTCTCTGTGCTCGAGCGCATAGTTGACACTGACATCATGCCCCTGCGAGCAGCTCTCGGACGATTCCGATATCGAGGGGCATCCGAATGTGGACAAGCGGTCGCTCATCCGGTGCGCATACACCCCGTCCCGAACCTTCCCAACCCGCTGACCGGATCGCGCAGATGGAAACAACGCGCGATACACGAGCAGCGTGAGGAGCGCAAGTTCCACGTCGGCCAGCTCAAGGCCGACCTCGCCGTCAATGACGTCCTGAAGCCCCGCCTCGCCGCAATCGCGACGGAGGTCGAGGCGCAAGGCCCTCCCCACTTCTCCTCGCTCGTCGAGCGGTTCAAGACCAACCCGTCGCCCGAACGGCCGCCGACGAACGCCCCGGAGCAGAAGACGTATGACGAGATGCTGGGAGCGCTGATGTTGCAGGTGTGGGAGGACGCGAAGAAGAAGGGCGTGGAGAAGGACGATCCCAAGCTCGGGGACGCGCTGGTCGACGGGCTGAAGGCCCACCTTGTGAGGATTGACGAACACCAAGCGAAGATGCGGAAGGAGCTTGCTGCGGAGGAAGAGGAGGCGAAGAAGAAAATCACGTCGGAGGATATTCATGAGGGGTTCGACTCGAAGGTGAGTGATGTCATTTCGAAGGGTTTCATCTATGTGGCACGCGCACCCTCGTCGTCCGAATAGTCGTGACGTGCGGTATCTATGCACCGGACATGAAAAATCACACCATATGCGAGGGCTCCGAAGATAGTTTCGCCATTGTGCTGCCGGGGATAGAACGTGTTCTCGGCCGCCCTCCCGCGAGCCTTCACGCCGATTCTAATTCTACAACCTCTACAGTATGTTCCACCCAAGCCGGCACCGCCCCCCGTCAAGAACGCCATCCCCTCAGACAAGCCAAAGAAGACAGTCTCGGGGTTCGAGACGCTCAACCCCAAGGGCGTCGCCGCAGCCCCCTTCAGCCCCGAAGCCTCATCCTCCAAAGCCCCCGCAAAAGATGACGACACCGAAACGGACGACCTGCCCGAGCTCACCCCGTCACTGGAGCAGTTCTCGCACATCGCGGTCCGCGCGTACGAGCAGTCCTGGGAGTTCATCAAGGCGCACCGTGACGTCTACGTTCCCGGGGCGTCCGACGCGCTTCTCGTCGCCGCGTTCCGCGCGCAGAGCGACGGGAACGCGAAGTGGGCCCTTCAGTGCGTGCACCAGAGCCTACTCCTCCAGTACTGCGACAAGCTTGGGAAAGACGGCCCCTCAATGTTCTTCCGCAAGTACGTACGCCGCCTTCCTGTGCCTCCCTCTATCACCGCGCTAACGTATTCCCCCTGGTCCTTCCCTCCGCGCGCCACGGCAGGATGATCGCGAGCGACCCGCGGGCGACTGGGGTGTTCGAGAAGGACGTCGCGGACACGTACGCGCACCTCGTCGAGCGCGTGCGCATATCCAAGGCGGAGGAGGAGGCTGCCGCGGGCGGGGAGCAGATCCAGCTCGTCGCGGAGAACCCGGACACGCAGATCGGGTTCAACGTGCCCGACGGGCCGCCGCCCGAGCAGCTCCAGCTCGAGGGCCCCGGGTTCGAGAACGTGAGCGTGGAGGAGGTCCGGAAGGCGCTCCAGATGCAGTGGAACATCTTTTCGGGCTTCGACGAGCGCCTGCAGGCCGCGCTCAAGGCACAGAGCCTCGAACAGGTGAACAAGGTGCTCGGCGCGATGAAGGTCACCGAGGCGGAGGAGGTCGTGAGGCTCTTGGACATCTCCGGCATTCTCAGCTTCTCGGAGGGCGGCATCCGGGACGAGACCGGCAAAGGCAAGGGCAAGAGCACGGATGTGGACGAGGACGGAGACGACGAGGGTGAAGGCAACGTCGGGGAGGAGGCTGCGGAGGAGGTCGATTGACCGTTCGGCAGACTCGTCGTGGCGTGACGGCTCTTCGGTTCCGTTCGGGAAGGCGAGAAGTCTGATAATCTATACTGCGCTGTACTTTGTATGTGGCTGCGAACCACGGTCCTCGGCCAAGGCCCATTGATCATCATATCGCGGACATGCGAGCTATAGCTAGGCGACAACATGCGACGACCTCGAGGACATGCATAGGTATAGGAAGCTTGCCGCGGACTCGGATAAGTGCTTATGCTGCTTTCCACGACGTTTATGGTACATAAGTAGTGTATTGAACGGCCAAAGTCGGCAGTGAGTTCGCCCAAAGCGCCTAGAGGATTGGATGGGGTTTAGATAGTTCCTTTCATGTGCTGCTCCGCAGTTGCCGAAACCAGGACGTTAGTAAAAGTGCTCGAACCGCTTAGTGACAGGCTGAGCAGCTTACGATGATCCGTGGAATCTGGTCGAGATGCGGTAGTGATGCGAATGTTTGCGGGCCCACTCAAGGACCGATATGTACTTATTGTACGCGGGTTTTGGTATGGAGACTCATAGGCGCGGCGTTGACCAGGCACCGGAGGACCGAGGTGCTCTGCCTTTCCCAATAAATGCTCGGGTAGCGACCGACCCTTGCGGTGCGGTGCGGGCACACGTGGACACATTCAGTGGCAGATCTCAGTCAAGCGCCAAGAAGCAATGGATCGAGTGCGCAGCATGGTGGTGGAGAGCCATCAAGCGAGAGTATGCTCGGCGATGGGGGGAAAAGATGTCCGGCATGCTTGGCCACAGGTAGTCGCAGAGCTGTGGAGAGGAACTGTGCTTGGAGGCGTACAACTGGGCGAGAATGCGTCGTGCAGGTCGAAGGCACGAGATAAAGAGATGATTGCCGGTCAAGCGTTTAAGTAGAGGCCCGGGAAGGGGAACCGGCGAAACGCCCGAAGGATTTGGATTGGTGCTTTACGTTGAGATGACCATCGACAGGCCTGGAAAGGCAAAGGGGAGAGGCACCTGGCGCAGGCGCGTGTTGTTTGTATCACAGACTCATCCCCACACTGTTCCCGCCACGATTCCCGCCAGTGCTGCGACGCCGTGAAATACTTGACATGCGAATCTCCGAGCTCCTCTGCTTTTCTCCTCCGTTCCCTCCTTCCTCCGTCCCTCCTCCCTCCAGCTCCTTCCCCCCATCTCGTCCTCCTCGTGGCCTCCAACTACAAGCGATCATTAATTCGCCCGCCTGTCACCCAACGTTAAGCTCGATCGCGTTTTCCAACACCACGCCGCCGGCTTCGTGCCCATCTGGAACCGTCAGACGACCATAAAATCCTCTTCCCTTGCACGCCCGACCGACTTCGAATCTCCGAAGCGTCCTCCCTTGGATGTATACAGCCCCGTCCTAACACCCCAAATTCCAATGTGCCTGCCGCCCACTGTTGCAATCCCTCACAGGTCTCTTCTTCGCCTTTCCTCTCCTTCCTCCCCGTCATGCTAGTTTCCCATTCCTCTGCACACCTCAGGAAACGGCCCACCCGCCCGCAGTCTGAACAGCTCGTCCCTCGACGTCGCCGCGCCGACAGCACCAACGCATCCCTCGCCGAGAGCCCGAGAGAAGCAATGCCATCAAGTCCGCCTTTACCGCGACTTCCGCAGGCCCAGCAACCAGGGCCAAGCACGCCTCTGCCTCCTCTGCCTCATCCCAAGAGTTTGGGCGGTCCCGGCGACCCTCTCAACCGCTCCACATCCGGTGGAAAACGCAAGCTCTTCCGTTTCAGGCGTCCCGCTACCGCCAATGCCGACTCCCGCCCCGCCGCCCGCGAGCCGGAACCGCAGGTGGTCAACCATCACAAGCACAGCGCCTTGAGCCTGAGCGCCTTTGTCAACGTTAACCCCCCCTTCTCCCCGGTAGTCCCGCCCAGGCCACCCCGAAACCCAGCGCGGATCAATCTCGCCCTGCGACCGACCTCCTCAGGCGGGCTCTCGTCCAAGTCGCCGCGCCTGCACGTGGTGGCGGATGAACCGAGGCAGAGGCAGAAAGTCTCGGGAGAGACCGCTGCGGACTGGGAGTTCCCTCTACCGGTAAGCACTTCCTCCCATGAGCCTCATCCAAGTCCTCCGCGTCCCATCCCATCCCACCTCGTCGCGGCGAGCGGCTGCGGACCCTATCCTCGGCACTTACTGACGTCATCCGTGCCCTTTAACCTGCTGTTCGCTTCGGTTCGCGTGGGGACGTCCTTCCTGGGACGCGACGCGCCGACGGGATGCACCTTGTGCAGCGCGGATCCGAATTCCCTCTGCAGCGCAAGAAGAGCAAGAGCCGGCGGCTCGACTCGGCGCAGATCACGCAGGACGCGAGCGCGACGAGCGGCGTGCAGTTCTCGACCGTCGACCGCACGATCCTCCAGGAGCTCCGGCAGAAGATCCGTGCGCGCGAAGAGCAGTTCGTGACCCGCAGCGGGCGGAAGTACCACGCGTTCGCGCCGGGGGACGTGCCCTACCCCCGGAGTTACGACCGGCAGATGGTCGACATGTGAGTAGGCTGCTTCCGGTTCCGTGTTGCGCGCGCGTCGGAGGCCGGAGATTGACATTGGGGCCGGACAGGGATGTGTGGGATGATTTGTGGCAAATGCAGCTGGGAGGGAGCATCACGATGCATGTCTTTGAGATCCCTCCGGCGAGAGTGTGAGTCCGCGAGCAAATATTCTTCGCACGGGAGGAGCACTAACGTCATAACCCTCCAGCCTCGATCTAGGATGTGGTACACTTACTTGACTGCTGTCTTCCCTATTTTTACAAGGCTAACGGACCTTCAGGAACCGGGACGTGGATTCTGAACGCGGCTAGGGAATGGAAGGTGGGTCAATTAACGCCTCGTTATATCGAAAGGAAGATGCTTAACCGCCTCGGTCGCAATGCAGACGTCTTACTTCGTAGGTTCGTGACCTCTGATTCCGGGCATCGTGGCCGTGTTTCCTAACGTCTAGTGCAGGCCTGGACGTGGTTCCCTTACATCCGGACCTACTACAAGTGGGATGCTTTGACCTTGCGGCGCGAATAACGTGGGTGCAAGGGAACTTGTGAGTGATTTGTTTGTTCCTGACCGCATATACCTACCGTTCTGTCTCGTGAGCGCGAGCTGTTGTCTTCATATGTCTGCACGTTTCTGGCGGCACCCCATCCACTGATGCCCCAGCTCTCCCTTCCCCTCATTTTACCCCGATGGCTGCTGGAGTCCGATCTTGCCTCCGTACATTTGCGGACGGTTGTCCCAATCCGACCTTTATCCGCCCTATGCCTGTTCTGTACCCTTATTGTGCTGCACTCTTATACCTCCACCGCTTGTTACTTTGTTTGCCTTTCTGAGCCGTACTAACGGATATGTACCAGCTTGGAGAGCCTTCCATTCCCAAATGAGGAGTTTGACTATGTGTGAGCATATATATTCGCCAGGACTTCTTGAACATTATTGATGATCTGATATATGTCAAACCACAGCCGGGTCACTCGAGTCGCCCGTGGCGTTCCCGAGGACAAGGTACGTTATATGCGAGATCTGCGATCACTCAATTACTCTATTAACACGCATGCATTCAACAGTGGGACAGCTTGTTGGAGGTACGGCTCCGAAATCGTCTCCACCTACCATTTTGCGCCGACCCTGACCATGTGTTCCTTGATAGGAAATTACACGTGTGATGAAGCCTGGTGGCGCTTTTGAGGTTCGTCATTCTTACCTTATGCGTAGCGTATCTAGTGGAGATCTGACATCGCGAGAAGATGTGGGAGGAAGATCTCCACTTCCCTGGGCACCGCGGTGAGAGCGTCCACATCATCGACTCCCCGGATCCGATGCACCCACCGACGCCACCCCATACGGACTCATCGCACTCGTCCGAACAAGAGCGGTCGCCGACATATAACTTCCCATCGCCTGTTTTCCCATCGCCGCACTCTCTAGCCTTCAGTTACTCATTAGATGACGTGACACGAGTAAGAGGAAATGTTTCCCAGGACTCCAAACGTCGACTGCATGCTTCACCGTCCAGTCCCAATGTTGCCCAAACACCTGTGCTCATGCGCACCGTTGAACGACCCCCCACGAACCCTCACGACCACTCGTTACTCGAGACCATTCACGACGAAATGCACGCCTCCCGCTTTATCAACTTGGAACCTGTCTCCCTGATCGCGAACTTGCTTCCGTTACACTTTAGAGGTCGGTATCCGAACATCCAAACATTTAACGTGTCGACGCTGAATGGAACTCTTCCAGATGTCCGAGCCCCTCCTCCCATCGTCATCACATTCCCACCTCCCCCATCATCTGTCCCCGACCAACGATCCGACCCTTCTCCGAAAAAGCTTGACGGAACCGTAGATTCCGATTTCGACGTCGAGGGGTCATACCATACCGAAAGTCCAACCGAGATCGGGTCCCTCGCGTTCCCACAAGATTCCCCTGTGCTGCACGCCCGCGATGTAGCAGGTGGGACGCCCTTCATCGCGCTTGACCCGGCGAGGTTGGGTGGCTTCTCGCCTTCGGCCATCAGACGTGCGACTGTCCCGTCTGCCTACG
The DNA here is from genome assembly GCA_002760635.1 of Ganoderma sinense ZZ0214-1. Classification (NCBI taxonomy): domain Eukaryota; kingdom Fungi; phylum Basidiomycota; class Agaricomycetes; order Polyporales; family Polyporaceae; genus Ganoderma; species Ganoderma sinense. The sequence goes on from AYKW01000069.1 coordinate 1,566,530, forward strand.
GCGACAACGCGACACATACCCGGCATGCGCCCAAGACCTCCCCACCGCCAATGTCGTCAAATAGTCCTATAATGATGTCAAAACTGGCAGCACGCACAACATCATCATCATCATCAACAGGCAACCCGCTCCCGAACAAGACCATCAACTTCGACCCTCGGTCCCTCAATTTGCTTCTCATGCTCAGGGTTAACGAGGTGCTGGGTTGTGCGGAGCCGATGTGGGATTGGGTGGTAGATTTTCAGGAGAGTATATCGCAGAGCGCAAAGGCGTCGAAGGGCAGGGGTAGAGGTGGAGGTGGAGACGGATGGCTGGGTTCTCCAACTACGCCCGAGCACATAACGCTACGATCCCCTCGCCGTCGGCGGCATCCGAAACAGGATGCACTCGTGAACCTGACAAGGATGGACTTCGATGACCTGCTGAGACGCTTCGAGCTGTGAGTCGCCCCTTCCCCCGCTTCGGCTTGGGCAGGCGGCCCCTTGATACGCGCTTCTGATCACGAGAAGCCGCGCACCATGGGGTCGAATGTCAGAGCATCTCCACAACAATGCCCCGGGAAGCAAGTGCTGACGTCTGTTCTCGCCATCTCCGTCTGCTTCGCAGAGACATGAAAGCGCGCATGTACCTCGCCCCAGCGGTCGAAGACCGCCTCGGCTGGCCGTCGTACCCTGCGACTCGCACAGAGGAGCGCGACACCTTCGAGGCGATGTGCACGGCGTGGGCCGAGTACGAGCACCGTCAGGCACACGCCGCGACCGCTGCTGCCACGCACAGCCGTGCGCGCGGATTCTCGACGTCCAAACGCAGCCCGTCGCCCCCGCCTCCCCTGCCGACCCCGCGGAATAGCAATCTGTTCGAGGAGAGTGAGGCCACACGTCGGAGACGCACCGGGCCGCCGGCGCGCCCTCGTACGTCTCCTGCGACCGGTCAGAAGGCCCGCGTGGACACGTTCCCAATCCCCTCGGGCTCAAACGGGCTCTTGCGAAATAAGGGCGAGCCAGAGAGACTTTTGCCTGTGCGTCCGCGTGGACGGCCTAGCACGGCGACGTCGACCACTTCGTATAGGCCGAGCACTGGCACCTCGACCACATCCCAACGGCCAAGCACGGCGAACTCGACGACGTCGTACCGGCCTAGCACGGCGACTTCGACGACGTCATACCGGCCTAGTACTGGAAACTCGACAACGTCGCGTCGGCCCAGCACCGCGAACTCGGCCATGTCGTATCGACCCAGTACTGGGACATCGACGACCTCCATCCGACCCAGTACCGCGAACTCGACCACGTCTTCGCGGTTGTCTGACCCAGAACCAGAGAGCCCCCCTAGCAGCCGGACCGGCCGCATCTTCGTTGCCTGGAAAGCAAGCCATTAGCCCCGAGCGAGAGGAAGAGAGGGAGAGAGTCCGTGACACGCGCTTCTCCCATCGTCCGCCTTGCCCTTCGCGTGGTCTGGCTCCCAGTCCACCTCCACCTTCCTTGGTACTCAGCCACACCATGTATGGGGCCGCAGATCACCCTGCTGCGGTGCCGCAGATTGCCTCCGTCCCTCCCGCTTACGTTCATCCCTCCGTGGCGCCGCCTGCTCGTTTGGAGCCCTCGTCGGAGTGGGAAGGCACGCCCAGGGAAACCCACACGCCGCATCTGGGCCTTTCGATGCGTACGCACCATATGCGTCCGAGCGCCGCCACACCGTGCACGGTGGTTCCACGGCTCTGGGCCCAATCGTGCCTCTCCTCTCTCCTCGCTCGCTTCCGTGCTCATGAAAGGCAACACGGCAGGAACGCTCGGACCTTCATGATCACCTCCAGCCATCGTCCGGCCGCCATGTGTGCGAGTTGGCCGTGGCTCGAATGCAGCACCCCGCCTCGGCACGCGAAGATCCCGGTCGAAGCTGATGTGTGGCCTGACAGACGCACTCCGCCCGTCCGCTCGCTTCGCGCAGAGCAGACTGGGGCATGCCCGGCTCTAACGTACGTACACACGTCGCCGTCACGGTGCCCGTCGCGTCGTCGTCGCCCACGAGCTGGTCCCGGTTCGGACCTAGGCCCAGCAGATCCAGTGCGGGGGACCCGCACAGGATCTCTCCCTATCTGCGTGAGCGAGAGTGCGTGCGTGCGTGCCTACGTAGCGGCGCCGCGGGTTCCCTGCTTCCCTTCGCGCGGCTCACGTTCTCATTCGACGCTTCGGGGCTTCGAATGGGAGATGCGCGCGCGATTGGAGGATGCCCCAGCCGTGTTCTCATGGCCGCCGCCACGTCCCACTTTGTCGCCGCTGCATCCCCCCTTTGCTACCCACCCCCTCACACATGGGCTCTGCCGCCCGTATATGGATTTCTGCCATTCGACGCTCTTGCGTTGGGACTGGGACCACGCTCGTTCATTGGACGCCCGTTTCGCTTTCTTTTCGCTCGTTGGTTCTCGCCGGACTTTTTCGAACCTTGTTGTTAGTGTTATCCCCACGGACCATCTATGTTGCTTATCTGTGTGTTCTGTCCGCGTATGTCTGTAGCATCAGCATCGTTGTGCTTCTAACCATTCATTCCTGTTCGCCGTGTGGTATCTGTTGTTTCCGCATAAGTATAGCGTAACTTATCCTGTATGCCAGCCTACGCTCGCCCATTCATTCCGTGTCTGTATCTCCGCTTCGCGCCCTCGCCCTTGTTGTCGCTGTCAGAGCTTGTACACCCATCCGCATGTAACCCTTCGGTCTATACCATCCAATCACACACCACATCCCCGCCCAGGCATCCCGAGCTCTCCGGCCAATGAAGTCCCAAGACCAGAACCTGTGTTCATAGCGAATCGGACTCGCACTACCCGCCTTCGCGACCAGGCTCATCATCGCCCGCGCAGCGATTGCCCCCAGGAACGCGACCGCAAAGGGTACGCCCACTCCCTAATCGGGGGCAGGACCAGCGCACACAGGCTCATCTCGCGGGCACGCCGTCTGTGCGAGGACGGCTAGAAGCAGTGCTTCGTGGCTCTAACCCGAAGCGCGCTCTCACCTCCATCGACGCCGGTGACGTCGATGGCTCGATGCGTCGTGCTGCCCCTGCGCCTGCCCTTCCTGGCGCCGCTACGCAACGTGCGGCCTCGCTTCGTCGTGTTCCGGAAATGGTGTCGAGCGACCCATATATGGGTAGGAAGGTTCGCCGGAGTGGTTTGTTCGTCTCTCGACAGCGGCGGCTGCGCGCCCCGCGTACGTGTACAGGTACCGTATACGTACGTGCGTCCTGCGGCCGTTCATAGGTCATGAATAGGATGTGAACACCTGGCTGCCGCAGCCTCGCCGCTGGCGAGTACGTACGTATACGGCCCGAGCGAGCTCTCAGCGGCCGCTGGGCGGCCCCTATCTTGAGTTACGATGGGCCAGGAGTGGAATTCGCGAGAACTTGGGGACGACGGATGTAGTAGCTGATGCATATGCATACGTAGCGGATCATGCATGGTTCATGAAGCTTGGGGGACGTAAGGCAGCGCGATCGTCCTGCACTAGCTCGCACAGGTACAGTGCTAACGGTGACTAGGTTTTTGCTTCGGAGTCGGCGACTGGGCTGGTGGGCAAGGCGCTCCGCTGGAAGGTGTATTTTAGACCGAGTGCGAGGAATGGTGTCTTCGTCGACGATTCATTGCTCCGCGCTGGGTCGTGATCATGACAGACGCACGGTACCCTGGGGTAGATCTTCGACCTGACGACGGAACTTGGTGGAGACAAGCGACCAGCATGGGCACTGTTTCAATGTGCGAGTCGTGACGAGTCTACACAACATTCGTTTGATCAACGAATGCAGGGAAGCACCAGGAGGTGCTAGAGCACACCACCTGCTCGGGCTCCGTCCCTGGAATTCAGACAATTAAATGAGCCCCGGAGCTCCAGGACCGAGGTCACAACGTCAACTGTCTCAGACTCGTAAGATTTGCAGAACGCATGAATGATCATTGATACTGAACAATGCATGCAAGAGATCATCGAGCCCGACGTCGCGTGGTCAGCGAGCCGCGGAAGCATTCCGTCCAACGCGCGAACGCAAATTTCGAATCCGGACAGTGCGGGACTGTGGTTATTTGAAACGTGCCACGTCCACGTCCACGTCCACGTCCGAGCGGACGGTACACTATCGCGGGCGACGGATTCAAATTGCCCGGGCCATGGAAGCACCGCCGTACGTAACCTTACAATGCAGAGTGCCCTCGCGACAGACACTGAGACACGACCCCGTCTCGCCGTCCTCGAGGCTCGCACGGTCAAAATCCGCATACGGTGCCACTGAGCAAACTCCAGCGATCGCGAGCTTTGAATGCGCCCGGGCCCGGCTACCCGCGCGTGGGCCTGCTGCCCAGTGCGCGTCCGAGCGGTCGCCGTCAGGCCGACTCCCATGCCCAGGAAAGGCACCGCGCGTCGCGTCGCGCGCCGGAATGAATGATTCAGGATTCAGGCCTCAGGCCTCAGGTGGTGATCCCCAGTCGCCACAGCCCACACAGACTGAGACTCCGCAAGGGCGGGCAGCGTGTGGCACGCGGGCGCGTTTGGCGTCTGGACGAACCAGCCGCGGATTGCGCATTGCATATTGCGTCATCCCATCATTGCGCGAAGCGTCCCTCTGCAGGCTTCTGCGAACCCGTTTCAGTGCGGACTTCGAAAAAAAAAGGTGTGCTATCGCGACGCAAGCGTCGGGTGCTCACCAATTGTATCAGGTGTGTATCCGCGCGGCGAAATGAGAAGAAGGTGGCCACTGGTGGCCAGGGCGGGGTCCGAGTCGCGTCGTCGCGCCGGCGGGTGGTAGGTTGCCGTACGACTCGGAGTTCTCGCCATCAATTCGAACATGGCTTCTAATAATGACCAGTCCCGATTCAGTGGCTAGTCGGAAGCCCCTTGGGGGCGCCCAGGGCGTAAGTGCGGATAATGAAAGGGGGTTCAACGTTGAACAGGCGAGACGCAGACGCGAGAATTGGGACAACCACCGCGTGCGGGTGATACATTGCGGCCCGTTGCCAGGGCGACCGCGCTCGGCGGCTGGCCAGCGTGAAGAGCGAGGCGACGACGCGTGGCTCGCGCTGAGTCGTCCGCGGAGCTCTGAATCTGATCAGGCCACAGTTGGTGGCCAGCTGGCGATGTGGTGGTGGGGCGGGAAGGGGTGGCCAGAGGAGGGGAGGAGAGGACGTGCGATTTGGGCGGAGGCGAAAAGGAACGCGGGATGGTTGCGGGATGCGGGTGACACGAACAAGAGCCCGGCTGCCTGCCAAAACCGTCATGGAGGACGATCGATGGCCGGCGGCTGTCTGACATCTGACACTGGGCAGCACCATCGCCCTCTGCTTTCGGCGGCGTGGTCTCCTTTCGCCCGATCTGCCCTCCCGCCGCCTCGTTACATAACCTCCCTGACTGAGGCTGAGACCAGCTCAGATCCTCCACCCAGCCATCGGAATTGCTCCCGGGCGACGCGAGTCCAGAACAACGCCCGCTGTGTCCCTGGCTCGCACCGGCACACGGGAGACTCTGTATTGTGCGTGGACGTGGACGCTGGAAGCAATTTGTGCGCGTGCTCGCACGCGCACGGACGAGCAAACGGCGGCGACTTAGCGGACACACTGCGTTCGGGCCAATCGCACAGACCGCACGCACGCACGCTCAGGGTCCTCCTAGCACTACGTGCCGTCGAACCGTAGCAAGAAGACGCGAGACGCGACGCAAGATGCAGATGCGGATGCCACCGCCAGGAATGGCCTTTGCAGAAGCCCCGAAGGCACCGATAGTTCACGGAGCCTGCGGCAGGCGGGGAACCCGCCGGTGCTGCAGGCAGCCAGACCAGGCGTCACCGTGGCATGCTGCACAAATTCAACGCTAGGCCTTGCCGTCTGCGTCTTAGAGTGGGTGCGAGCTGCTTCCGTACGAACGCGTCCGGCCTCCCGGACAGCGCGACACGATCCGCCGCCCCGGGGCTGCATGCATCCTTCCGCCTTCCCCTCTCCATCGGTTGGCCGGGTGGGGGAAGCGCGGCCGCGAAGTAGAAGTCGGACGAGCGACGATGGGCTGCCGCTGCAGCCTGCGGCAACAGGCAGGCTCCCGGCCGCAAACGGTCCCATGACGTAGACGCAGGGGTTTTTAGCTTTCTGTCCCAACCGTCGTCGCCGGTGCCGTTTGGCAGTGGCACCAGCACCAGCACCAGCAGCGTCTCGATTTCGGGGCCGGCGGCAGAGCGGGAAGCGGGTGTGAGCTAAATGTGCGTGAAGGCGAGAAGTGCCAAGCGTGGTCACCAGAGCACTGCGCGAGAAGGGTGGGGTTGCGCAGCCAACCGGGCTCGCGCTGCTGGGGGCGTTAGCACGGGGGCGTGTCGTAAACGGCGGGGCACGCAGGCCTAGGGCAAGCGGCAGGCAACGCCGGACGGGGCATGACGGTGTCGGAGAAGCTTGGCGGGCGAGTGGCTTAGCGGCGTGGCGACTGCGTCGCGGGCGAGACGGGCGGGGGATTTATACGAGGGCCGAGGTGTGAAGCCCCAGAGAGTGCGATATCTGAGAACGGTTGCGGTACACGAGGCAGGGAGCATCAATATTGTATTTCTTCAAGTTCCCGCTTGCGTCCCAGCCTCGGGCCTCGACGCCTGGCGGACGTGAGTATATGCATATCTAAACCGAGCCACGGAAGGATCAGCGCAAGGCTCTGGTTGCTCGACGGCCGAATCACGCAAGGGGACCCACGACATCACAGTGAACGGGAGCCCGGGGCATCGGAGGGGAGGAAATTACGGCAAGTGAGCGGGTGGATCGAGGCGGTTTCGGAGACGAGTGTGCATCTCGACCCGCTGAATTGTCTGAGACCCGGATCAAGACGCAGGCGGAGAGGAGGGCGGGACGGGGACCAAGAGCAAGACCGACACCAACACCATGGCTCATATGCATGATGCGTGTGGGCAGCCCGAGTGCGGGGGCGAGTCTGGGCGGGGCGGGAAGACTGAGCCGGCCACGGCTACTCTGAGGGGGCCCAGTGACGACGAAAGAGGGCCGAATCGGGCACGGGGCAGAGAAGAGCAGTGGCATCGGGCGGAGAGGTTTGAAATGCGGTGTGTCAGCACGGTTATGGCAATTGAGGATGGCGCTGCAGCAGGGTTCCGCGTCCGATGCTGACAGCAGGCCGAGCGTGCATGCAGCTGATGGGTGACAGAGTGAATTCCTGCGGCCGCTGGGGGCAGTCTGCCTGCGCGGGTAGGGAGGGGAGGGGCGAGGAGCGTGCGATGGGACGAGGAGGGCAGTCGCGGCTGGGACGCGCGGGCGGGCGATCTGGACCAGGATTCTGCCCGTGCTGCCACTCCAGTCCCCGCCGCCGTGCTCTCCCCGGCAAGAACCTCGGACCCAAATGGGCCTCCTCCGCATAAGGAAACAAACTTGCCCCATCCGGCACGAAGCTGCGTATGACTACCGCGGCCAAGTATAGCTCCATTTGATTTGTGATCCCTCTCCTTGGCCGCACACGGCCCTCCGCAGCCTCCGCCCACCGCTGGCGACCCAATGCGCGCGCCGCGTGTGCTCGCGGGCGACGCGTGCGCGTGCTGGCCCGGGGTCGGAGAGGGCGCGCGGGGGACAGGACGGGGCTGGACGGAGGGAGGGGCAGAGAGGTCGCGAAGTGGTCGCGAGCGGAAGGATCTGGGGGGATGCCTAATCGAGAGGCAACGAGGTCGATCTTCGGCTAGCTCGGGATGGAAGGAGGCCCGATATGGCGATGTGAGAGCTGGATCTGGGCGGGGTGCCTTGCTGCGAGAGTCACGAGCGGATGGAGAGGGCCGTGCGTGGGACAGGCAAGGAAGGAGGGGATGACAGGGAAGCGGGCGGCCAGGACGAGCACTGGGCCTGTCTTTGGGGGGCGGGGTGATAAGATAGCGGGAGTGGCGTGGGAGAGCGGGGGATGCCGGGTAGACGATGGCGTTGTTTGTTTGATGGGTATATATGGGGGGTGAGCGAAAATGGGAATGTTATTTCCCTCTCAGACCTCGTCTCCATTTCCGGTACGCGTCCGAATTGGGGGTGCTCGTCCTCCCAACTCGTCCCAGCTCTCCGCTCCTCTTAACCAGCTCATGGCCTTTCGTAGAGGCCAGCCCACCCAATCCATCCCGTCTCAGCCTGTCCCGCCGCCCTATCCCAACCAGTACCCCTCCCCCGACGACCAGCCACCCCCTCACCAACCCCCCCAGTCCATGCCCGCCGACGCGTCCCCAAACATGTCCAACAAGCGCGCCCGTCACGAACTCGACCAGAACCCCGTCCCCACCGACGACGGCTTCGTCCACGACCCCGACGCCGCTGAGAGCGGCCAGGACGACGACGACGATGACGACAAGCCCAAGTCGGACAAGAAGGCAGGCCGCAGGAAGATCAAGATCGAGTTCATCCAGGACAAGTCCAGACGTCATATCACCTTCTCAAAACGAAAGGCGGGCATCATGAAGAAGGTTAGTCTCCCCTTTCCTCCTTGCCCAAACCGTCCTCATCCCTTTCCTCGTCGCGCGTCTCCGCCCACCAGGCCTACGAGCTCTCCACCCTCACCGGCACACAAGTCCTCCTCCTCGTCGTCTCCGAGACCGGCCTCGTCTACACCTTCACTACCGCCAAGCTCCAGCCCCTCGTCACCCAGCCCGAGGGCAAGAACCTCATCCAGGCATGTCTCAACGCACCCCACGGCCAGCTCCCCTCCTCCATGCCCGTCGGCACCCCCATCAACCGCACCTCCATGCCCATGCAACACCCGCCCAACGTCCCCGGCGGGCTCGCGATCGGTTCCGCCCCCAACGCTAAGGAGGATGAGGCGCAAGAGGAGAGTGAGGAGAACCCAGGCGATGCTGGTCGCCCCCCTCGTAAGCGCCGTCGCGCGTCCTCGTCCGTAAACCAACCCCGCGGTAACAATTCTCCGATCGTGCCCGGTTCTTCTGGCGCGCCCCAGGCTGGCGCACCTAGCCAGTCACCGCACGCTCGTCCAGGTCAAATCCCTCCCGGTGCTCCCCCAATCACCATCCCCGGCGTCCCGTCCCAGATGCCCCTCGAGTCGTCACCGCGCCAAACCGCCCAGGCCGCGCCGCCACCCACAAGCCCCAACTATGCCCAACCGGCCGGTGGCTACCCGCCCGCGCCTGCAACTGGGGACATGTATGCGCAGCATGGCGGATATCCTGGCGCGCCTCCGCCCCAACAGTACTCGGCGTTCGGGCACGAAGGGACGGCGCAACCTGGGGTGAACCAGAATCCGTGGGCGTCGGCACAGGGGACGTACGCGAGAAGATGACCTGGACGTGTTTTTGCGGTTCCTTTTTCCTGGGCAGGATCACACACGGACCCTGCCGCATTGGACAAGGCTTTGCTCGTGTGTGCTGTTCCCCTTTTCTCTCATGATGGTCTCTGTGTGTAGCCCGTTAACGAAGGGTGTGTATATGTCGTGCTCGTGTTGCTTCTGGGTTCTGGATTACTTCTTGTACGAGTGATAACATCCTCCTTCCCCTGTCCACCCCGCTCCCGGCCGTTTCGATATATTTTTAACCCCTTCAGTCTTATCCTACCTATGCACCACCTCTTTTCTGTCTCAAGCCACGAACATACGATAGGGTGTCTTCTTGTGCCGTCTCGATTATGCGATGTCGTGTCGCGACGAATATGTCCGAGTACCAGTACCCAAGTAGTGTGTCTGATTGTGTGTCTAACGTTACTGTCCTCATACTCTACCTCACTGTGCTTTTGTTGTGCCTCGCGAGTTCGAGCTATGGTTATGAAACGAAACGAAACGAATTGCCGCGATAGTTGCAAGTGTACATAGTAGTCTCCCGGGCCCCCTCGCGCGTCCTTCTCGAAATTCCAGCGTTTGATTGAATTGCGCTTGAGCCTTGTGCACACACTAGGGGCGACTTCGAGAAGGCGACGGCGATGCTGAGATTGATTGCATCGACCGTGGACGCGCGTGTTGGTCTTGAAGCTTGTTAAGATTGAGACCAGCGTGTGGCCCAGCCGTGGCTGGACGCGGTACCGATCGTCCTTATACGTACGGGCGGACGGGTACCTGATCACTCCAAATGAGATTCTGGGAATGTGGGGTCGATCGACTCTCGAGAACCGGGGCCAGAGACGGCTGCCGTCGGCTCGAACATATGCGGTATAGTCGCGATGCGCACTCGTTACGGACGTTACGGGAGCGGCGACGTCGAGGCTGGCATCTGGTGCTGGCATCTCGAATGGTGCGAGACGTTGACAATGACATGCGTGTGCTTACGGTGTGTAAGTACTGTACTGTAATGAGACGGCGGACACAGCGGTCCCGAACGTGTACGCGAACTTGACGGCGCGGACGAGATGAGGAGACGCGAGATTCGCGCGCCAGGATCGGCATGAACGACTGGTCAATCTGGCGACTATGAATTTGTATATTCGAATTCGCTCAGAACCACTGCACCCCACCCCTTCTTTCCTTCCTCCCCGCATCCACATCTGGATTGATTCAGACGTTCTGCACCCGCGTCGGTGTCCATGTCCGTGGCCGCGCGCGAGATGCAGATGCGGCGGAGCGCCATCAATCTCGCTCTCGCGCGGAAGCATTCGACGGGGACTTCTCGCACCTGCCACCTGCCTGGACGGGCGCGCGGGAGGCGTTGGAGACCGTCCGAAGCCATGCCTTTTGGAAGGGAGGGCGAGTGTTCCGGAGGTGTGGTACCGCACGTCGAGCACGTACGTACGTACATCCGTGCGTGTAAGTCTTAAGATGTCGCACGATCGCACGATGCGGACACGAGTGCTGGTTTGTGCTCATGCGCGCGCTGCCAGTGCGACGGATATCCGGATTCGGATTCGGAGTGGCTGGTGACCTGGGTATCGAACGGGCGGTCAAGCTGTCAAGGGTAGACGTGGGACGAGCCCGAATTCGAGGCGGACGCGATATCCGAAGGTGGGCAAACGCGCGACTCCGGAAATCCGCAATCGCAATCGCGTGCGCACAAGTGCGAGAGTGGTCCGATGGTTCGATAGACTCATAAGTAGAGTCACGGTGTGTCCGGAGTTGGCGGCATTCAGTGCGTGGGCCAGTTTGTCTGAATGCGACTCGGAACAGAGTTGCGGTTGCGTGCGCGCGCGAGTCTCGAGATAAATTACAGAGATTGCGGTGGGCGATCCGGATCCGTGCTCGATGTTGGTTCGATGCGCGATGGGACGATGGGAGATGTTCGATGCGGCTCGGAGATGGCATCGGGCCATGGCCAAATTGTCGCGGATTCCCTCGAGCCTGAGCCTGCGCGAGCCTCAGAGGGGGGAAGTGCCTGACTTGCGGTACGTGGCTTCAACGTGGCTGGACGCCATGTACGGTAAGTAAGTTAGGGCGATCTGGCGAGGGACATCAGGACTCGTTTTAGGCAGGCAGAAATTGGGCAGAAAGCTTAAGATCACAGACGGAGCAGCCGGAGGCACAATTCACGAACGGTATCCGTACTCTGTGTACGCCACATAGGTGCCACCGCGATGAACGTAAGCTCTCCGGATACGTGGAGAACATGTCCGACAACGGGTGGACGATGTGTCTCAGATGAGTGCGGATCTCTGTACGCAGCAGACGAGGCGTACGATTGAGGGACACCGCACGTCAGACATTTCATGAACATCGCGGTGAGCCAGCTTCCGTCGCTCAATCCGAGCAACCAGCCTACGACAGTCGCCGCATTCGGTTTCCTGCGGCTTGGCCACGCAGCATACTAGTACCAGTACCTGTGCGCCAGCGACGTCCAGGTGCGCCTTGAGGCGACTTGGAACACATATGACTTTGGTCGTGCCCAGTCCGTGTCTGTCAGGTCAAGTCCTCCAACGGAGCCCGGGCATCATCCAGTCACCCAACGCGTGTTTTTCGTCGGGACCGCGTCGGTCCGACTCCTAGGACCCTGTTCGTTGGTGACGACAATAACCGACCGGAGCGGCAAGCCAGCACCAGTACACAGGAGTCCGAAGTGCGGCTGCTGAACTGCGTATAGCATCCCTTGTCGCAAGAACTGTGGGGGGCGGCGACGCGGATGAGATCGGAAGCGTGGAGGGACAATTGGTGTCGGATGCGCTTGTGAGGACTGTACGCCTATTATGCCGGCGGCAAAAGAAGCTTGAAGCTTTCGTTGTTCTGCGTTGGTTCTGCGACAGGGTCCTGGAGGTGCTGGGAACATCTGGCACCAGGAACGTTGAACAAAAGCCTACCAAAGTGACTCGGGCGGCGTATCTGGGGTCTGGAAAGTGGATAGTTGCACAGGATCGTCGGCGGCACTGGGTGGCGCATCTCTGTCTCGCTTGGCCCTTGTGAGTCTGTGCCATCTAGGGCTTCTGGTGGAAAGTAACCAAATATCAAGGCGCGGTGATGCATGACAGGAGGACAAGGCACGACGGGCATGCATGCGCTATCCCCCCCGAGTGAAAAGTCGATGAAAATCCGATACACGTGTTTAACTTTTCTCTGGGTGGGACAAAGACGAGTAAAAGTGGGGAGAAAGGTTTCCTTTCCGGAGACTTTCGCTCAACTTTTACCCACTTTGTCACGTGCAGAGAAAAGTCTTTCACTGGTCACGACTTTTTATCGACTTTTGTCCAGAAGAAAATAGCGCCATGCCCGTCGTGAGGTATGCTTACAGACAAGAATGGGACTTCCATGTCCAGCAACACCGCAGGTTTAGCGACGCAGTCAGCTGGAAGGGAAGGCCCGACTAGTCCGACATATCAAGGGGACGACGATGAGATTGAGGAATATCTCCGAATCTAAAAGGGTGCCACCAATGACAGATCTAGAGATGGTTGGAGATGGTAGCGGACCAGCAGCGGCACTGTAGTAGTACAATGACGGCACGAGTCGCGACAGAACTTTGAAACCTGCAGAACAATCCACTCGGAAGATCCTGCTGTCGAACGGGTGTTAGCGTGGTACAGCTGGATAAGTACGCGTTGAGAACTGACCAGCGCTGGCCACGAACTGAAGTCTGAAGTTAAAGCAGCATCGGTTAGCCGTAGGATAGTAAGTAGAGGCGGTGGCGGACAAGAACGAGGAGGAACTTGGCAACCACTGGCTGGTGGCGCTTACCGCAGACGGAGCGGAACGTCGCGCGTCAGCTGCCGATCGGCTTGCAGCCTGCAGCGCGACCTTGGCCTACGCCATCCCGTCCACGCTTACACCCATCGCCAGCGCACAGACTTCACTGCCAGATATTCGTCTCAGAACCTAGCTAACTAGATCTTCGTCGCACTCCTGCCGATAACGCACGACGAGAGATAGAGAAAGAATGTCTGATCAAGCCGGCTGCAGGATCCTCGTCATCTCGCCCACTATCGCGCGTGCGCACCAGTTCGTGGAACGTATGCACCCGTCCCGCCTCGCCCCTCTTGCTCGCGCCCAATGACCCCCCAGGTGTCCAGGCGCTTTCCCCCTCCCCGAGGCCCAGACACGGCGATACCGAAGGTGGTAGCGATGACGCCGCGACGACGACAGCGATCAGCGAGCAGACGAGCAACGATCCGCCCACCGCTGCGGGGAACACCGTGCGCATCCCGTGGACGATCGCGAACAAGTACTACACCGCGGACGTCCACTTCGAGCCCCACGCGTTCGAGCACTTCAGGGTCCTCCACGCCGTCGGCGTCCCGGCGATCATCTATGTCTGGGGTCCGGGCGAGGTGAGTCTCAGTCTGTTCTAGACGCTGCCCCCCACCCCACTGGAGACTCATCTCCCTGCTTGGTGGACCTCCGTGCATCTGATTCATCTGCGTGTCGATGTGCTGCTGGATAGGCGTATCGGGAACATGTCCCGGAGATTGCACAGAAGGTGCAGAACTACGATCCCGAGGTGTCCCTGACGGTCCGGTTCGGCGAGAGTGTAGAGGATGCAAGTCCTGCCGAGCCGAATGCAGACGAAGACGGGCTGGATGAGTTCTTGTCATCACATGGATTCGAGTTCGTGGAGGGAAACAGGTCGTTCCGAAGACCGACCCAGGACACAGAGAGGCACTCGGATGACGAGGACACAGGTGCGTATATAGTTGATCGCCTTCTGGTCAACGTACATGCACCATATCTGATAACTTCGCCTGACACTTCGTTCGCTTGCAGGGATACCTGGGCTTCCTCGTGTGATCGATGCTCTCAGCACGATAATGTGGCCTTCGATCGTGCAGTCGGAAGCGACTAAAAAGCGCAAATCTCGCGCCCGAGACCTCATCGGCTGGGCTCTCGAGGAGGAAGGTGACGATGGCCTCCGTGCGCTAATCGCCAACCCTTCTGCCTCTCCCTCCGCCGGCGCATCAGACAGCGTCGCAGCTGCAGCTGCAGCGCGGAAAAGCCGTATGCAGAGGGAGATGGAGGAGCTTGAGCGGTGGCTGGGCGATGAGGAGGCCGCGTCTGGAGTCAAGTATGCCCGAGGGAAGCCCGAGGGCGAACATCCTAGGGCTGAACCGGACGCGGCTGCGTCAGCGAAGACGCAAGACGAGGAGGCGCGGACATGGGTCAGCAGTGCCCCGGTATCGTCGGCGGAGGGCTGGGAAGACATGATGACGCCCCCGACGATACGCACGCCACGTCCGTCGGACGAGCATTCTGACGACGGTGGATCGGAGCACGGGTTCGAGGACGACTTCGCAGATTTCGTCTCTGCGTCGTCGCATCCGCACCTCCCGTCCCGCCGGTTGACGGACGAGAAGCTGCTCGAGGTGAACTACGACGTTGGCAGGCTCACGCCGATGCATACCGGCGTGTCCTACCATTCCCTTGGATCTGTGTCCGACTTCGGCGGGGACGGGGACGGGGACGAGAGTTTCGGGGTGGGAGGCTATGGCTCTCTGGACAACGAGGAGGATGACCCCGACCTTCCGTCTCGCGCAGAAATATTGGCGACCTCGCGCAGACTGTTCGGCGTTTCTGCCCTTTCACCCGCCCCAACATCGTCTACACTGGCTGAACTGGACACCACCCCGACCAAGGAACCGTCCTCGAGTTCAAATACCAATACCCAAACTAGCCCCGCACAACCGTCGCCCCAGCCCCCAGCGTCTGCCGACTCGTCCGTGGACTTTTCGCTCGACCCCGAGGATGCGGACGAGTCGTTCGCGGCGTTCGACCTTTCGCGGGTCTTTAGTGCTCTTCAGGGCATGAAGGACGAGATCGCGGGGATGGAGAACGAGGACGAGCGGAGGCGCGCAGCTGCCCGTGTCGCGCTCGGGCTCGTTTACGGCTTGGGCGTTGGAGGGGACCAGCGAGAGCAGGCAGTCCCTACGACGGTCGGGCAGAGTAGTGGAGGTGCGTGAGGGGTGGTCTTGCTTCAACCTTGCGGTCGATCACTATCCTACATGGACTTGGATGGATGTTGGACGGTATTTTCTCATCCATTTGATTTTGACTTGACGACTCTGTCGACAACGTCGAATTGTATGTGGCTTTTAGGTTGGTTTTTGGTGTTGGGGGCAGCCTCCGGAGAGGTTCAGACGAATCTGTGAAGTTTGGAGAGCTGGAGTCTAATCTTGTCTCGTAGCTGACTAATTGAGGAATTCACAACGTTGTCGACGTTTTTACAGCGCGTTGCAGCTGGTGAGAGAATGCGCATACACTTTGCGCAGCATGTGCGTCCGTCTGCATTTCGAGCAAGTCACCCAAACCCCCACCGATCCTTTCCATGAGTCATCGAAGGATAACGCGAAAAGCTCTCGATATGTTGTTAGAGTGAGTGTTGTATGTTTACCGCCAGTACTTACTCAGCCAGCAGGGAGTATGTCACCAGTATATGCGCTTCCGAATCGGCTCCAAACCACGATCATTCGAAGTTGCGTCACTTGTCTTCGGGATGGCGACAGTCTATCCATTCCTTTCCCATCCCTTCCTGAGCTCTTTTATGGAATGTAAGACTGGTAAGTACGTCTAATACTTGCCGCGGATGGTGTTAGCAGCGATGCCCCTGTACTTAGTACTGGCCCCGGCGTTGGGGGGAGTCGAGTTGAGTCCACGAATCTCTCCAAGTGCTGATGACTGATGCATCGCAGAGAACTATCGGGCAGATTAGAAAGCATACCGGCTTATGGGACCTTGCTTCCTCGTCCCAACGATTCTATAAAGCCCGGGGAAGTCGCGGACTGACTGCCGCATCCACTCACCGCTCTCACATTTCCCCGCATCGTCCACACCTGCTTTCTCAGTCTCTCGAACCAGCAGTATCCAGCAGCAATGGCCACCGCCGCAGTCCTCGCCCCCCACGACGTCCCGACGCGCCTCAACTACTACACCCCGATCGGCACGGAGGAGCCGTACCAGTACGTGCTCTCCCCGCCCGAGGGCAAGTTGCCGAACAACCTCGGGCTCGACCCCCACGATGTGACTGTCCACGACGCGCGCGGACGCGAGAGCGAGTTCTCGCTCGACAAGAACGGGTTCCAGTTCGTCAACTACCCGAGCGCGGAGAAGGAGTTCGACGACGACGAGCGCATCAAGGAGGTGTACTACCCCGAGGTCGAGAAGCTCCTCAAGGAGGTCGCCGGCGCGAAGCGAGTCTTTATCTTCGACCACACCCTCAGGTATGTCGCATTTCTCAGCCTATGTGTGGGGTAAATTGGTTCGCTGACCGGGTCGTTCTGCGAACAGGCGCAAGCCCGACCCCAACGCGTCCCAGGGTCCCACTAACCGCGGCCCCGTGGTACGTCTTCGCCCTCGCATGGCTATATGCGTGCCCCTGCTCACATATCGGCCACAGGAACGCGTGCACATCGACCAGACGTACAACGCCTCGGTCGAGCGCGTCAAGTACCACGTCCCCGAGGACGCGGCGCGCCTCCTGCAGTCGCGCGTGCGCATCATCAACGTCTGGCGGCCGATCCACCACCCGGTCGCGCACAAGCCGCTCGCGGTGTCCGACTGGCGGCACCTCGACGAGAAGGACCTCGTCTCGGTGCACTTCATCTACCCGCACCGCACCGGCAGCACCTACTCCGTGCGCTACAACCCCGCGCACAAGTGGTGGCACCTCGCGGGCCAGACCCCCGACGAGGTCACGCTCATCAAGTGCTACGACTCCGAGGAGGACAGGGCGAGGCTGACCCCGCACTCGGCGTTCGCGGACACGAGCAGCCCCGCCGAGGCGCCGCATCGGGAGTCGATTGAGGTGCGCGCGTTGGTGTTCGACTCGGAGTAGATCTACCTGTTGCTGTACTCTGCTCTGCTCGAGGTCGGGTAGACCGTCATGTCGTAGGATCGGCTTGTTTGTGCTTGTAGAATGGTCTTGTATGGATTTGTAGTATGCATGGAATCGGATGGCTTGTCTGTCTAACGCCTCTGCGGCGTGGATCGTTCGCCCGATCGCTCCTGTGGAGATTCAGTGGAACACAAGAGATGCTACAATTTCAGATCGACTTCCCAGTAATCAATACATCTGCCCGACTATAAGGATAAACAAACCACAAGAATACATCCGCGTCCAGGTCCAATCAGGCCGCGACAGCCTGCTCGGTGGAGGCGCTGTCCAGGCCATTGGCGTACTGGAACTGGCCAGAGTTCTCGTACTGCGAAAGGACACATTAGTTTAGAGACGATGAATCAAGCACTAATGGCACATACCTCCCACATATCAATCGCAACCTGACAGCTCTCCCGAACGACGCGGGGAGCATCCTGCCTCTTCATCCACTCCTTGAGGTGAGGCAGGACCTCCGGTGTGGCAATGCCACCGAGAGCTTCGGCGGCCTCATGACGAACCATCTCGGACTCATGGGTATCCTCGAGCACCTTGAGGAGAGCGGGGACGGAGTGGGTGGAGAGGAGCTGGCCGAACACGAACGCGATTTCGTGCCTGTAGTTCTGTATTAGCTTGGATGATTGGCCGAAAACAAATGGAGAGACGTGCTTGAAGAGGGCACTGTCGTCGGCGAAGCCGGACGCAAGCGCGTCCACGGCGGCTGGGGTGCCGATATTGCGCAGCGCAAACATCGCGCGGTATCTGTCGAAGAGGGGGAGGTTCGTGTCGTTCAGGGTATCTCGGAGCTTAAGGATATTCTCCTCTGACGCATCCTCGGGGGCGGCCTTGCCTGCGAGGAGACCGGATGTGGGTGGTGCGGGGTCAATCGAAGTATACGTCCTGCCACGAAGATAATACGGCTAGGTATGAGGGGAGAAAAAGAGGGAGGGAATGCCTAGACATACTGTTCGGCAGACTTAGCAGTGGTAGACCAGTGCTTCTCTCCCTCCGCGGAATGGTCCCACTCGATCTTGGCGAGCGCGATCTCGCAAGTCTCGCGCACGCAACGTTCGGAGTCGTTCAGGTAGCGCTTGAGCATGTCTTTTGAGGAGGTTGCGGAGATGGCACCAAGAGCTTCAGCAGCCTGAGGGAGCAGATTAAACCTTCGGACCTTCCGTACATGGAAAACAGAACTCACAGACCTCGTGCCGGACC
This sequence comes from Ganoderma sinense ZZ0214-1, assembly GCA_002760635.1. NCBI lineage: Eukaryota > Fungi > Basidiomycota > Agaricomycetes > Polyporales > Polyporaceae > Ganoderma > Ganoderma sinense. The sequence goes on from AYKW01000069.1 coordinate 1,584,938, forward strand.
ATCGGATCCTCCTTCTCATCTGCGAGGACGGACTCGAGTATAGAAAGCGCAGTGGTGTTCTTCATCTGTCCTAGACAGTACGCAAGCTCGTGCTTGAGCAGTGCGCTCTCATCCGCGAAGCCTGGTGAATAAATGAAGGCAGAGTTCAGCCGACACACCCTCGGAGAAGCACCGTGTATATGCACGCACCCTTCGAGATAATCTTCACGGCGTCGTCGGTTTTGAGCGCCTTGAGCGTGAACAAGGCTCTGAACCTGTTATGGAGAGGAACGCTGCCCGAGGTGTTGAGCAGGGCGGCCTCAAGGGCTGCGAGAGTGTTGAGGTCGACTTCAGCCACCATGGTGAGGGAGAGAGCAAAGATTCGAGATTAGATTACCCTCAGAACTGGCCACCGCGTAGATCGAGGCTAGAAATTTTGGAGATAAGATCAAACTTTGCTAGTACTGCAGTCTCGATCAACGCTCGCCCCTTCCTTTGCCTCCGCGCGGCCTATTGCTGAATTCTCTATCTACGCTTGTCTGGATTACCCTCTGTACTATACATACCCCCACATCTACTTGATTAATCTCTCTCCTCGATGCCGAAGTCAAAACGCGCCAAAGTTGGTGAGGCCGCCCGCGAACTTGTGTGGACGCACAGAGACTGATATTGGATTCAGTCTCGCTCACCAAGGTCGCGAAGAAGACGAGGGAAAACAAAAACGCACTCCTTGCGGAGGTATGCATCTTCTGCCCGTTATCGTGCTACCCGAGTCTGACACTGTCAGGTGCAAGAAAATGCCGACAAGTGGCAATATTGCTGGTTGTTCGAGGTGGGGAACATGCGGAATTCTCACTTGAAGACGGTGCGGAAACTATGGAAAGAGTACGCCTCCCTGTTCTTCCCCTATACCCCCGCTCCCTATCCTCCACATCCACAATCCTTATCCCCATCATCTTTGACAGCACCGCACGGCTATTCTTCGGCCGCGGCGCGGTCATGGCCAAAGCCCTCGGCACGACGCCCGAAGAAGAGCACCGCCCAGGTCTACACGCCCTCGCCACGCAAATCAAGGGCCAAGTCGGGCTCTTCTTCACCGACTCGCCCCCCGAAGAGGTCCTCGAGTGGTTCGCGGACTTCCAGCAGCCCGACTTCGCGCGCACGGGCAACCGCGCCGCGCGCACCGTCGTCCTCCCCGCGGGCCCCGTCATGCAGCAGCACGCGCAGCCGCCGGAGCCGTTCCCCCACAACGAGGAGCCGCAGCTGCGGAGGCTGGGGCTGAGGACGAGGATGGAAAGGGGGGTGCCGACGCTGGACGCGCCGCATACGGTGTGCGAGAAGGGGAAGAAGCTCACGCCGGAGCAGACGCAGCTGCTGAAGCTCGTGGGGATCAAGATGGTCACGTTTAAGGTTGGGTTGAGGGCGCGGTGGGACGCGGAGACGGGACAGGTCACGCAGATCGAGGGGCAGGAGATTGGGGAGGACGAGGCGGGTGGAGAGGAGGACGAGGGCGGGGACGAGGACGAGATGAGCGAGTGATTGTATGATTCCTCTTTGCTTTTCTGATTTGCTGTCACATCTGCGGTCATATCCTTCGCATATACAGGCTAGCTTGACATCCAACATATACGCATACAAGCACAAGACACAGACGGGACCACACTGTTTCCTTCCCCTTCCTCTTCTACGTCCCCTCACTCCTCGTCAAACAACAACGCCCTCAACTCAATGCTCTGCCGATGCGGCGCGCCCTCCGGCGTCGCGCTGTCCCAGAACGCCGAGTGCGGCGTCAGCCGCGCGGGGTCCGTCTCCGAGTCGTAGCACTTGATCAGCGTGACCTCGCCCGGGGTCTGCTGCCCGAGGTACCACCAGCGGTGCGCGGGGTTGTACCGCACGCTGAACGTTGCGCCCGTGCGGTCCGGGTAGTAGTACTGCACCGGCACCAGGTCGCGCGCGTCGAGCGTCCGCCAGTCCGACACCGCGAGCGGCCGGTGGAACACCGGGTGCGCGATCGGCCGCCAGACATTGATCAGCCGCACGCGCGACTGCAGGAGACGGGGGGCATCCGCGCCGAGCAGCTGGTGGACGCGCTTGATCGTCGCTTCGTACGTCTGGTCGATGTGCACGCGTTCCTGGGGGGGTCGTGGTTGGGCTTGTCAGTTGTCGGGCGTTTTGATAAGTAGGGAAGATAGGAGGATGCTTGCCACAGGACCGCGGGCGACGTTTCGCGGGACCGTCATGTCCTTGTCCTTGTGGCGTCTGCAAGTGCTCCGTGGTCAGCATACTTCCATCCACTCGCTCATGCCCGTTTGCTTGGACGAACCTGATGGTGTGGTCGAAGACGACCACCCTCTTCGCGCCAGTCACGTTCTTGAGCAGCTCCTCCACCTCCTTGTAGTACACGCCCTTGATGCGCTCCTCGTCCTCGAACTCCGTCTCGGCGCTCTCGTGCGCGAGGAACTGGAAGCCGTGCACGTCGAGCGAGAACTCGGCCTCGCGCCCCCGCGCGTCGTGCACGACGACCGGGTGCGGGTCCTCGCCGAGGTTGTGCTCGAGCCGTCCGGCGGGCGGCGTGAGGTAGATGTAGCGGTAGGCCTCCTCAGAGGGGTCGCCGAGCGGCTTGTAGTAGTTGAGCGTCGTGGAGACGTCGTGCGGGGCGGGGAGGACGGCGGCGGCCATGGCGTGCTCCTGTGTGTGGTGGGCGGAGGCGGTGTTGTGTTGAGTTTTGAGTGTTCTCAGGTGCTATGTTTGTCTGTGAGACTGACAAGGAGGCTGGGACGGCGGGACTTGTCAGTACTTATACTTGGGGATATTCAGGGCTGGAAGTTATCTCTGTCAGCAGGGGATAATTTAGGGCGGAGGTGGGTAGCAGACACTCACCGACTCGGTCTTTGTCATGCTATTAGCAGAGATTTCGAGGAAGTGCAAGGCTAACCTTCCGTCATGCGGATGGGAGTTCGCGCAATCGTTGTCTTATGCGTGCAGTTGTCTTCCCAAACTATACTTGCAAGCTGAGATCACATGGCCAAGATAACTGGGTCATAGGACTGTCAGGCAGGCGAGGTGGAGGATATGCCCTCCCGAGCTCAGTGCATATGCACGGGCGTGATAACATGCATACCCAGGCCTGCTTCTTCGAAACGTAAGACAGGATATTCTGCCAACGGGCTAGGTCGAATAAGGGAACAACGTACCCAATACAAACCCAACTACCGCTCGACCTAGACTTTGCTGGAAGGCAGCAGCATCCTTCAGGCTCTGCTTTTTCATCAAACAAGTATGCGGCGGATGCCGATGCGAGTTGGACTCGCCATCGCCATGGGCGTGAACGATCGCGAGGCACATCGTCCGCGAGCACTTCATAGTCGGCACCGAAGGGCAGCGAACAAGGGCGCGATCGACTGGCGTCCTAGAACTGGCCAGACTCAAGAGGTTGTACCCCCTTGACTTTGTCCAGTATGGACATTCTCTGGCGGGCCTGCTCCCATTGAACTTGGCTGTTGACCACTGAGCTTAGCTTGAAGCTTGTCGAGGTTAATCAGCTACGTGGCCGCCGGCACTTGAGAGGGGAGAAGGCATCGCAAAGGGGCGTGTGAGGAAACCATCCGAGGTACGTGCGCCGAATGTTGGAATCCCAGAACAACGCCGACTCCGAGACGGAAGGGCGCGAGGACCACCCGAAGGTTCTTGCGAAAAGAAAGTGTGACTAGTCCGTGACGGAGTGTGACGAGACGCGTCGATGATGGTGCCACACGCGTCAGCACAGGAACGTTGCCTGGCAGGAACCTTCAAGTTCGTCTGGTTTCTCCGCTCCTCCCGCAGCGACTCTCCACCGGTAATTGATCGTTCTTCTACCCTCTCTGTTCGGCCCACAGACGGAAGCGAATAAGGAACCCTATCTGGCTCCAGGAACCGCCCCTACGTCTGCCCCCAAACCGCTGCCTCGTCCTCATCTGCCTGAAGCCCCGGCGAACTCGACCATGGGCCATTGAAAGAAGCCCCGGAGTTAAGTGTTCCGTAGAATTCTGAGTTCAATCTAGGTCAGTGGTTGGGCACGATCTGGACGATAGACTAGCTGACATGTCACTTCACTGTCATGCACCGCGTGATATCGTAGAGTTTCTGTCGTCTGAGCCTTCTTCTCGAGGAACAGACGACAGGCATTGAAACTGGACCTTCGACTCCACATGAAAACCTACAGTCCTCTCCCTAGTTCGTGTTCCGCGTCGCAGACACTCTGGCCTTAGAACCTCGAAATCTCTCTACCCGACCCGCCAGTCCCCTTGGAAGACAGCCGCCATCGGTCGATCCACACCGGCTTTCTAGTTTTGTCCTCATACATTTATGGTCCTTGTACGTGGTATGGAAACGTGGAGAAGCCCGGCCATGGACGGAGAAAAGGCGGCGCTTCGATCTCTGCTGTTTTCGCTTCCGAGTAAGAAAGGGCCGATGGCTGGAAGCTTCGCGCTCGACCAAACCTTCCTGCTCCATCTCAGTGTATATCTAGATCGTCCTCATTATCCTGCCCTGGAGCCGTTCATGCTTGCCGTTCCCCCTCCTCCCCACTTGCGTCCCCCCGAGCGTCGCGACACCCTTGAGCGCACCCCGCAGCTCGCTGACGAGTCATGGCTTCCCCCGCCACTCTAACGTCGGTCGTCCACACTCACTCCGGAAGTCTTGCTCCCTAACCCTCCATTGTCACAGGTACGGCCCGATCTTCGTCGGCGTCATCTTCAACGTCCTCCTCTACGGCATCATGATCACTCAAACATATCTATACTTCAACGTCTACAAAAAGTACAAGTATAATCTTCGTCCGTCTAGAGACTTCTCCTACTAACCACCTTCAAGGGATCGACTGTGGATGAAGCTATTCGTAAGTGTTCTATTACTACGTTCTCGTCGCCATCGGAATTCTCACGCATGGTCCTGTCGAAGGTCGGCTTGCTTTTCTTATGCGATACCCTCAACACCGTTTTCGATATTGTGTTTCTCTATATCCCTTTGGTCAATAACTTTGGTTCGTATAACGTCCAATAGATGTTGGATCATTCTGATACCCCCGAGATTAGGCGATGTCACTGCACTCACGTATGCCTCTTGGGGTGAGTCTACCCATCTGCGGTGATACGGTGTCGTGGCTGATTCTTCTTCCAGTATTCGCGACTGGTTCGTCGGTCTAAATGGAATATTCTGCAAGCCATGACCCAACCGCACTAACCTTCTCCGCCTGTCCCGTCTGCCTGTAGACCCCGTAATGACGGTTAGCCTCCGACTCATTGCTGTTGCGGCTGTGAACTAATTCGCCTGTAGGCACTTATTGGAAGCCTTGTGCAATGTTTCTTCGCCTGGCGGGTGAAGGTCCTTACCAATAGCTTGCCCGCGGTGTTTTTCATAGCTACATGTGCTATCGTGCAGTTCTGTAAGTCACCGATGATGCGGACTGCACCATACTCAACTCTTTTTCTAGGCGGTGGCCTTGGAACCTCCATTGCTGTCGGCATGATCCCAGAGTTCATTCATTTTCAGAAGTTTGAAGTCATTGTCATCATCTGGCTCGCCTTCTCCGCCGTCGCCGACTGCTCAATTACCGTCGCTCTTGTTTGGCATCTTGTATGTGGTTTATTTGCCGAGTTGGACGTGTTCTTATCTGACATAAGGACACCAGCGTAAGCACAAGACGGGATTTGTTGCTACGGACGACATCGTGAACCGAATCATTCGACGTACGTCATTCTGTACATCATCCGCGCATTTTAGCTCATATGTGTGGTTTAGTCACCGTTCAGACCGGACTCATCACCGCTGTATGCGCCCTCGTGGACTTGATTTTATTCCTGGTTACCGTCAGTCTTAGTACTCACAGTGTCTCTTCTCTGCTCACAACCTTCACAGCCAGCGGGACTTCACCTCCTCTTCAATCTTCCTCTATCGAAGCTCTACACCAACTCGCTCATGTCCAGTCTGAACTCTCGGTCAGGATGGAGGTACGGCAGCGGAAACGGCGAATCCACCTCAGACGATGTGAACCGCACCGATCATGGCCGTCACATGAATGTCCGAAGCGAGACCGGGAGGCGTGTTAGTATGATGGTATGTGTACTAGGGCGTGGACATCTTGCATAGGATCTAAACATTGATCGACAGCCCCCCAATCAAGTCTACATCGACGTCGAATCGCACGAAATGGTTGACGTACTCGACGCCAAAATGCTTCCGACGGGTGCTGCCATCGCGAGCATGCCAACCAAGCAATTTAACGAGAAGGCGGGGAAGCTGACTCCTCACAGTGGTTCTGATTCATTCTGAACGATGCTGATGCTACATTCGCAGACGAGTCCCGATGGTTTCTGCACGTGTATCTTTAGCAGTACGTGTGTCCTCTCCACTACTTTGCGTTACCTTCTTGTATGTTGAGCGCGCCGTTGTAATCTGATGTAGCAACTATCTGTATTCGATTTCCAAAACTGTGGTGCCGTTCTGATGACCGTCAGCCAAGATTCAAATTCAAATCCAACGGTCCGCCGAGCGGTTGCTGCGAGGATAGTCTACTGTGCTCCGGTTTCTGGGTAATCTCATTTTGCACGAGGTGAGTTTCCGTCACTATCTTCAATTGCAGCCTCGTACTAAGTAATCACGGAATATGGAAACATGGCTTTGGATGATCACGGCACACAACTAGGCAGGCAGGATTGTCAAGATTGACCGACCAGGCCGACTGGTCTCAGTCCAACTTGTTCGATGTTGCGCATCAGCGGCAGCGCTAACACCGTTGATCTTTTGCTAGGACCAATCGGGTTACTCGCTGTCATCGTTGAACTTTCCTCTCATCACCGACCATTCTTCTTCTAAGTAAGCTCTACACGACGGGCAAAGCCTGACGGTTCTTGTAGGGAATCTTTGGGGAAATCTTTGGGTCACTTAACGTGTCCTTCGAATTCCTCCCGCACCTTTGTTGTCCCCTTTTCCTCTGGGAAATACGAGGGACGGGTTGAGTGGCGACAACGTTTCCCAAGAGTTTTGTCGCTTGGACCATCGGGCCTTGCACACGGTAGAGTAGTTGAACTTCTGGCACTTCCACATCCCGTCTTCTTGTGATGCTCCTAATGGTCGCAAGAAGGTTTTGGTCGGCTCAGGCGTTCCATAGTACACCGGCAATCGTTTAGAACACCCTCGAGAAGGCTATTTGACAAGTGCAGTAGGAAGCATCCTAACAGAACGCATACCCGTCTGCTGGCCGGAAGCTGTTCTCTACCGTCTTTAGGTCAGCATATACGCGTCTTCTACTATTTTTCTAGGAACCATGGGGATTGAGGTGCGTTCTTTCGCTTGCCTTGCCCGCGGAGACCTTGGGCGCTGGGAAGCATCATCACGTGTATCATGTTGGCGGGATGGACCTGGTGGGAACGTCCAGCGTGGACGTCAGCGGGCGCCGTGGAATGACGTTCGGTTCGCGGGGGCGCGCCGTCTCTCCCCCGAACGACTGCGTGCTGATTTCTGCTTGGTTTCGCGGCTATAGGTGGCACCAGCAGCGCTTGGCACGGCCCCCGACTCTCCCTCAGATTCACCGGGGGCACGCATACTACTGCAACAATTCATGCATAGCAATGTATCGAACCTCAAGCGACGCGGTAAGCCGAGTGATTTGCGTCAGGTCCTCGCCGCATCTGAACTTGGTATGTGCGGCGAGCAACCGTCGAGCCCTGGGGCCTGGCCGCGGCTGCCGCGGTTGCCGTGCGGTCCGAGTCTGAGGCAGCTTTCTACGGGAATGCTGTCATCGTCGACGGGCGGTGAGTACAGAATGGAGCACTGACGGCAGCGAATGATGCTCCCGCCTGGTGCAAGCTATCGTGAGTTCTTGAGCTTTGTATCCGTGAATTACGTTCGCGATTTACTGATTCGGAACCTCCTTCTTATTGGACCAGGGGGTTCTTCTCCCGCTTCAGGCGCTCCAATAACCTTGCGTAACGACGGACTTACTCAGTCAAGGAAGAGTTCTCCCCGACATCAGACTTTTCCTTGGCGCCCCGCCGGACCCAAGTTCTGCCGCAAGAGAAGAGAGCTATTTCGTGCACGAGCGTCCAGGAAGGTACTTACGTGCTGGAACTGTATGCACGGCGTTTGGTGCGGGGCCGTGAACTCAACAGTAGTTTGTCAGATGCACGGCCGAGGCCAAGTTCCGTCCATCCGCGGACAAACGATTCACGGCATGGAGGGGGGTTTCAGCGGGCAAGTGCAGACCTCAAACTCAACATTGGAAGGGCGGCCTGCCGCGATTCCCTAGCAGGCGCAATGCGCGTGGGTGCGTTTTCGAATGGATCTGTATCCGCGTCGGCTGCGAGTGAGAATGTCGACAGGTCCCCGTTACGAGACCGCCGACGCTGGAAGACACGGTCGCGCACACGCAGTCGAGGGGAGAAGCTTTCTGCCGGCAGCTCGTTGTCCCTGAGATCCGCACCATCGCGGGCGGGGTACTGTAGTTGCCACTCGCTGCCAAGTCGTCGGGCCCCGCCCCGGGGTGGTCGGGCTCGGGGTATAACTTGGCCGGGGTGGTAGCGCGTCCTTTCTCTCTTCGAGCCTCGCCCTCCCTAGTCCCTCGTCCTCCGTTCATCTCCTCGTCCCTGTGTGGTGACCTTGGCACACGCACACGCACCCCTTTTTTGTCCTTGTGTTCTATAGTTCGTCACCGCATACGCGCCGGTCTGCAAGATGACGTCCGCCGCACAGCCGGTGTGAGTACGCGTTAACGTTATGGATGTCAAACGAACCTCGCTGACCGCGCACACTGACGCACTTGTGGATCCCCCAGCTATGGTCCGATCTTCATCGGCTTGGTGTTCAACATTATGTTGTATGGGATGATGATCACGCAGACATACCTGTACTTCAACATATACAGCCGGTAAGTAGCGCTGGCTCCGCTTCACTGCTGTTTCCAGGGCATGTCCTGACCAATCAGTGGGACCAGTGACCGGCTGTGGATAAAGCTCCTTGTAAGTTCGCCTTCTCTTCTGTTCCGTTTCATTAGGTTGTCGTGTTGAGGCTCGAGGTCTGACTGGCTGGTCGGCGTCAAGGTGGGCGCGTTGTTTGTGTGCGATACACTCAATACGGGGTTCGACATTGGGTTTGTGTACGATCCACTGGTCAATCGCTTCGGTGAGTCGTATTGGTGGTGACAACTATATTGTGGAGAAGTACTGAGCGAGATGTGCAGGAGACGTCGACGCAGTAACCCGCGCTACGTGGGGTAAGTCAGAATCGCCTTAGTGGTCGATGGTGGCTTTGCTAACGACCGTGTGTTGCCAGTATTTGCGACAGGTATATTGATACACCCTAATTGTTCTGTCGCATCCGTTGAACCGAATCTGCCTCCTGCTACAAAGACCCTGCGATGACGGTGAGGCAATATCGCCATGATGTACATTCGCGGCTTCGTTAGCTGAAACGTCTCTCCAGTCAATCATCGCTGTGTTCACGCAGTTCTTCTTCGCATGGCGCGTGAAGGTCTTGACAGGGAACTACTTCGCAGTCTGCTGCATAATGTTCTCCGCTTTTGCCCAGTTTTGTACGTCGACTCTCTTTCTTCCTCGATGGACCTTTGTGAGCTAACCGGACTCACATGGCATAGGTGGCGGGGTGGGCACATCCATCGCGGTGGGGATGATCCCAGAGTTCGCTCAGTTCACGAAGTTCAAAGTCATCGTCATCATCTGGCTCGCGTTCTCCGCGGTCTCCGACGTTCTGATCACCGCGTCGCTTGTCTGGCACTTGGTGCGTCCGATGACGGGGGATTGGCCGACCTGATGTTTTGCGCCACTGACGTGCTCCCCGATTCGCGCAGCGGAAAAACAAAACTGGGATGTCGATTACGGATCACCTAATCGACAGGATCATTCGCAGTGAGTCCCTGGAACCATTTATGCTGATTTGGAAGGAGGACGTTATTGACCAGAGTCTCGTGCCTGTCTTCCCTTCTCTTCTTTTCTCACCGACGTAGTGACCGTCCAAACTGGGCTGCTGACGGCGGTCTGCGCCGTCATCAATCTTATTCTTTTCTTGCTCGTCGTAAGTGCCCTCTTCCGAGTGTCGGCATCGTTGCCTTCCCCACAGACATGTGCCCGTTTCTGATGCCGTTTCCTTCCTCGGACTTTCCAGCCTTCCGGGTGGCACCTTCTCTTCAACTTGCCATTGTCGAAACTCTACACGAACTCGCTCCTATCAAGCTTAAACTCGCGACGCGGGTGGAAGTACGACACTAGCGACGTAGTGAGCGCGTCCCACCACCACCCGGAGCACCCTGGAAGCGGGCAGCGGGCGAGGAACGTCCAGGTGAACGTTCTCCGCAGCGAGACCGGAAGACGGGTGAGTCTTCCTTCCATTCTGTCTCCGTCTCTCCCCCGCTGTGAACTTCTTCCCCTCCCCCTTCCGCCTCCGATGTCGTGTGCGTTGCGATGTTGGGTGCTGACACGTGGATGTTGTTGCAGACGATTCCACAACAAATCTACATTGACGTCGAGTCACACGAGATGGTCGACGTCGCGGACGTGAAGGGAAACCATTATCCGAGCCCAAGCTCGTTCCTCCCCGACACGAAGGCGATGTCGACGATATCGGAGGGGCCGATGTCTGACTCGCGGGGGTCAGAGATCAGTGTGTGAAGTCGCATTTGTTTGTTTGCATTGCATTGCATTGTCGCAGTACGTCTGTCTACCTTTCGATTGCTTTCTTTCCGCGCCGCGTAGATTTCATAGGTGGATGGATTGGATGGACTCTTGTCCGGTGCTTCTTGCTGCCATATCACTCATTTCAGTTTCCTTGACAATTTGAACTAGACCTGCCAAAGTAGTAGCACATGGGTCGCTAAAGTTATTGTATTTTTATTCTTTATTCCCTGTCAATAATGCTTGCTTGTAATCGTCCCTACACTTGTAGTCACACCCTGCCTTACCGCTGGTCGCAATGTTGACTTCTTGGGCTCGTCCCAAGGTTACTCTTAGTCCGGAATGCGACAACCTCGCGACTGACATATACGAAGGGTATGCAATGGACTGAACTAGGGTATAAGTCTTCCTATGATCCATAATATGGGCCGAGAGTATGAAGTGCGAGATCAATACATGAGCGAAGGTGAAGATGTCGAATGAAACGGTGGTACTAACAGAAATGTTCTAATCGAACAGGAAGCATGTCCATGGTGAGATATCCGTACCACCGGGGCAACCCTGTCCCCTCCTCGGCTTCTGAATGTTCATGCATGGCTGGCTTCAAATCTGATTACTGCCGGCGGGCCTTCAGTAGCGCGAATGGACGTTCATCTTGTGCGAACGCACTGACAATTGCAACGTTAACGTTAACGGTCGCGTTAAGCGCTTAAGCTCAGACTCGCTGGCGCTTACGACGTTGTCCGCACAGCCACCGCCTCCCCTCGAGCTGGGCGGGCGGCCTTCGATTTTGCAATTGACCCAAGTATTATTCGCAATGTTCGCCAACGCTGAGTGTCATGTCCAATCTGCCCTGCTGGCAGTCTTCTCGCTGGCACCGTAAGCAAGTCGTCTTCCAAGCCCCCTTGTATTGTTCTCTAACTATAACGCTGACAGGTCGACGGGATGGTAACCTTCAATCTCGCGTTCACCCTTGTCCCGGCATTATTTGTCACGCACGTCGCTGCGACCTTGTACCCTGCACGTGCAGTCAATCCAGCAGACGACCCGAACAGGGTGCCCAGTCCCCCAATTCTGCAGCCGAACCGTGAGGTCCAATGGCAAACTCTCGAAGTTCAGACCGTAACCTGGTAAGTTTGGGACCCTTAGACTGCTCAGGTGTCCCACTCAGCTGAATTGGTACCTCAACGAAGCTTACCGTGGACGCTACGCTAACAGGGACACTACTGGCCTCAACGTAACTGGCCTCAACGGGACGATCCTCCTGGGTTTCGTGCGCCCAGACACGACTAGATTCGTGTATCAAGGTACGCGACCATTCTAGTCCGAGCCACAGAAGCAGCGAAGTGCAGAACTGTACAGTGCTCACGCACACGTCCATTTCCGTTCAGGCCAGCCGATCGCCCAGAACTTCGCGCTGGAAGACGCGGCGGTCAACATCATCCTCCCCGATGTGCCTACGGGCAACCGTTACTTCCTCATTCGTAAGTCACTGGGCCCTTTCGAGCCCGTTTCGCTGACATAGGGTTCTATTTCCACAGTGCTCGGCGACATGAACAATACGAGCCCCCTGTTCGGCATCGCGGGCACGGACCAAAATAACACCACGACTACTGCCCCTCCGTCGACGCTCCCGCCGCAAACGATCACGACGCGTTCCGCGACCATTACACGTACGGACATCGTCTCGACGGTCGGCGGAGCATCAACCTCAGCCGCTTCCTCTACTACGAGTCCGATACCGTCCGTGGAACCTTCCGTGGAACCTTCCGGGACTGGGGTACCAAATAGCTCTGTCGCGTTGGACATCGGCAACACATTGGTTTATGGAGGAGGAGCGTTCCTACTTGTGCTCCTCGCGCATCTCCTTGACTATTAGCCGCTATTGTATTTGCCATACAGCTCAGATATATGTCTTTGTTCCCTTCATTGTACTATGTCATGCTTATGGCACGCTCATGGCCTAGACACAAATACGCGCAAAAATAATTGAACTCACCAAAATGCTTTGCTTGTCGATCATATGCATTAAGGGGGAATCGAACCCCCGGCGGGTCGATGGCAACGACCCAGGTTACCACTACCCCATTAATGCCTAGCATACTGTCTACCAGCGTAAATATTATTCTGCACATTGAAGCCGGCGGCTGGCTGCGGTAGTGCCAAACTTTGACCTGGTCCGTGCGCGGAGGGGGCGCGGTATATAAGCCACGGCCAGACAACGCTGATTCCTTACCACTCTGGCCTTTTGGCTTAGATCAAGTGTAGTATCTGTTCTTAATAGTTTAACCACTATTATGGAGGCACCGCCTCCATTATTGGTTATCTAATTTTTGCCGCCCTTGCCCCCCGAGCTCTGCTTGCAACTTGGGGGCGTGATGACCTTGCCACTGCACTGCCGGCTTGCGTCGTCGGGGGATCCTCCTTTTTCTTTTTGGGGCACTCTTGGGACTGGTCATTCGACCAGGAGCTCAGTGTTTCAAATGGATTAAGGAAGAATTGGGTGTTGGTTTTATATTTGGGATTTGTTCTTGTTGGATTCTTGGTAGCTTGGATGCAAGGAGGTTTTAATTTTGTCATTGTCCGTGTAGCTCAGCTGTTGGCGTGCATTGTCATGTTGAATCTCGCGAGGGCTGGGGGATGTTCCCGGATGTAGAATGAAAATGGCGTTCCATGCATGTAATGTATTATATATACACAATTGAAGTGCCAGAACAAAAAACAATGTAATGATGCCACCCAATACATAAGGAGTTTACATGAGCTTGCCATTCGTGTAGCTACTAGTAACCGGAGATCCATGTCCACCACCCTTCTTGAAGGCTTTGCGTGTTGCGAAGAGCGCACTGTCAATGAGAGAGGCCACTGTGAGCACTCCTCCAACGATCGCACATGTCCTATATTCGCAAAGCATCAATTAGTATCAGCGCGACCAACTATCCCGCGAGGACGTACGACGTGAGGAAATGCGCAAACGACTGTCGCGTCTCAACATGGCGGATCAGGAGGGGCGAGATTTCGTAGTTGAAGAACGCGCCAGGAATGCCGCCGTTACCGTGGGCGACGTGAAGACCAGCCGGAGAGTTCTCCATAGGGCCCTTGTCGAGGTCACGCTCGAAGTGCGTCGCGCTGTACTGGTGGGTGCCGACCTAAGAACGGGTCATCATCGGTCAGAGCTTCCCGTCGCTTTATTTTAAAGCCCGGAACGCACCTTCTTTCCGTCGATCGTCTGGAACTGCGTCGAGACGACCTTCAAGAAGTACTGGAACATATATTGCTGCTTGATGGTCTGTAGCGCGCCGCCGTCAGCCCTTGCGTTCGCATACTCTCGCGGATTCCGCGAAGCACGTACCCTGCCCTGGGTGCCGTCAAGCGGGTTCGCGTCGATGCCCATGCGGGCCTTGAGCTCCTTGCCGAGGCGCGCGTTGCTCGGGTCGTACTCGTCGTCGTTCTCGAACGCGAACTGGTGGATCTCGTGCGTGAAGTCGTGCCGGTTCCCGTCCGTGCGCAGGTACGGCACGAGCTCGTACAGGTTGTGCGCGCTCGTGCGGAACGAGCGGCCGGGCGAGAGGTGGATGTTGCCCACGACCTTGTTCACGCGCACGCGCCCCGCGATGTTGCAGCCCTCGTGCGCCTGCTCCTTCAGCTTGTCCGACCAGCCCTCCTTGACGCACTGTGGGAAAGCAGGGAGGGGGTGACGGTGAGGACGCGCTTTGCTGCAGGCACCCTGCCACGGGGCACGCGCCGGCATGGGTGCATCGAGAGCAGAGGACACGTACCTGCTCGATCGAGTCTGGCCGGTTGAAGCTCCATCCCCTGTTCACATACGCCTGCCGGACCTCGTCGCAAGTCTGACAGCAACCACTTTCGGGCTCGACACCGCCATAGCAGGATCCACAGTAGCCGTTCTGGCGCTGCTCGTTGATTCTGTCGAGGTCGTTTTGGAGTTCGGTGATGGTCGCGTGTTCGACGGGCTTGCCGTTTTCGTCGAGGCGAGTCTTGAGGATGTTGTGTGTAATGTCGGCCTGTGTCTCTCCGGAGATATCCATGACGTCAAGACTGAGCACTGAGGGGGAACGGTGAGCATGTGCTGTCAAGTCTCCGCCGCAGCGTGCAGGATGTCATGATGTGGAGGAAAGGACTCGAGTTATCCTAAGAATGCGTCCCATTGCTAGGGGATATTGCCACAGGAAAGGTAGAAGATTGGAGAGAGAACGAGACACTCACAGTAGCATGGTACACGGGGAAAAGTAATATTCATGTTCGCCGTGAGCTTCTCTCCCCTGCTCCGGTCGACGACGATGGACGTGTCGACATTGACGCGGCGGTAGTCGAAGAATTCGATGGAGGTAAAAGAGAGGATGATCGCCGCGGCGATAATAGTCACTTCAGGGTGCGGCCATCCGGGGTTAGACTCGCGACGTCACGGAATGGTGTGCTGTCGTGTAGAAAGGTACTCACAGAGCGCTCCGGTGCGTGTCTTGACCTTGACGTCCTCCGTCGTCTGCGCGTACAGTCAGAACACAGTTCCACGCCTTGCATTGCTGGCAATAGACTAGGCGAGGTCAAGGACTAGAGGAGTTGTACAGACCTTTCCGAAGGCGTCGACGCCCTTGAGGGCGCTGAGAAAGCCCTTTGCCATGGTGTCCCGAAGTCAAAGAAACCGAATAAACTAGAAGAGAAGAAAGCCAAGGAGAAGGAGGGCGCAGAGGGCGGCCTGGCCTCCCTGTCGAGCGGGATGATGGTGGTGGTGAGGAGAGTTGTTGTGAAGGCGGACGATGCGGCGCGCGGATGCTCGTCTCCGGATTCCGCCACTGGGCACGGCAAATATGAGGCGCGTGCGAGATGGGCGACTGTCCCCTGAGCTGACGTGTCATAGCCACATGATCGCGCTTCTCCTCGCTCTCGGCCCTCGCGCGCGTGCGATGCTCGCCGACCATCCTCCAGAAATTAGCCGTACATATCTTCCTACGCTACTCTACAGGTGGCTACGTACATAAGGCGCGGGGCACCGAAAAGAGCCCGGACGCGCGGTATCTGAGTCGACGCTATGGTTGCGACGCAATCCTATCTACGCCCTGCTTTACCTTGCCAAGCAGGTTCCGGACGCCGTCTTTGATTCCTTCAGTCTGCAAGCTCACCCCCTCGCCACTTGTCCTGTAGACCCCTGGAGATGCCCCGCCGAGACTGACGTTCACACCTCCGAGATTGAGGTTGAGTGAAGGCATGTTGTTCGCGGAGCCCGGCGGCGGCTCGTACACCGATGCGGGGAAATTCGAAGCGGCAGCGCGGACCATGTCCAAGAAGCTTCACGACGCGATATCAGTGCATGCACTTCGATCAATATCGAGGGACAACGTTACCTCGAGGAGTTGTGGATGCAAGTTCCTCCGAGCAGGAGACGCGTCCCCGCTGCCGCGGAAGGTCCGCCGGAAGTTGCTTCTTGGTTCAACATCGCGACGACTCGTGCTTCGGTGTACGTCGTTCCACCAATCATGAAGATGATGACATCCCCCGGACTAGAGACACAAGGTCAATCTCGGACTTCGGAGGAAGGTCATGTAACGTACCGCTGCAGTCCCGCGTTGGGTCCCGCACCGTCCAAGAATGGATGTGTGGTGTCGCGGAGTCGGCCTTTGAAGAGGTTCTCCAGCGTCTGCGCCAAATGCGGCGTATGCTGCATGTACACGTTCTCCACACCCTTCAGACCTTTCAGTGCCGACCGGCCTTTGGCGAAGAGCCCTTCGGCGGTGAAAAGGTCTTCTTGCCGTTGGTCGGAGCCTGCGATGTTCAAAACGACATACACTAGCTGGCAGATACGTCAATCCTTAGCATCGAGCTTAACGGACCTGACACGCACCCGTGCGTCTTCTCGCGACACACCGTTCTCAAGCATCAGGTTTATGAGCGAAGCAACGTTCTGCGCTTGGCTCTTCTGGTATCGCAACGCATACAGCATCACCAGCCGCAGCTTGTTCCAAGGTTGGATCGCCGCGTTAGTGATCAGCGCCTGCACGCTCTGCAACCCCAAACAACCGCATTAGCACGCCTTCTCCCTCTGCTCGCCCGCCTCCTCCCCCTTGGCGTAAACGTGACTCACCCTGAGATCCGCCCCGGAGCCAGTCGCGAGCCCCTGCTCGACCTCCCCCAGCTCAAGCAGCTTGTCGCGCTCGACGAGGCGGCTGAGCTCGCCGACGATCGCGACGTGCTTGCTGACGTTCCCGCCGAGCTTCCGGAACTCGGGATATTCCTCCACGAAGCGCTTCATGTCCGAGATGGACTGGATCTGCGCGGGGTTGTGCGCGAGCGAGTGCGACTGGTACGACTGCACGTACGACTTGAGCGCAGTCCCGAGGTCCCCGAACGTCGCCAGGTGGTGCGCCTGGAAGAACGGATCCGTCCCTGGGGTCAGCGTCACCTCCTGCACCGCGCGCATGCGCATGTGTGTCTTCTGTTAGCACATCTCGGAAGGAATCGAGGGAAGAAGGGAAAAGAACCTTGAGTTCCGGCCGGATGTCCGGGACCAGAGAGAGGTCGACGCGGCCGTTCTGAATCCCGAGCAGCTCGTGCACCATCGCCTGGTACGTCCATTGCGAGAGTATTGGAGTGACCGGGTCGCTTCGCCTGTCGAGGATGAGGAGCAGTGGCGGGACCTGCGTCAGGCGGAAGTCGAACAGCTGCTGCTCAGACTGTATCCGGTGCTGTTCGCGTGTCCGTCCGTCAGCGTTACCTGTCTGCCCCATTTCGAGAACCAGAACGGAGGTGTACGCACCTGGACCTCGATGCCGAGCTTCTTCGCCATGGGGCTCGACTTCTCGTACCTGATGATAGGTTTCTTCTTCAGGCTCAACAGCGCGGCGGTCACGCCCTGGACGGCACGCTCGAGCGCGCTGGGATCCCATGTGTTGGGAGAGCTGCCGTAGAGCGGGCGCGAGGAGGTGGGGGTGTGATTGAGCGAGAAGAGGGAAGGCAGGATGGGGGCGAAGTCTGCAAAGTATTCCTTGGGAGCGCGCGTAAGGCAAAGGTCAATGACGCACACGAAACACGTCGGAAATAGACTTAGAGAGCGGTCGCGCGCATGCTATGCGCTCGCGCTTGTGGTGCTGACCGCAGGGGCGGGAGGGGGCAGGGTGGGGTGACGGGGGGTGGTACGATGCGGAAGGGACTAACCTGGACTTCGCGGACAACCTCGTACTCGTCCACGTCCGCGAGGCGTTCAATGGCAGTCTTGCTGAGGATGTTGCTGAAGTCTTGAGGCGCATACACCCAACCCGAGATGAGTTTGAGACACGGTGGAACGAAGAGCGGAAGGAAGACGCTCACTGACAGAGGTAGTATTCCCCGTACTTCGGCTCGCGCAGCTCGGCGGAGAGGGCCTCGAAGCTGTCCTCACTGGGCTGGAGGAAGCAGACGCACTTCATGTGAGGCATGCGGTCGCGCTTCTTGTTGTCGATCTTGTCGGTCAGGTAGACCTGGTGCGACAAGAGGGTCGACTGCGTCGCGGACAGGGACACGATGGGTGTCTGCAAGCAAATACACGTAAGAACCACCTGCCTTGACGACGCGCGAGGGGTGAGGCGACGTACAGTGTGATTGTCTAGCAAAAGGACCTTCATCGTAGCTGGCGTCGACACCATCTTCGTGATGTAGGTCTCTATAGCCTTCACAACGTCCATGGCGCGACTTCGGTCACCCGGCCTAGAGGAAAGAGAGGGTTAATGTGCTCTGTTTGGTGGATTCGCCCTCTTCTGTCGACGCTGCCAGCTTTATCTCTCGAAGTGTCAATGCAACCAGGTAGGTGGGAAGAGAAGATGGGAGTGAGCAGACAAGTGCCGAACGTAGCCTGAGGAAGACGCGTTCCGGAGCGACCGTCACTGTATGCGCTCCGGCATTTGTGGCGGCGCGCCCGTGCGTTGCGTAAAACCCCATGACGTCCTTTCTTCTTTGACCGTCACCACCAGCTTCTGCTTTTCAGCTATTTCCGTGCTCACGGGCCCTCGTCCTAGGCCTGGTCTGACGGTACCTAGCCGGCCCCCGAACATAACGCAATGGCCTCAGCATCGCCGAGGCAAGAATCTGAACCCCACGCGTTCGTCAAAGAAGAGCTCTCTCGCGCTCTCAACGAGCAGTCATTTGGGATTGCGAGCCATGAGATTGTATCGTCTACGCCGTTGAAGGCGGCGGCGAGGGTGGTGCTGTTGGAAGGCGACACTATTCTGTTGTCTTTGTCAAGCAGGGGTTTTCAGGTGCGCACATTTGGTGTCTGCTCGGCACGTTCGTATGAACGCAGTTCTAGCTCCACAGTCTTAACGAATCTCCAACGGATCCCGACTTGGATGCCGAACTTGTTTTCGAAACCCTGGAGCAACTCCTGCAATCTGTTAGTCTACAATACGACGCCGCACGGCGAAGCGCACTTATTGCGAAGCTTGATGCCCTCGCTTCTCCGGAGCCTCTGTGAATACCTTAGGTCGGTCTTGTTATTGTTTTGCACGTCTTGCGGTTATAAGCCTCTAAGATGTCAAGCAGTATCACCACGCCTCTCGGGAGTGCACGAAGAAAATCTAGTGCTGCATTCGACTCCGTAACGTCGATCACCCAAGTGTACACGTACAAGACACATTCTCCAACTAACATCCCCCTCTATGCAAGATCTTATTCCTGGAACTTGCCCTTTTCCTTCCTCCTCTTCAACGCCTCCCGGTACGTCTCGTCGGTGAACACGAACTTGGCAGAGCCCGTCCTCGCCTTCTGTATGGTATCGTTGATCCACGCCCGCTCCTCGTAGTTGCGCACGCAGTTCGCCCACCATCTATCCATGCTGCTCACGAGGATGTCGCTGCGGAGGATGTTGTTCCCGCTCTGCTCGGAGAGCATGAACAGCAAAAAGCTGGCGTTGTAGCGCTCTAGGTCGAACTCGGACAGACACTTCAGGATGCGGGATATGCGGAGGTTGTTGTGTGGTGCGCCTGCATTTTTATCATCAAGTTATCATCACGTTAGTTGTCCGAGGATGGTGCGATTGGAATGGAGTGCGTACGAGCGAGGTTGAAGTATCTGTCTTGCCAGTTCTGAGCGCGACGGAGCTCTCCAGTCTCTTTCGAGATCAGCTCCATCCCGTAGAAGCCGAGCATGATCTCGTACGAACGCTCGATGCGTTCGATGATCTTTGTGTCCGCCTTCATCGCCTCGATTTCATGCTTCTGCAGAGGTTGCGCTTCATAGTTCATCCCGTACTCTTGCAGAGGGAACCTGTGACAGTCTTTCACCCTCGCATTCGGATGGGTGGGCAGAGGTGTGGGTACGTACAACCATTGGATATAGCCATGCTTGTACTCGAGCTTGTCATAATCCGTCTTCCACCTGTTGGGAAGTCCGCTCTAACACGGTACAGAACGGAAATCTATATGCCTTACTGCTCGTGAAGGTCATCGATCAGGAGATTGTCCGGCCTGCAGCGCTCTTTGTTGGAGTAGAACTGGAGATTTGACTTCATTGAAGGGTCGTCCGGGACATTGGGATATTGTTCTAAAAACTCGCGAATATCTCTAGGAAGGGACATGGTATGTGTCGGCAACGAGCTCATAGTACTAGAAGCAAGGACTGAGACTAGGAAGGGTGTCCTATTAGGGTTCGGATCCCTGGCAATACACCCAGGAAAGTTCTATCCGCCGGGAGAGGGCGAACGCCAGAGCGCTACTCGGGAGACGCGTATCACTAGAGTCGGAGTTTCATTATCAGTTATATTGAACTACAGGCTCTACTATCGGAGTTAGTTGAAACAGTAAGGCGTGGTAAAGTCACGCTCGTCGCCACAGGCGCGACCGAACAACGCGTTCAGGGTCGCCGACATCGAAGCCGTTGTTGAACTCGACAGTAGCTCGATCCATGCCTGGCGTTCCGAGATCCATGCCGTCCTCATCCTCCTCCTCTTCCCTCTCCGTCTCCGATGCTCTCACAAACCTCTCCAAGGCTGCCACAATAGCAGTGTGTTATTCTTGTCCTATGTTCCAACCATTGTGGCTAATCCAACCATGCTCTTCTAGCTCAATGCCGTTCAAGGCGCGCATAATCAGGTATATGAAGAGGCCGAACGTGCCCGCGCGGAGAGAGACGATGCATTGAGGGCTTTACATGATGCCCAATTGGATGCAAAAGACCTCGAAGGCCGAGAGGAAAGATGGAAAGCTGCTGTGAGTACCAGGCTACGTTGCTTCTTGTCCTCCACTCATCACCTACACATGTTACACAGTTGGACAAGTCAGACTTGACAGTACGCCTCTCTATGCCGTTCACATGCTGACAGCGTATAATACCTGCGACTAGATAAAACACCAAACCGAGACAATCGCACAACTCCGCTCCGAAGTCCAGACGTGGAAGACACAACTCACCCGCCTCGAGGAATCCTCACGGCAAGAAATAGACGGCTGGAAGGAGCAATACCTCCGAGCAGAGCACGAGCGAGCCCGTCTCTCCGCCCGCATCGAGGAGCTCATCGCCGGCCAACTAGCGGTACGTCCCTCTCCCCGTCCTAAACGAACCACCTGTCCCAACATCCCCTCCTGCCCTTCCATCTAGTGGAACGCCGCTGCACACGCATATACCGCTCCCTACACACCGCGCATCGGCTACACCGAGATCCCAGAACCCTCCACCTCTTCTTCCGGACTCACCACCAAACGCGCGTCGACCTCGCACTCCCGTCGCGCACCCGGTACTCCCCGCGCTAACGGCCACGTACCCGCACCCGACGACGACGACGACGTCCCCCTGACCTCCGCGCGCAAGCCCAAAACAAATGCCAACAGAAACGCTTCGGAACGTCGATCCCGTGCAGCGGCCTCCCCAAGTCGCGCGCCCACCGCACGGCGGAAGGAGGCCCCCGCAGAGGTCCCCCAAGCCAGCGGGAGCCGCGCGACGCCCCGCACACATGCGGGCGCGCAGCCAAATATGCCGCCGCGGACGCAGCTGATCCGCCGCGTGACGGCGGTCGTCGACGTCAAGGAAGAGGACGACGACGACGGGGAGGGGCTGGACGACTTGGATTCCGCGGCATCGGGGTCGGTGTTCGACCCGGACGAGCACCCGCCTGTGGCTGCTCGCAGTCGGCGGCGGCGAGGGTCGACTGCGTCAGGGAGGTCGAAGCGGACGAGGCGCGAATTTGACGACGAGGATGAGGAAGACCAAAGCGCGGACGAGGTGGACGGGGCGCACGGCGACGACGGAGGCGATGCGGAGGATGACGAGCTATTGCTGGGGCCTAAGGTGAGTTCTCTTGCCTCTCCCTGGTTCTCCCTGCCCCTCTCTGTCCTCCCTGCCTCTCTGCTTCTCCTTGCTACGTGCTCCCTTTCCCTGCCTTTCCCTGTCTATGCACCCTGCTCCGATGGGCCCGACCTGTGCATGGTCTTTGACAGACAGCGCTAACGAACCTCTTCTTATTGACATTACAGACCCAACAAACGCGAAAGCCTCCACGGACACCGTCACAGGGACAGCCTGCAACAAAGGTGCCGCGGACGGGAGGCAGTGCAAGACAGACCGCTTCTACGAAGAAGCGAAAGCTGGTGGATGGCGATGCGGGCGCGGCTGGTGGCCGACCTGGGTCCGCGAAGGCGGTCAAGTCGCGGTGAGACCCATTCTGTAGGTTAACATGGTCTGCAGCGGCATTACGCAGCGCCAAGTGTATGTTTTTGTTGAGGACTAAATTTGTTTTCGTCACGATGCACGGGCAAGGGTGTCAGGGTGCCATCATCCTTGCAGCTTCCTCGCGTGCAAAGTAATCTCAAGGATCGTCCTCATTTTGTGAGTGTTTTAGCGGATCGTTGCACAGCCATGAGCGGTGGCAATGGCTTTGCCCCGTCTCAGTATTCCCCCCGCATGGCAGCGGCTGTTGGCCAACCCCACTGACCCGATGAAGCTTCAAAGGGGTGCGTCGTCGACCTTTGTTTTTCGCTCGCGCCTAGTAAATAGCCTGACATAGAGTTGTCCAGGCAGGTATCGCCCGGTTAAACCACGGAAGACGCAACTATTATTCTCTTTCGGAGTGCTAGATACACATGCGGTTAGTGATCCTACGAAAGCACAGGTTGCGGGCCGCTTCTCAGTAGCTTTCCATGAACCTGTGAACCGCCCTCATGTGATCAGAACTCTGATATAGCCCGTGCTTTAAGCCCTCACACGGTTCTTAACTTCCACACATCTCCCCCACTCAGCCCAGAGTCATGCTCGAGCTTGCTCCCTTCCCCTCTACTTTCCCACTGGAGACCCAAGAAAACATCATCGACCATTTCCGACTTTGTTCCTACTCTTCTCCATTGCGCTTTGACCTATCGTGCATGGCTTCCCCGCAGTCGTTTCCATCTCTTCAGCCCTATTCGTATCAAGAGCGGGCAGCAGCTCGAGGAGTTTGAAGATATGCTCAAGACATATCCGACCCGACGTTCGTGGATCAACTCGGTGGCGATGGCGCCGATCGCCGAGGAATCCGACCCGCGCAGGCTCATTGAAGCCTTTGCTGCTACGTTGCTCGCAAACACTCCGAACCTCCGGCGCTGGGAGATCAACCAAGCTGACGTCAAAGCCGTCGAAAGGAGGGCTAAGCTCTTCTTTCACAATACCACCCTCACTCGATTGCGATACTCTTCCATTCAGGAGCTGCACCTTTGTTCAGTCCAACTCGGGTCTTATGCGGAGCTCATCAGTCTTCTCATGGCGCTCAGGCAACTGGACTGTCTAAGATGCACCAACCTAGGATTCGGTCAAGATAGTACTGCTAGTATGGGCTCACTAAAGGCTGAGGCCCGTCGCCGGCTTGAGAAGCTCTCGACTTTAATGGTGGGTATCGCTCAGTCATGCACGTTCCTTTCCATATCAAATGCCACTGACGGCGCAACATGCGAGCAGGTGTGGGGGATGGAGTCAACCGCGATCTCCCTGTTCCTGGAGTTACTTCAAGATACCTTGAGGAATCTTCATTTCGATCACATCGAGAGCACGAAGTCGGATGCTTGTACGTGGAAAATTGTTTCCCCCCGCTCATGAGAAGCGTGGCCGTCACACAATTACAGTGCCCTTGCCCAAGATGAACATCTCGCCAGTGTTGTCCAAGCTGTCGCTGATGACTCTCCACTGGACAACCAAGCCGGGCGAAAACTTAGATGAATATCTAGCGCGGGTTTGGACCACTACTGCGGGTCTTACAGAAAATCTTTTTCGCTGGGCCCCAAATCTCCAGACCATTGACCTTCACCTACACCTCAATGATAATCTCTGCCATCGTTTTCGATCACCGCTACCAACCAGATATCCTGTCATGGGAATAAGACATGACCTTCGATCGATGAAGGAGAAGTGTCTTCATCTTGACAGTGCGTTGACCGACATGATGTTGAAACAGTACCTTGTCTCTTTCCATCTCCCCTACCGATGGGTTCGAGCCAACACAATTCTGAAGACATGTCTGGAAGAAACATTTCCTGGCCTGCATGGGAAAGGGTTACTTACGATCCTGATCGACGGAGGTGTGTCGGGCGTTCGTCTCGAACTGTCCCCGGTCTCACAAATACTAATTATCCTATCCAGGTACGGGTCCATCCAATCGTTTCGGCGCCGGACATAAGGCTGTTATAGCTATCGTGGCTTCCCCAGACGCTAACTGGGTTGCTACTGGATCGAGAGATTGCTCCATCATCCTCTGGGACGTCCGACACCATACCAGTGGTTGGATCGTGGATCAGTTTCAGGCTTTGGTCAATTCCTCTTGTTCTCTATCATTCTCTCCGGACAGCCATCGGATTGCATTCGCCTATGCCGACCAGGACTTTCATGTTAGGCAACTTGGTACTGACGGTGAAACCACTCTGCTCTCCGTACTTCCTACCCCAAAAGTCCATGACATAGTGTGGCATTCGCGCCATTGTGCGTGGTCGCACGATGGATGAAAGCTGTCTGCTGTTCGCTTTTCGAGAGGGAGTCGCGATCCAGTGGATGCCCGGGTATGGGACATGACAACCTACATACTACTGTACGTCCTCGCGGATGGCTCCATCCTCGAAAGTTCCCTTGGGAGGGCAGCCGTCAAACTAACGACAGACGTTCCTTTTGCTAATTGTATTCTCGACAGTCACCACCTTGCGATAACGAACTTCTTCACCGTACTCCGCCTAACGAGCACGGCGCGGACCCTTCGCCACTGTCCCAGCCCGGAGCGTTCTTCTCGTATCACATTTGGGACATCACCACAGGCAAGCAAATTATTATTACGGTCGACGAATTCCAGCGCGAACACCCACAAAACACCTGCTGCATCGTGTCCATCACGCCGGACCTACGTCAGCTGACTACCCTTTGCGGCGACGATTTTCGCAAGTGGGAGTCAAGCGATCATGAGCCCAGCACGCTGGAAATTCAATTTCTTAGGACACACATCGCTGTCGTCTCCGAATGGCCTGCGACGGCTCTCGTGGAATGACTCTCGGCTCGAAATATGGAACACCCATCCTCTTCGATGCATCTCGAAGTTCCGTTGCGCGAACGTTGTGGACGGGTGGACGGACAGTACGTTGCTGTCTGCACCGAGAACCACAACAAGGGCGAGGGTCTGGTGCAAGTAGGTATGGAGTCGGACGGAGTTCTACTGGGAAGCTTCAAGTACAAGTGCTCTCAGTTCCCCTACCTAGACGGGCGACTCACCATCGTCTTCTCTCGAAACGGAATGGCCGTATACCTCGGGACGCCATTCGGCAGACTTCTCATCTTCCCCCTTCC
Source organism: Ganoderma sinense ZZ0214-1 (assembly GCA_002760635.1). Lineage (NCBI taxonomy): Eukaryota > Fungi > Basidiomycota > Agaricomycetes > Polyporales > Polyporaceae > Ganoderma > Ganoderma sinense. The sequence continues at coordinate 1,610,347 of AYKW01000069.1, forward strand.
CATCCCCTCGCGTCAGCTGGATGCGAGCCATGACAACAGCACCAAACGCTGGGAACGATGCGACGACGAAGACTGACGATATGGAGGATGAGGCTATGGTACAATGCCGATCGTACACGAGACGCGCCGGAGCCCAAGAAAGAGAAGAAACGAGGTAGCCGATGGGGCGAGACCGTAGTATGGGAGGGACGGCTAGGGCAAGTATAAGACACTAGTACTGTAGATGACGGGACGGGATGGTGCGAGTGATGGGCGGACGGCAAGGACAATATTAATGATGGGGAAATGTAACAGGCCCTTTTGTATGGATATGCCACAAAGACTGTACCGTCACAAAGGTTATACCATGTCCATGTTCCAGGGCGGGCGTCCGGGTGCGGAATGTCGATGCGGGGGGTAACCTGAGGATTGAGGTGGGAGTTGAGGGACAGCACGAGAGTCACGATCATCAGCTGCATGCGCACATATGCTACATGTATCTATGCGCTAAAGGCGTATGCAATGTGTATCCGACTGGGTATTGTTCATCACCTCGGGAGGGCAGCCGTGTTCGACAGACGGCCCACCATCGTACAAAGGGGGCTCGTCGACGAGCTCCAAGCGTTCTGACACCACGTCGAACTCGTCGCCGATGGCGCAGCAAGGCGGGAGGGCGACCGGGGAGGGCGACCACTCGGACGACGGGAAATCCACGAAGCCATGAGCTCCCCCCGTCTCCGACCGGGAGTCTGGCCCGCCGAACACGTCTGCAGAGCATTCCTCCGCACCGTGCTCAACCCGTCCGCCGCCGTCGGGGTCAGGGTGCATCGAATAGTCGTCGTGCCCCGCAGTGGGGGGCCCAGGCACCCACCTCAGCCAGCGCCGGCTGCCACTCCGGTCTTCTCGGTCAAACATCGGGTGCTCGGGGAGCCTCGGGTCTAGCGCGCGGAATGCTTCGCGCCAGCGTCGGTGCTGCAGATCGTCGGCAGGAGCGAGACCGCACGCGAAGTCCACGAACTGGGCGAAGACGTCGGGGTAGCAGGCGCAGTCCGGAAAGAGGTCCGTGCCGCTGACGGTGCCGCCGTCGAGCCGCTGCCTCGTTGACCAGTAGAACCACGGAAGCGGGCCCGTCATGACTTGGGCTATGGCATACGCAAGGGACTCGAAATCGTCGCGTGGTAACGATGGCAGGGCTGCGTGAGGGACTCAGTTCACGGCACACGCTGTATGCTTCTGCGCATGAAACGGGAAGAATGGCTACTCACCTTCGCCTTTGAGAATGCGCAGGCTCGAATACGGAACCGTGCCCCTGTGACCGCGAGACGACGGGTCCAACGTCCATTGCGAAGCGAACCCGAAGTCGACCAGATAGAGCCGCCCGGCGTCGTCGCCCCGGCCGAGGACGAAGTTGGATGGCTTGATGTCGCCGTGGACGAACCCCCTCCCGTGGACGTACTCGAGCGCGTCGAACTGCGGACACCGTCGCCGACAAGTCAGTACTGCTAGGAATGGGCTAGTTGAAAACTGGATAACGGCACCATTTGGCATATCAGTGGGACGGCGTTCTGTTGAGTGAGCCCGACTCCTTTTGCGAGATCGTCGAGGCCCAGTCCGAGGAGTTCCATGACCAAGTACTCGAAGTATTGCGACCGTCCCCATGCGAGTACATTGGGGATGCTTCGATGCCCTGCAAAAGAAGGCATGAAGTGATCGCCACGAGTTACGGACATGAAAAACCCACTGACCTTGCAATAGAATCAAAATGCGAGCCTCGTGTAGCAAGACTGGGTGTCGTATATGGTTGGTCACCCGGGCCCTTTTCAGGGCTACGTCCGTTCCAACGTTCGTTACCTTTGCGGCAAAGACCCTCCCTGAGTTAGGGGAGAACAGTGAGAAGATGCGACAAACCCTTGGAACTCGGGGTCGGCCTCTGAGTCAGTATTCAACAGGCTTACCGTAGCCCCCATCCCCGATGAGACCGTTCCTTGAATAGCTCAGTCGCATTGTCAAAAAGATCTGAAGATAAACTGGAGGTTCGTGAGAGGTGAGCGCAAGGTGAGCGGCTGGGAGGATAACGGAGATTAGACGCCGACCATGATGTCACCGTAAATGTTCGCGATCGTCACAAGTACTGGCAGGTGGCACGGTCAGCGGTCGGCTCTCGCAGTACAGGCGGTCGAAATGCGCGCAGCCTGAGGTACGTACGGCTTCGCGATTCTTGGGCAAGTGTGAATCAAGATTACCAGCCTCCAACTCCTTCCTCGAGGTGGATGAGTTAATAGTGTTCGATTAGAACTCGGAGCACAGAGTTTGAGTCAAGTGTTTGATCAATCCACACAATCCTGCTCGAGCTCGATCGCCAACACTAGGTGCAAGTCAGCTCCTCCAAGGGAAGGCCTAGGACCATGGACAACCGGGCATACTAAACTATGTTTGTGCATAGCATTGATATAAAAACTGGATGCCAGACAGCGATCTGGGCGAGTGGGCGGACAAGAACGCGAGGAGGGAGAGACAGCCTGAGTAGATCCGGAGTACGAGAAGGTCGGGGCGAAAGAGCACATCGTGGTATAGGCGCCCATAAGCCTCGGAAGCACGTGTAAGTTGTAACGCGTCTTGACACGTCTGTCCTCGCAAAGCGCGCTGGCTGTTCTGTATAATGCCCATCCACCACGTTATCGAGGCTTCCTCCTAAACACCCATCTCCTGGCCCCTGCGACTTGACGACCGCTATCTTGAAACGTCGGAGACTAGCTAGGTCTCGCCGTCCACGGTCCCGAGCATGGCACAAGAACAAGCCATCCGTCCTCGGCGACTGCCAAAGCTTTTGCTGTTCACTCTGGTTCCGACAGCTGCTTGGTTCCTTCTCCGACCGCTCATAGATCCAGCGCCACAGCTACCCGCTCTGTATGCCTCTGCTGGACTTTCAATTCTGGCCTTCTTGGGTTCGCTGTACCTGGTCTCCGCATTGGGCCCAACGTTCATTCGCGCGAACCTGAAGGGAAGGGATCTCCTCAAGACATATGATTCGCCCATGTGAGTACCTTTTACACGACTAAAAAAGCTCTATCGTGCATGCGGGGAAAATCTTTGGCCACTCCTCGTGCCTTGCGAATTCTTCTCGAGCCTTACCCATCGACACTTTCGTCCTCCGAAACGCTATGGACATGTTCAATGGTACGAGTGTTTCTCAGTCTCTCACTCTGCCTGCTCGCCTCTCTCCGCCCCCACGAACCCTCTTTGTCGTTTGGACAATCAGGCCTCGCTTGCCGTGTTAGTCACGCGACGGGTAAGGCTCAATGGTCCCAGTCACGGCGGGAAATGGCGGATATTGTCCCCAGTTAGTCTCGTAGCTAGCCGTATAGGCGAGTTTCGTATAGGCGGGTGGGGGTCCGAGCTCCTTGGTGTCTTCGCCCAAACTCTGACGGGGATCGCGACGCGATGGTCTCTCTCGGCAGGCTCTCGGCATTGGGCCAGCTGCGCGTCGCCGACTTGCCAAAACATTGGCTACGACTTGGCGAGGTCGAAGCCTGGCTATATGCGTGTCGCCTGGCATACATACGCGCCTGAAGGCGGATGAGGAGCGACCCCGTCGTCGCGGCAGAGGGTGTGACATCCCGTTGACTGAGTAGTGTTGTCGTGGAGCAAAGTCAGAGCTCCTCTGGAGTGTCGGGAGGTGCTCCGGGGGGGAAGGTGGGATAGATTTCGGATCACACTAGCGTGCTCTAGAGTGACCGGCTCCGGAGGAACTCCAAATCAATCCATAGAATCCTGGAGTGACGTGCCGAGATATCGTTCGGGGCAGAGCGGTCTGGAGTTCAGAGTAGACCCGGGCGTTCTCAGCTGAACGCCAGCCTCTCACGAAAGATCTCACAACGGGACGGGGAGTGGACGCGCTGTGTTGCAATCGCGAGTGAGAGGAAATGGTACTCCCCACCCGTCTATACGAAATTGACCAGACGTTTAGGAACGCGTCCCACGTTCTCGTCGTCCTCCTGTTTACCTTTTTAGGGTGTGTCCCAAATCGGATGGATTGGAGACTAGTCCCCCGGAGTATGGTTGCGACAAGGCGACCAGTCCTAGTCCTGTCACAACTATATTTTGGACCTAGGATGCTCCCATTAAAATTAAGCGGCGTGGTCGAGGTCCGACTAAGTCGCAACCGGAGAACAGAACGATGACACAGTAAATGGCCTTGACGTTGCCGCTGGATTTCTCTGCATCCCTTATCGGCGACTTACTCCGCACGTGTACTAAATGTCGTGACAGTCCCGAGAGCCAGGGGCTCATCTGCGCATCGATATACATTGTCCTCCTCATTCTATTTATCCCATATGCTTTCTCCGAATCGATCAACAATCACCATGACTCTCCGCGAAAGGCCCGCGAAGGACTTGTGGTCGACGAGTTCCCTCACCATCAAGTGAGTGCCCATATACTTGTGCTGGGCTGCGTATACCCAATTCACGCTTTTGCAAGCTAGCAGTATACCTCTCATCCCTCCTCTCCCTCTTGATGGCAACAATGCTCGGCTTCCTGGACGACGTCTTCGACATCCGATGGAGGCACAAGCTCCCCATTCCGATTATCGCGTCCATCCCGCTCCTCATGGTCTACTACTCGGAACGCGGTGTAACCGATATCGTAGTCCCTCTCCCGTTGCGGTGGATATTTGGCACGCTCCTCCATCTAGGTTCGTCCGATCCCCGCGCTACACCGTCTCCCCCGGCCCTAACCCCTCCGCGCAGGCCCGCTGTACTACGTGTACATGTCCCTGCTGTCGACCTTCTGCACGAACAGCATCAACATCCTCGCGGGCATCAACGGGTCCGAGGTCTCGCAGGCGGTCGTCATCTCACTCTCGATCATCCTCAACGACCTCCTCTTCCTCCCGTGGCCGTTCGGGTTCCGCATCGCGCTGCCGCTGCACGTCACCGACGGCCTCAAGGTCGGCGGCGTGTGGAGCGCGGGGATGGCTTACGGGAGCCGGATCCTTGTCGAGCGGCACTTGTTCAGCTTGTACTTGATGCTGCCGCTGCTTGGCGTATGTCTGGGGTTCATGTATCATAACTGGTACGTACATTCATCCTGGGGCCGTATCGACGGGGTCAGAATGAGCGTCCGTGGATCGCTGCAAAGCTATTGTAGGAAGACGATGCACGGACATACCGTAATCATTGTCCACTCGTCGCGTCTCATCTGGCGTCGGACATGGTATGGTTTCGTCTTCCCCTGCGGTGAGCTTCGCGTATGAGACCTGCGGTTCATTATCTTTGTCCGTGAATCGCTGCGAAGACCGTTGTGGGAAGACGGTCAACAGGGGTACCGTAATTCTCGTCCTCTCTTCGCGCCTCCACGCGCTTCATCTGGCGGGAGGCAGGCCATGACGTTGTGGGAGCTGCGTCCGTGTTCCCCACCGAAAGCTTCGCGTACGAGACCAGTGCCGATGGATTCAGTCCGAGCTCTTCACAACCATCGAACGAACGATTGCGAAATGACGACACTGACGGATGTCGGTGTTCTATTACAGGTATCCTGCGCGCGCGTTCCCAGGAGATACGCTGTGTTACGTGACGGGGATGGCGTTCGCTGTCGTCGGGATCCAGGCGCACTACTCGAAGACGTTATTGCTGTTCTTCCTACCCCAAATCTTCAACTTCGTGTTGTCATGTCCGCAGCTGTTCGGCCTGGTCCCTTGCCCAAGACACCGGGTTCCGAGGTGAGCATTCTGATTTACCGTGCCAGCTCCCCTTCCTGCTCCTTCGGCCGAGGTAAATCTGTGCCCGACGGACGCAGCATGTTCGTTCCGTGCGGGGAACTCCGACAGGAGCCGAAACGCGTCTCCATTATTCGCTACGGGCATCGCTTTCCACTCCATTCTCTGTGAAATTGTCGCGAGCGCGTTACGGCCCTGAGTAATTTGTAGGCGTTCTCGGCATGGATCAGCGGGCCCTCTCCCCGTTCCCCGCACCGGTAGCGCCAATCAGAACTGAACTGTGGAGAAAACGGAGGGCACTGACTCGGCGGTTCCGTCCCCATCCCTAGATTCGACGGCGCGACGCAGCTTCTGCACGCGTCCAGAGCCGAGTTCAAGGAGAAGCGCGCGTCGCCGCTCGCCACGGTCGTCCTCCGTGTGTTTTCCGCGCTGGGTCTCGTGGAGCTCGCGGTCGAGGAAGGGACGGGCGCGATAACGTCGACGAGCAACTTGACCATCCTGAACGTGTTTCTGCTCCGGCTCGGGCCGATGCGCGAGGACAGCCTCACGCGCGTGCTAATTGCGACGCAGGTGAGTACTTAACTTAGGCGCACTCGCGGTTCCGGGTGTGTTCCTGCTGCCTTTCCGTGGCCCCGCGTGCCCGTATGGCCGCGAATGCGACGACGCCATTCGGTGGCCCCACCGGCGATGATGACGCGCTTCAATAGTTATAGTTGATAGTTAATGCTGCGAGACGACCCCGCAGAGCCCCGCAGTGCGCGTTGCGGACAGCGTGCGGGGGGGCGCTTGCCGCGGGAGAACCCTCTTGGCACAGTGGCCACGATGATAGGCTGGCCCGCGGATGCGCGTGTCTTTGTGTCTTGGTAAATGGCGGGAGCTGGAGCTGACGCCGATTTCATCTAGGTTTGTGGGAGTCTGGTGGCGTTTTTCATTCGGTACGGGCTGGCCAGTCTCGTGTACGACGGAAACAGGCGATAGGCCCGTGTTGACTCGCAAGGAATACACATTCCGTGATACGAGGCATGCCCCGCGCTCGAGGACACCACCGGTGCACTTCCGTCGAAGGCAATGTGGATACAATATGTCATATGCGACCCCAGTGTAGTGCGATCAGCATCATCAAAGTCGGACATTGATATTGTTTCTCTTAGGTGTCTGCAGCGTTCCAAGCAACGCAGCCAATAGGCCAATCGTCGCACAGGCGCGGTCAGCAGGTGGTTTGGGCCGCAAAGGTAAGGGTGATAGTGCGTATTTACGGAAGACTTTTCTCGATGGCCGCACTGTGGGGATAGCTGGACAATGCTCCTGGGACAAGAGACAAGAGAGAGTGTTCCAGGACGTGTCTGACAAGCCAAGCCCGGGTCGGGGCCGATCGGCCGATCGGGGGGCTCTGGCTCGCTTGGGCGGGTGACGGCGCGCCGGCGTCTGGGCGGGGTTCCACACGGCGCCTAAAGTGACGGCTAACTGACGGATTCCCCAAAAATTCACATGCCCGGCGTTCTGGGACTGCCCAATTCATGCGGTATGCCAGCCTCAAATCCTTCAAATGTCTTTGGAACACCATTCCGATACCCCACATCCCCCCGCACCCCCTTTGTTCCTTGACTGCTTCTTCCGACTATACCCTCCACTCTATCCGAATTAACCATGGCCAGCGAACGCAAGGCTTTCCAGGACCAGGTCGCGCAGGTCGAGCGGTGGTGGCAGGTCGGTGTGCAGCCTCCTTTCTACATCGTGCATGTCCGCTGATTGGCTCGCGGTTGCTGCCTTCTGCGTCGTATAGGAGCCCCGCTGGTGGAAGACCACCCGGCCATACACCGCCGCCGAGGTCGTCGCGAAACGCGGCACCATCCCCATCTCCTACCCCTCACACGTCCAGGGCAAGAAGCTCTGGAACATCCTCTCGAAACGTTATGCGGAAGGTACTCCATCGCATACCTATGGCGCGTAAGTAACTTGGCAGTCTTCGACTCCATTCGAAAGCTTATTGACCCCGTTATGCAGACTTGACCCAGTCCAGGTCACCCAGATGGCCAAGTACCTCGAGACCGTCTACGTATCTGGCTGGCAGTGCTCCAGCACGGCGTCGAGCACGAATGAGCCCGGTCCGGACTTGGCGGACTACCCGTCTAACACCGTACCCAACAAGGTTGAGCACCTCTTCATGGCCCAGCTCTTCCACGACCGCAAGCAGCACGAGGAGCGCTCACGCCTTTCCGAGGCAGAGCTCGCCAAGACGCCCGCCATCGACTACCTCCGACCGATCATCGCTGACGCAGACACCGGCCACGGCGGACTCACCGCGACGATGAAGCTCGCGAAGATGTTCGTCGAGCGCGGCGCCGCCGGCGTTCACATCGAGGACCAGGCACCGGGCACCAAGAAGTGTGGACACATGGCCGGCAAGGTGCTCGTCCCTGTCCAGGAGCACATCAACCGCCTCGTCGCGATCCGCCTCCAGTTCGACGTCATGGGCGTCGACAACCTCGTCATTGCCCGCACGGACTCGGAGGCCGCCACCCTCATCACGAGCAACGTCGACGAGCGCGACCACCGCTTTATCCTCGGCTCGACCAACGCCTCGCTCCGCCCCCTCGTCCTCGAACTCAACCAGGCCGAGCGCGCAGGCAGGACTGGGGCCGCGCTCGAGGCCGTCGAGGAGCAGTGGACCACTGCTGCGAACCTCGAGCTCTTCTCCACCACCCTCAGCAACGCGCTCCGCGCCCAGGGCGCGTCCCCTGCCCAGCTCGGCCAGTTCGCCGCGCGCATCGCGCAGGCGTCGTACCCCGCGGCGCTCGAGATCGCACAGCGCGAGTTCGGGCTGCGCCAGGTGCCGCACTGGGACTGGGACGCGCCGCGCACGCGCGAGGGCTACTACCGCTTCCAGGGGGGCACGCAGTGCGCGATCGCGCGCGGGGTGGCGTACTCGCCGTACGCGGACCTGCTGTGGATGGAGACGAAGAAGCCAATCCTGGCGCAGGCGCAGGAGTTCGCACAGGGCGTGCACGCGGTGTACCCGCGGCAGTGGCTCGCGTACAACCTCTCGCCGTCGTTCAACTGGGAGGCGGCCGGGCTGAACACGGAGGACATGCGCTCGTTCATCTGGACGCTCGGGAAGCTCGGATACGTGTGGCAGTTCATCACGGTGCGTTCTTTTCCTCTCCTTCTCCTTCTCTTGCTCTTTCTCTGTTCCTTCCTCCGAGGGTCCCGGAGCCGGGCGCTGGCTGGGGGGGCAATCATTGGTATTGGGGATCGGGGTTGCCTGGACCTGTTTCCAGAACACGCGCTGACGAACGGCATTGCTCATTGCTTCCGACAGCTGGCGGGGCTGCACTCGAACGGGTACATCAGCGACCTGTTCGCCAAGGCGTACGCGACGGAGGGCATGAAGGCGTACGTCGAGCTCGTCCAGCGGCGCGAGCGCGAGATCGGGTGCGACGTGCTCACGCACCAGCGGTGGAGCGGCGCGGACTACATGGACAACCTGATGAAGACCGTCACCGGCGGCGTGTCGTCGACGGCCGCGATGGGCAAGGGCGTTACGGAGGACCAGTTCAAGGCGAAGCTGTAAAAAAATTTCGTCTCTGCCGTCACTTACGTTGAGAGACGCAGAGGACGGGCACGTCGCGCGCGGGCGTCGAGCTCGAGGATTTAGTGGCCGCGGATGGATGCGGACTTGCTTGGTATAGATCGACGTGTTGATGCTGTATTATGTATCAGTAGGATATTTCCATCTCACAATGTGCTGTATCTCCCGTTCTGATTTGCGGGGTCTGACATAACGTGTGTGTGCGCTGTGGGGTTGCGGGGGTGGTTTTGCGGGGCAATTGTATGGTCGGTTCAAGGGCCGTTAGGCGAGGCGCTGTTTGCATGTGTCCGCGTCGGCTGCGTGAGCTTGAGTCTATTGGATGCGCGCCTGTGAACCTTGGTTTTTTTTCCGAGTCTTCCTCTCGTACGCGTCCAGGCTGCTCCGACGTCCTCGCAAGTCTTCAATCGGCGGTCAACCCTCCATCCTCCACCTTCCATCTCGTATTCTTCCTGCGTAGGCGGCCATGAGTCGCCGAGCTGAGACGCCCCACCGCTGAGGACTCGCTTCCTCGCCCATTCGGAGATGGCTTGCCGCTTCTGCCCTCGGTGACGGTGACGGCTCGTTCTCGCGGAGGGATACTACGAAGCATCACGACCTCTTGCAGCTTGCGACCGCTGGGTGTCCTTCTCACGTCTTCCTGACTAACAACGTGCTGGAAACCTATCCTGTCGCCTGGCTTGCGCACGCCGCGCGCCTGCCCTTCATGTTTCTGTAGCGAAGAATCCCAACGTCCGGTTCGGAGCGAGACCCGAGGTGTGTTGCTCGAATATGTGTCACTCGGAGAGAGCATCGTACGGCATTGGAGAATTGGACGAGGACGGCATTGGAGGTGAGTTCTACGCCTCGAGGTTTGCGGGTGTCTCGCTGACTTCCAGCGGACGCAGCTGTCGAGAGTCTACACCAAAGTTCACCCGCAGACACTTCCTCCCCGTCGTGGTTGTCTTCTCCGGGAAGGATGGAGCTGACAGGTTGTCGATGTTGGTATTCTCAAGGCCTCGAGTTCTGCCCACGGCGTCCCGGAGGAGGCTTCGCTGGACACAATCGTGAGTCGGTGTTCTGATATAGCTTGTTCACGTTCTGCGTCAACACTGGCCCTCAATCTGCCCACGTTATCGACCGTCAGTTAGTAGCTTCACTCATCTCGGTGCTGACGGTTCACTCATTTATGACCGCCGTTCGTGTCCCTTTGCGTGTTAACAGGTGCCTTGAGGGTGAGGGCCCATCCCTTCCACCAACCTTTTCTCACCACAATCCAGGGGTCTGCACATGGTCTGGCCAAAGTGCTCGTGAACGAGACTGGAGGCGAGGTGGGGGCCAACGTCCTCGTCGAGGAGGACAGTCCGGTTGCGTCATAACGGATAGCGCCTGTACAGTCTGTACTCCCCCTCGTGCGTCGGACCGCTAACATTGCCAATAGAAGACTGTTCTGGTTTTACCCTCGCAGCCAAGACCTGCCTGCTTTGTATTTGTCTTGCTGCTGCCTAAGTTTTATGATGTACTTTGGAAGAGACTCAGAGTCTCGACGACGACACAATAAGGTGTACCTTTCTGGGCAATGATTTCTTCACACGAATATAGTCGCCTCCGAGTCTTCATTATCATTCCTAGGACTCGCCATCCTCCTATTCTCCACTCCACCACCATGCCCTCCGCTTTCTTCTTGGACGCTCCGCTCGACATGGAGTCTGGCACTGGGGCTCTTGGACAACCTTTCATAGAGGTGAGCTCTGCGTAGACTTCCTGACATTCCTCTGCTCAATGCGATCCCATCAGCAAGTCAGTATATGCGCATTTCCCGCGCCGAGCGGGACCAAAATGAATCCCAATCAATGGATTATGCACTCGGGCGATCAACTCTCTGCCGCATTGGCCACCATGCCGGGTGGACGAACATCCGACATCGAGAGGAACTGTACCTATAACTGTGTCGTCACTAATGCGGGCAAGCAGAGTAATGTGCGCGTGAAGGTGCGTAGTGACCTATCTGGGCCATGGGCCGTCGACGAACTGCGGTCCAACAACCCTGTATAGATCCAGCCTCTTATTGGGACGCTAGACGACGGGATCTATATGCGCGACTCAGAAATAGAGAAGCTCGGCCTCAATTTCACAGGCATGACCGTACCTACCCGTCATGGCCAATGCAGAGTGTAAGTGCTTCGTCCCTTCCCGTCGGAAAGTTTAATACTTAATCGTCATTAGCTTCTCTGGCGTCCGCTTCCGCTTCCCTGACGACTACAACGGGGGCGCGGTCACCTACATAACCGAGCACGTCTACGAGCTTCCAGCGCACGTCACCAACAGCGCGCGCAGCCAGCATACCAGCAACCTCAGGAAACACGGCATCATCGGCGTGCCCCTCATCGCGAAGCACGTCGTCTTCGTGCACTACAGCAACATGTACATCATCGATCTCTCGATCGTCACCGCGTCGGCGACCCTCCGCCGCTGCTTCGAGCACATGAGCCCCCTCAGCGCGCTCGCCATATCGAAGTCGCCAGAGGACAGGGACGCCGTGTCGCTCTGCTTCGCGAACTTCCCCGGCAACGCACTCAACATCGCGCTCGAGGTCGCGCGCCGCCACTCGCCGCCCCCATGGAGCGTGTTCAGCGTCACGCGGATCGGGCACCCCATCATGCGGATCGCGGAGATGTGCCGGGTGTGCCAGCGGGTCGAGGGCGACGGGGTGAAGCTGTCGATATGCACCAAGTGCCTGCAGGAGGAGCGGCCGACGCGCGCGGTGTACTGCAGCCGCGCGTGCTTGAGCGCGGACTGGAAGCAGCGACACAAGGCGGAACACGCGGGGGACAGGGAATGGAACATAGAGGGGGTACGTTGTCGGGTTTTGGTTGGCTGTATGCTCATGGGGATTTTGCGCTGACTTGAGTTCCTTGTGTTACAGGCTCACAGTCCTCCGGAACCGCTCTTGCTGGGACCAGACATGATCAACAAGTCCAAGTGCGTCGATGGACGGACGCCGCCGTCGTGGAGTCGCTCGACGATCAGGTGCGGCTGAGTGGCACAGGATAACTGTCACGGAATACCAGTCACCATACCGGGCCGACAACGCCAGAGTTTCTTTGCGCCACCTTCCACCGAGTCCATTTTCCCGATCCATGCTCATGCTGTCCGCACTTGTATTTCTATTCCTTTCTCCTCTGGCGCCTGGCAGTGTAATCTCGTCTCCAATGACATCTCACTCAGCACGACAGTTACTGTCTGAAGAACTCAAAAGGCTAATCGAACTTCAGTGGAGTTTAAAGCCTGGACATTCGTGGGAGGAGGCTCTTGTTATCAATGTCTGGCAACCGATTGCATTGTGCGAGGTATGACCCATTTTGGAATGGTAGGGACAACGTGCCTGCGTCGCCACTAGGTGGACAAAGGAGGACTCGGTGCCCTCCCCCCGACGTCCATATATATGGTTCGCTGTCTGTCGGAATTGAAGCTCACTCCACTTCTCATTTGCTGTCGTATCTTTTCTGTGTTCAAAGTAGCAGGTACCCAATAACAGCTTAAGGTACGACGACAGCGGACTACGCTTTATGCATCTCCGCCGACGGTTCTTTTAGATGAATACTACGTCTCTCATCAATATCGATATCCTGTCACAACGTGACTCAATTAGTGGACTTCTCCGCCGTTCTTCAACTCACGAAGACATGCCGCGAGTTCAACGCCGAGTGTGTGCAATATCTTCTCAGGGACAACGTGTACCTGGAGGGCGAGGAGTCCGTTCAGTCCTTCATCGACTTCCTCACTGCGAGTGGCGACGACAACTATGCTCGACGCCGCTTCCCTTTTTGTACCAGTATCGAGCTCTCCGTCGGCCCAAGCCCTTCTCAAGACATCAAACTTGGGGCTGACTATGCTCTTCGCTCGCATCAGATCCAAGGCCCTGCGGTTTAGGTTTCTGGCCTTGCACCATTCCGACGCCCTGCTCGCACCAGACTCGCTAGTTCCAGAGGTTGTGGCCTCGCTGACGACTCTCGAGGAGCTAAAGCTGTATGAGTATGGCACCAATTGCGCTGCGATGTTACCGACCATGCAGTCCCGGCTGCTAGCTGTCAAGTTGGCCCGCGACTCGTCCGCGCTAGATGAGCTTCTCAACGACCCTCACGACGACCCGCTCTACCTCCTTCAGGACTCGCAAGAAACCCTCGAGTACATGAACGTCACCCTTCCCATTACGCTGAGACAGGGCTTCTACCCGAACCTGGTAGGACTCCGTATCTATTGCCCAGGGTGGCTGCCTTTGACCTGGACGTTCATCCACGTGTTCCCTCACCTGGCGGATCTCGTGGCCGGGTTCGGGACCGAGCTCACACAGGAACGTGCACCGATGGCAGTCGCCTGCCACCAGTAGAACATCGCGGAACAACGGCGGCTGGGGACGTGGACGTCTCTTCGCCGGGCCCTCGGGGCCCTCGACGACCTGTTTCTCCTCGGCCTGACCTGCACCATCATCACCGCACCTTTGTCACTCCCTAGAACCTCTTGCTATCCTCCTGGGCGCATTCAATCCCGAGTTCGCCGATGTCATGGATTCCCAGTCATCTGCGCTGTTGAATATGGACGTTATGCACGTCATTTTGTCGTACGCCACCCGTAACGGTGTCTCCGACCTCATGAAGACTTGCCATGTTCTTAATTCTGAATAGCGAGGGCTCAAAGTGTCTGCTCAAGGAAGGAGTTGCTGTTGGGAGCGAAGTGCAGCTTTTGTCCTTCATAAAATATGGAACACCTGTCCTCACCGATGCATATCGACGTTCCGTTGTGCGAACGTCGTCGGCGGACAGTGTTTCTCCCCAGACGGGGGGCACGTATCGAGAACCACAGCAAGAACGAGGGTCTGGTGCAAGTAGGCATGGAGTCGGACGGAGTTCTAGTTCTATTGGGGAGCGTCAGGTACACATGCCATCTGGAAGGCTCGGCGACCCGGGTTGTCGTCTTCTCTGGAGACGGGAAGGCCATATACCTCGGGACGCCATTAGGCAGACTTTTCATCTTCCCCCCCCCTTTGCTTCAGCCGGATGTGACCACGACGACCACACCATGCGCTGGCAACGATGCTACGAAGACTGACGATACGAAGGACGAGGCTATGGTACAATGCCGATCATACACGAGACGCGAGGGAGCCCAAGCCCAAGAAAGAGGAAAATCGAGATAGCTGGCGAGACGAGACCGTAGTATGGGAGAGCGAGTATAGGACACTAGTACTGTAGATGACGAGACGGGATGGTGCAGGTGATGGGCGGACGGCAAGGACAATGACGGGGAAATGTAACGGGCCCTTTTGTATGGATATGCCACGACGACTATACCATCACAGAGACTATACCGTGTCCATGTTCCAGGGCGGGCGTCCAGGTGCGGAATGTCGATGCGGGGGGTAACCTGAGTATGCGTGTGGGAAGGAGAGTTCCCGCAGGAGCCTGAAAAAACTGTACTTCCTATGGACAGGACGAGCGGCCTGGCTCGCGGATTGCGGAAAACGCTGGGCGAAAGCGAGAGCTAGACAGCATTGCGAGAGTCGTAAATCGTGAGGCGAGTCGTAAAGTCGTATCGTGTTCGGCTACACCATATTAGGGCCTGCCGGGAGAGGACGACGCTCGGCGTTCTTCGCCCGTTCACCCAGCTCGCGGGCCCGTTTGTTACTGAAAAAAGCGGCGGGCAACCTCTAAGTAACGCCGCGTCGAGCGACAAATAACAAACAGTGGGAGGACGTACGGCCTGTTGAGGAGGGACTCTGCGCCGGTGTAGAACAGGAGGTCGTAGGCGAAGGTGCCGACTGTTTTGGAAGGATGGTTAGCCATTAGGGGCGACGTGACGGGAGTGGAGTACGTGACGTACAGAGGGCACCCACAATGGGGGCGATGACTGGGCACCACAGCCAGTAATGGCTCCTGAAAGTGAACACTGGCAAACAAGGTTAAATATTTGCGACTCGGTGTACTGCGAGGTTTCGATGCGACTTACCTGGGGCGCCGTACCCGACCATCGCGGTCAAGATCCGAGGGCCCAGATCACGAGCAGGGTTAATGGCGTAGCCTGCAGTGTGCACAATTGTCAGGGGTTGTACGAAAAGTGTAAAAGATTCGGAAGAGTGAAAGCGCACCAGTTTGCATTCCCAACGAAGCACCGATGCCGAGGATCATGATGAAGAGAACGAGGGGGGCGAGACCAGGTGGAGGAGGCCCATTTCTCGCATCGCCCATGGCGCATACAACCACGAGCAGTACAGCGGTGCCGAGGAACTGGTAAGACCGTTATAAGGTGATATAACTAACGGGTGCGTGGAGCAACCTACCTCATCGAACCACGCCGACACCGAAGTCATGTACGGCAGCTAGACAAAAACCGCAAGTTCGCTTAGATAACCACGCGCAGCAGCCGGAGCACAACGTCATCGAGCGTACCGCGTACGTGGAGAACAAGCCAGCGGTCCCGGGGACGGTGCGGATGTGGCGGCCGCCCTCGACGAGGTCGATGGCGTGGATGTAGTTGGCGTAGATGATCCCCGCGCCGCACAGGCCGCCCATGACCTGCGCGAAGATGTACGCGGGGACCTTGCGCCAGGGGAAGTCCCGGAACGTCGCCATTGCGATCGTTACCGCGGGGTTGATGTGGCCCCCGGAGATGCCTCCGGAGACCCACACGCCCAGAGCGGTGCCGACGGCCCATCCGAAGTTGAGGGACAGGTAGTCCTGCAAACGCGCGGCAAAATGGGTGTCAGCTACATACTAAGTCCGGGTGCGGCGTACGTCACTGTACGCAATCGATGGTGTGGTGGAATAAAACGGCGTGGGAGGGCGGTCGTGGGGAAAGAAGCGCGAGTGCGGGGTACGAGTCGGATGTACTCACGCCGTACACCATTGACGCGACCTTCGTGTTCTTGGAGAGCTGTGTCTGGCAGTCGACCCCAGCCCCGAATATGATGAGGATCATGACGCCGAAGAACTCGGCGGCGGGCTCCCGGATGTGCTCCCTGGGAACGATGACGCGCTCGTGAGTTCACGCGTTACAGTAATAGCATGGGAAGGACCTGGGCTTACCGTATCCGGGACCAGCGATTCGGGTATTTTGTGTAGTGGGCGAGGAGCTCCTCGTCAGTGGGGCCATTGATGGAATGGCTGAGCTGGGAGGGGCTATCGACGTCCTCGATGTAGCCTGCGTCCTTGGCGTCGGGGGAAGGGGGGGACCGCTTGCTGGTGGAACGCATCGACATCGTGCTGCTCGAGGGAGGGGGAACAACGGAAGACCGGGACTTGAAGAGGCGAGGGGCAGGGCAGGCTGATTAAATAGTTAGTTGGACCGGAACGATGGACGGTGGGGAAAGTGATCTACATATAAAGCGTGACGGCTCGATGGGAGGACGAAATGTTCGGAACGGGGCCAGAAACACGAGCTGGATCAGAGTCTAACAGGCGGGAAAGGTCAGCCGGTGATACAGATAAGCAACGGCCAAGAGAGTCGATGCTCGGCCGGAGGGGCAGTCGGGACGGAATCCCATGATGACTGGACGAGAAGCTGGTGGTGGTCTAGCTCGAAAGTAGAGCCAAATCCGGGGCAGGGCGTCCCGAGAACGGTCCACATGGGCAAGTCTGGGGCGCCATGGGCCATCTGCAGGCGGCAACCAGGCGGCGCGCAATTGTTAGGTGACAGTGGTCGATGTCCAAGTGCATGAGCGTCGCTGGCTTGTTCTGTCTCCTCGTCACCGGGCGCTTCACGTGACCCATCCGTCCATCTTCTCTCGCCTCGGCGTGGGTGATCGTGCGCTGGCCACTGGCTTGCCAGTTGCCTTCTCCCTCCTCGCGTCTCTGCACGTTCCCCGAATGTCTTCTATCAGGCTGTCTCAATGTCCCACCGACCCTGCATTCGACCAGACTTTCCGCCCGGTTCCGGGCCCATGTGTCACATTTGCTTCCGCGAACGTAATACTTCGCCCAAACACCTTCCTTGCGCTTCCTCCGAGTCCGCGTCACCCGCCATGCTGCGAAGGCCTTGCACTACCTGAAACTCGTCTTTTGGCGTCGCTTTCTGCCTCGCTCTCGTCTCGTCTCGCCTCCGAAGCTTTACCTAAAATTTCAACCGTCAATCGAGCTTATACTAGATGCCCAAATCCTGCCTGTCATATACAGGCGTCTGCTTCGGGCTTAAGCTTTAGATTCCGCATCACCTGTCTGAGGCTGTCTCCAACTCCCCATTTATGTCCAGCCACAGGAATAATTTCGTAGTGACCCATTCCTATTACCCTCCTCTGAGCCAATAGTAAGCGGCTGCTCGCCATGCAAGTTACCTGCCATACTTCCGGCGCACAACCCTCCGCGTATTACTCATTCACGCTATCCAATTTCTGCCATCCTCCCCGGACAGTGCTTCAACCTGGACTGGTTCCTTAAAACGTTTTGTTCTACACACATCCTCTTCGCACGAAAATGAAAATTTGACAGGGCTCGACGACATTTTCTGTCACACTGCCTTCCATGCGGTGATACGGTGAGCTTTCCTTGACCAATTCGTTGGTCATGGGTCCACCGCGCAGCCTTCTAGGAGATACTTTCTTGTTCCGATGCGGGCGGCCGCCTATCCGTACGACATCATGACAACTGCATCTCAGTTCAAGGGGCAAAGGCACGTCTTTCCTTCTTCATGCCTTCGCTCAGTGTTTGCATCTAATATCATCTTTGTCATACAGAAGTTACACCGTCGGGAACGCTTCTTTCCCCACTCGCCAAAACAATCATCCTGGTCGGCGCCGAGTTCCTACAGGATCCTACATATGTACCCGTTCTTGTGATGCGACAAGAAGTTTGAAAGGTAAGTACGCCGGATCCAATGTCTGGATCCTCGTCTCACTGCCATCCGAGGCCCGTTTCTTCACGACGCAAAACAGATTCTTGGAGAGGTCGTCTGTAGGACTTATTCGATTTGGCTCCCGTTGCGCTTTTTGGACTTTCTTTTCTCTCGTGAGAAGTTGCAGCAGAGGCTCGCCTGTTTCGTTTTCGACGTTTTCGAACTTACAAAGTCCATTCCCGTGCTCCATATAACTGGGCAGTCTACGTACGATGCGTTGTGCCTGTAGCATATTCAAGCTTTCCTTGTCCCACACCACGTCGGTTGCCCTGGTGGACACAGTTCCACTGTTCCTCCCTCCGCAACCAGCGACAACGTACACAATGACGGCGGCTCGCATGCGGCCTGGAGAATAGCTCTCGTTGCAGACTGCTGGAGAACTGGCTGTCTGTAGGCAACGGTGGGGCCTGGCTGGGTCTCCCGAACCCCGGGGGTCGTTCATCCTGCATACACTGGCCGAGGCTGGTATGTGCGCCGAATCAGTTGTTTTAGTACGGGTTCGCGGCCTTCTGAGTGGCGCGGCCACATTAGGGACATGGCCGACCTAGCGCGCTCACTTGAGCTAAAACCTTCCCCCCCGGACGTTGACTTCAAACTTTCGTTACGTAACTAAACTTCAAACAGACCTGGCTCCGGCCATCGGCGTCCGATTCGGCCCGGCACTCAATATCAAATACACTCCGCGGCCGGCGTCTAGAAGCTACCTCCCCTGCGCCGAGACGCCGACCCTTAATCCAGACGGATGCACTACTTTTTACTCGTACCTAGTCTCATGTCAACACTCGGCGGCCGGCATACAACTTTGATTTGCATATGCAAACTACGAAAGTCGCAGGCGATGGAGCGCGGTCGAATGAACGGCGCAAATGAGCTGCGTGTCCCTGTGGCTTGGACGTCGCCCGCAGCCCGGCAGTGCCAGCGGTACGTCTCCGCGTCTACATATCTCTCCAACCGATGTTAATCGCTCATATTCGTCTCGATGCTGGCCGAACGGTGAGTTCAGAAGGATTTCTGACTCTCTTGAGACCCTGACAGATAATGAATGTTCTTTGATGACAGACCACGCTCATCCATACCAAGTTCGCCAGTTGTGCGCGGGACATTGACTTCCTGAATCTTGTGCTCCGAGCTCAACCACTCCCAGGGTGTTGAGTATTCCCCGTGCTTGAAATTCGAAACCGAGGAAGCGGTGCAAATGTTCGTCACAGCATCGACAATTCGTTGCCTGCATTGTCCGCATCGTGCAGCTGCGGTCTCGAAAACTGTGACTGACGTGGAAACGCAAGCCGTAAACATCGCGGCCTTTGCAGTGGTTCACGGAGTACGCAGCACGGGGTTCAGCTTAATCAACATCTCTATAAAGGCGTTATCCATAGTCCCCCCATCACGTTCCTTGCCCCTCTCCCTTCTTTCGACCTCACCTGAAGCATTTTATCACCTTCCTTTGTTCAACCGTCTTCGACCATGGGCCACCAAATGAGCTCTAATTTGGGCAACGGTATGTGCCCCTCAACCGAGTGACTAAGGCCTCACTAATTTCCGTCGATGTTAGATGCGCTTCCCGAGTACGACGCTTCCGGCAACCTTATTTCCCCCTTCTATGGCTACATGCCGATCCAGTGGGTATGCTATATCTTCTCTGTTCTCTTCGTTCTCGCAACAGGTAAGCGCGGAAGTACCTCCCACGTTTCGGTGACTCAACATTTCTACCACCGCAGCCATTCACTTTGGACAAGCCATCCGTTACAGAGCCTGGTGGCTGCTTCCAACGGTTGTGCTCGCAGGTATCGGAGAATCGATCGGTTGGGGCGGGCGGCTGTGGTCGTCGTTTCAGCCACTCGCCCGGAACCCGTACATGATTCAGTGCGTAGTTTCAAACCAGGCCGCTGACACCTGCGCTGACCCGGGAGCCGTCAGGATCGTGTGCACCATTGTCGCGCCGACCCCGCTCATTGGTGCCATCTTCATCACGTTCGGCCGACTCTCTGGATATCTTGGGGAACAGTATAGTCGCGTGGGCGCCCGCCTTTGTGAGTATGCGTATGCTTCGTCAGCCTGTTATGACCGTCGCTCACTATTCGCGCCTACATAGATTCCAGGATTTTCGTCACAGCAGTATGTGTTGTTGCTACGTCCTCGAAATACCGCGACCATTGACACGGGAATCCTCCCACTAGGACATCGTCGCACTTGTCGTCCAATCACTCGGTGGCGGCGTTGCTGCAACCACGAACGATCCGAAGACTGGCCGTTTGGTTGGTACCATCCGTTTTCACAGTAGAGAATATCGTTGACTCCTTTCTCAGGGCTCCAACATCATGCTGGGCGGAATTGTATTTCAACTCTGTAAGCTGTTTCGCTTGACAGCGTTTGGACGTGCGAATTGACCAGCTCCCGGAATCCACCCTCTAGTTTCCTTGTCGCTGTTTTGCGTTCTCGTGGCCGAGTACCTGGTCCGCTACTTCAAGGACAAGCCTGTGCGGCCGCCGCTCTTGACCAACAACTCGTCCGAGTCGCTTCGCGAGCAGTTTCCTCGGCCCCCTTTGGAACCCTCGGCCAGGCTTTTGATCATCGGCCTCTTCCTCGAAACGCTCGTTCTTTACATTCGGTACGTCTTCGAGCAGTCCGCTTGCCAGGGCCGACGGAATCTGACGGCCACCATGCGACAGCTCTATCTACCGTACCATCGAGCTCGCGGACGGTTTCCACGGTCGCATCATTGAGACCCAGGTCTACTTCAGTCAGTTTTTTATTTATTTTTTGTTTCCCTACATATAGTGGTGGTCAGTCATCTTACAGACCTGTTTAGACGTCCTAGACGGTGCGATGGTCGTGCTGGCGATGTATTCGCTGATCGCCTTCCATCCCGCCCGTCTCCTCAAGAAGTTGGACCGGAAGTTCGCTGGCGGCTCAAGCATTGCAATGATGCACAAGGATGTCAGCTACGTGGATTCAGTGTGACGACTCGCGGCGCCGCTACTGGACCCTGGTACGGGTGGTTATTTTGGCCACTTGGCCTTTTTTGTTACTTTTTACCTTCCGCTATTGTGTATCACGGACATGCGATCATAGACCTATAATTACGATCTTTAACATTGCCTATGTCCATGTTTACTTTAATGCGAGAACGTCCGACGTGCGATCGAGATGCGCCATGGCATGTCAACCGGGGTTAACGGTGCTATAATGTGCACAAATAGGCTGAAATGCAGCAGAATTAACATATGTTCCTCTACAGTTGTCTCTACAGTTGTCTCTTCTGGTATGCTTCTGGGGTAGCATTAAAGCCTCATAGGTAGATGGTCGGAGGCGGCTGAAAATCGAGACCTTTCGCAGTTGGTCGGTCATCTCTCAATCAGTGACCGCTGTTGTACGAGAATTGAGATTTCGGGTGGGATATTTCTCATCCTCGAAGGTTCTGTACCCTAACTTTGAAGGGAGTAAGCTTCGGACTGCAGTGTTTGTGGAGCTAGGAGGCTAATGGACAAACCTTAAACCTAATTCATGGTTGGCGGGCGTTGTGGCGTAATGAGCGCCCGATGGCGGTAGGCACAGCCGCTTCAGTGGCCGTAGGCAAGTTTCCTGCGACTGTATCAGACTTCCCACTGTACCTCATCATCGCATCCACTCATCCGCCAGCTGCTTATTCCAATCACGTCCAAATGTCTATGCTGGACAAGTTCCGCAAGGGTGCGCAGAAGGCCGGGATCCAAGCGACCGCGTTCCTGAAGGAGGGCTCGAGCAAACTCGCTAACGAGTCCCAGCACTTCGTCCAGGGCTTCACCCTCCCAGGCGAGGCTGAGAAAGCCGCAAAGATCCTCGAGAGCTTCCTCGGTGTGTTCTATCTCAAAGGCCCATCCCCCCCATCCCCAACGAGTAATCAGACTGCCGTCTAGCCGACCCAGAGCACCCCGAGTCCGCGCTCAACTCCATCCCGAAAGCCGTCCTCCAACGCGCCCGTGGTACGTACGCCCTACCCTCTTCTTGCGCCCCCCTTCTTCTCATCCGCCGCATCCCTCGTCGTGTTCGCAATGTACCACTTACCCGACCGCTACCCTGCATTGTCATCGCCGCCGCTCTCCATCGTTCAACGAACGCGAACCCACCGAACCCTGCCCACCCCCCCACCCCATCGCCGCCGTCAACCAAACGCACACGACGACGCCTGCCGCGGCGTGCGCAGGCCTCGCGATGTTCTCCGTGCTCAAGGCCGGGTTCGTGTTCTCAGGCAAGGCCGGCTCGGGGCTCGTCATCGCGCGGCTGCCCGACGGCTCGTGGTCCGCGCCGTCGTGCATCGCGACGGGGGGCGTCGGCTGGGGGCTCCAGATCGGCGCGGACATCACCGACTTCGTCATCGTGCTCAACAGCGAGGAGGCCGTGCGCGCGTTCGCGCTCGGGGGCAACGTCACCATCGGCGGGAACGTCTCCGCCGCGGCGGGCCCCATCGGCACGGGCGGCGCGGTGCAGGCGACGCTGGCGCACCCCGCGCCCATGTTCTCGTACTCCAAGTCGAAAGGTGCGCATGCCGGGCTGGTTCTGTCATGAATGTTCTGTTCTTTGTCTCTCTTGTGGACTGGGATGTCGCCACCGTCCGTTTCGCGTGCCGTGTCCGATGCGATAGCGCTGTTTTTTCTTCGCAAAGCCCCACCGACTGCTGTATTCCTGCGAGATTGGCTCGCATGAAGGGTCTTCGCGATGCCCCGTGCAACAAAGAGGGCGGAGGATCAGGATCGAGTGTCGCAGGACATCCATGAAACACGAGCGCTGACGTCGACGCCCTTACCCGCTCAGGACTCTTCGCCGGGCTCTCGCTCGAGGGCACGGTGCTCATCGAGCGCAAGGACGCGAACAAGGACTTCTACGGCTCCGCCGTCCCCGCCCGCGACATCCTCAGCGGGCGCGTGCCGCCGCCCGAGGTCGCGTCGCGCCTGTACGAGGTCATCGAGGCCGCCGAGGGCATCGACGAGAGCGGGCTCCCCGAGAACGCGTACGTGCCGACGGCCGAGGGCGACCATATGGACATCCGGCACGGCGGGACGGTCTTCGACGCCGAGGGTCATTGATAGTGAGGAGCTGAAGAGAGTGGAGGGAGGGGGGGGGTTATGTCAACTTACGACTGTCAGACGTTTCGGACTGTGCTGTGGAGTGACGGGAGGGCGCGGGTTGGGTGTGGCGGCGATACTACCCTGGATGAATGACTTCGACGATTCAAATGTAATGATATGCCCGTTCTTTGCTGTTACCATGATTCATCTTCATTTTCGTACTTCTCGCTCGGGCTTTGTACATGCATAAATTCAGTTGTCGTATGGCTTTAGACTTCGCATAATCCGACGATACACGGAGCAGCGATTCCCGGAGTCTCTACCAAGGCCGTCTGTAGGAGCCTAGATTCACCCGCAAGAATTGCATCGTTCGGCTTAGTGTGTTGTAACGTCCGGAAGCCCGGACCGGATGTTAACCACTTCTGACGGTCCGCTGAACGTGAGACACACATATATAGAGAGATCGTCCTGAGTGTTTGCCCTCTTACTCTGTTCCCAAGACCAAATTGCCGTCATGGCATGCGAAGAGTGGAAGAGACGATCGATTCGGAAATCGCTAGCAAAAAAGCAGAAATTAGCTAGTACAGACTAGTACGAATACAGCGTGAAGCAAAATGCCCTGTCCATGCGTCGGATATACATACGAAAGCGTCTGTGCACCATACAGTAATACTGCGGTCTAAAGAGCGAAAATGAGGCGGGACAGGCGAGGTCAGGAGGCGAGGGGCAGAGGGGCCGCCCACGACGGTTCCGTGCGCATCCCACCGCCAACTGACGATGAGAGGGCGATGCGCCACGTTCACCGGGCCACCCTGACCCCCGCCATCCTGTACTGTAATTTCCAAGAACCATCCCTCCGATTCAGTCCGGGAAACACATCCACAGACGTCCTGGGTCCACGGCTCCCTCCACTGCCAGGCACCGAACCCCGCACGCACACAAGTGTCATTTGTGTCGGCTCTGCGGGGCCCCGTGGGCCGATGCCCGCCTTCCCAAACCCTCCCTGTCACCCCCCGCCCCCACTCCCTCTTACCCCCCAGCGTCGACAGTCGATCTCCAGCATTGCGGCACCAGACTCGGGCCCACCGGTCAGCGCTCAGCACCTGCCCATCATCAATACCGCGCGTCCCACGGGTTGGAGTACGCAGGGGGCTGGTATCCCGTCTGCGCCTGGTACGCGCCCTGGGGCTGGTACCCAGGCGGCTGCGCCCCGACGGGCTGAGGCTGCTGGCCGTACGCGCCCGCGCCCGCGTACCCGCCCTGGCCGCCCACGGCGTGCATGTTGTACGCCTCGGGCGCGGGCTCGTGCAGCGGCTGGTACGTCTGGCCCTGCTGGAAGAACGCGACCCCGGCCCCGGCCCCAGCGCGCCGGCGGCGGAGCCCGGCGCAGCAGAGGAAGAGGCCGCCGAGGAGGAGGAGGGCGGCGGCGACGGCGAGGCCGATGACGAGGGGGAGGTGCGAGCGGATGCGCTGGCCGAGGGAGGCGTCGGAGGGGGTCCAGGGGGAGTCGCCGCGGACGCGGAGGAAGTCGGAGTGCGCCTCGGCGGTGTCGTTGGTCGTGGCGAGGAGCTGGATGTACGGGTCTGCGGTGGTGTTCGTGGAGCCGTCGACGAAGTCGCCGAAGTTGATGTAGGTGTAGGCGTTGCGGACTGCATGCCACACAGAGAGTTAGTTTCGACGTGTGAGAGGATGTGCATGAGGCCGGGAGGGACGTACGGAAGGCCATGCCGAAGATCGCATCGTAGGTGGCGCCGCTTTGGGAGGCCATGGGTTGGAACTGGATGTGGCTACATTCAATAATGGGGTCACGGAGACAAGGAATGACATACGGCGCCGAAGCAAACGTGATTGCCGCTGGAATCCGTCAGGTTGAGGTCGATGTTTGCGTCCAGCGGGTGAACGGGGAAGCTCTTGCCACCGAACTTGAATGTGATATTGACCTCCTTGTCGCAAGGCAGCTGCCAAATTTGGCCGCTAAGGTCCGAACGGCTTACGAGCTGTGAGCCAGGAATGTCCTTGTAGAAGGCCTCCGCTACTGAACTGCAAATCCTTGTCAGGACCAGACTTCACAAATCATATCAAATCACCCACGATGGAACTTGCGGCAAGGAGTAACCCGTGTCAAATACAACCTATAGCAAGTCCAAGGTGAGCATACGCTATGCATCGGCAAGAGAAACATAGCTCACTGTCAGCTGTTTCTTGTTAGTAGTCGAGCTCACGGCAGTCTGTACATTGAACTCGTCAATGACATTGTTGTTCGCGGGGCCAACAATTCCATCCGCATCAAGCAGAACCTGCCAATGCTGGTTTGCAGAGTTCGAACTCGCCAAGACAGATACCGAAAGCTTAGGTTGCGAAGCGATTTGTTCGTAGCCAGAAAGGATCTCCCCGACAGTCAGGTCACCGGTTGGTGGATCCGTGGGGTCGTTGTTTCGCCCCAACAGCACTGTGATGTAGTTCGGGGTCGAAGTGTTCTGCCTGAATATCCTGTCGAGGACAGCATCTCCGGCGGAAGTGCCAACCGCTTCGGAGACTTGAGAACCATAGTTCGGCCCGAGGCCGATGAGGCCGCTGCCGGATGGATTGTCGCTTGACGCTGCAACACTGACTGTCCACGCACGGAGTTTCGGCGAGAGCACCGGATGAGAGGATGGAACGCATCTTACTGTAAGCCTGACTAGAAACCGTGTACCCCGCGAAGTCCAACGTTGCGGTGAGGACAGAACCTGGGACGTGATATTGTCAAATGCGAACGCATATGGATGCAGTGTGGTCGCGTACCATCTACCTCTCCGACTGCGTAGGTCACCTTGGCGGACTTGCCGGTGTTTTGAGCATTCGGTACGTCACCTACCACCCACAAGTCCGAGCTGTGTAACAAACATTGATCGCAGTGCTCATCTCCGTAGGATAGGAGCACATACCTTCCGGTGTCAATCTGGACGCTGAACGTCTTGCCACCAAGCTGGATGTTTGTAACATACTCGACGTCTCCAACGTCGGACACGGACGTGCTCCCGACAATGCTTGCTCTCCGCACAAGACCCGCAGCACTCGAAGATGCGAAACGAGACCGAGGTCTCCCGCGAAGGTTTAACCGTGCCGCGCCCGCCAAGTCAGAAACCAAGGCAAGCAGCAGAGGTACTGAGAGAGACGAGGGCTTCATGGTGGTCGAGCGGAGAGATGTCCGGAGGGATAGCCGTGTCTATGGCTCTCGGCGCAGGCGTTGCCAATGCCTTGTGGCAGTGGGCAGGCGGCTGTCACCGGCCAAAATGGCCTGTGCTCGACCCCCGCATCATTGGAGTTTGCGTTTTGTGGCAGAGTTTATCAACCTGGGGCAAGATTTCTGGTAACAATGCCATCTCCGTCTTGTATACAGTCACAATCGAGCCTCGGAGCCAAGGGAAATGGAGGCTTGGGAGTCGTTCGATGGA
The DNA here is from genome assembly GCA_002760635.1 of Ganoderma sinense ZZ0214-1. Classification (NCBI taxonomy): domain Eukaryota; kingdom Fungi; phylum Basidiomycota; class Agaricomycetes; order Polyporales; family Polyporaceae; genus Ganoderma; species Ganoderma sinense. Next base: position 1,636,972 of record AYKW01000069.1, read on the forward strand.
GACCGAGTGACAAGAAAAGCCCAGGGCGGGGTGCTATGCCGCGAAGTGCACCGCCCGCGCTCTACCGAGGCTCGAGCCCGTTCTTCGCGTCTCTTACAAGCACTTGGTCTGCAACCACCACCTTCCCCACCCTCGACGTCCTCCACCGCCCCTTTGCCTTGGGCATTCCACTCATTACAGCTCTGGATCTCTAGGCCGCATGTGGTCGTTCCTTCCTGTCCTTTCCCTTCTCCTCCAGCTCGATGCTCTCGTCCACGCCCTCACCTTCGACGTGCATGTGCGCGAACGCGCTAACTCTCTGACTGCCCGCGATACTTCCCATATCACGCCTGTCTCCAACACCCGCAACTCGGAGTACATCGCCAACATCACCCTCGGTGGGCGCACTATCCCTGTTCTGTTGGACACTGGCAGGTAGAGTATACACTTCAGCCTGCTCCCCCACTGCTCGAAAGATGTTGAATTGGGTCTAGCTCTGATCTTTGGGTAACTGGCTCGGTATCAAACTCCAACGACATTGGAAAATCTGTTTCCTTGAGCTATGCGGTGGGGAATGCCGCAGGTGAGTCCATGCGAGACTGTTTCTGTGGTCGCATGACACTCATCTCTTTTAGGCGATATATACACTGCAGACTTGCAGTTCGCCAACTATACTGTCACAAACCAGGCATTCTGTGAGTTTTCTTTATCCGTGTCATTCGCTTCTCCGTCGTGTCGTCAAGCGGCAGTATCATGTTGGACCCCACTTCTTGCTGGTACCCCCCTACCTTTCATCCCGTTCTCAGGCGCTGTCGACTATGCAACTTTATTGAGCGTGGTCGTCCTACGCCAAATATTGCTATTGGCCCCGTGTCGTGTGACACGTGAAGGAAAGCATAAACTGGATATCTGTATTCTGGGCTCCATGGGACGCTGCCCGTTCTAAGGATGGCGTATAAGTAAGGTCGTAGACTGCGAACCACGGTTGCCAGTGATACTCACTGGGCGACACAAGAGATCAATTCCGATGTACGACGCGTCAGATGCCTTCCCCGGAGCGTTGCATCAGGAGTCCATGTTTCCATGTTGTCGTATTTAGCCGCTCACACTTCCCTTGCAGTGCTGGTACAGGATACCTCCTCGTTCTCGGTCGACATCAAGTCGCAAGGATATGAAGGACTCATCGGTCTTGGTCCCAACACTGGGTCCGTCATTCGCAGCAAGGTGGACGATGCAAGTGGAGACAGTGTGCTTGACCGTATCTTCACACAAAACACCACCTCTGCCAACTACCTAAGCGTCCTCCTCAACCGCGAAGGCGACCCCAACAGCCCCGCTACGGGTCAGTTGACCATCTCGGAGCCCCTCCCACAGTACACCAACATCTCGAGCATGCCCAAGCTGCCCGTCACGAAGGTGCACAAGCTGACAGACGAGGACCAGCACTGGCAGGTGCTGACCGACGTGAACGGCATCCTCGGTCCCGATGGCCAGCCCATCGAGGTCAAGTCCATCGTGCCGAGCGCGCCTACGGGCCAAATGGTTGCCGTGTTCGACTCCGGGTTCACCCTGCCTCAGGTGCCGCGTGCGGTGTCGGACGCCATCTACGGCCGTGTCCAGGGCGCAGAGTACAACGAGGAGTCTGAGGTCTGGACCGTCCCGTGTGACCAGTTGATCAACCTCACGTTCACGTTCGGCGGCGTCCAGTACCCCATCCACCCGCTCGACGTTTCGAGCAGCGACTTTAACATGGTCAGCTCGACTGGCAGCCCCGTTTGTGTCGGCACGTTCCAGCCCATCACGTCCGCATTCAGCTTGCTGGGAGAGTACGATATCATCCTGGGCATGGCATTTAGTGAGTCCACGCGTTTCTTCTGTCGACCCTGATCTCATTAAGCACCCGCAGTGCGTAACACATACACTCTGTTTGACTATGGCAACTTCATGGAGAACACGGCTGTCGATCGCGGTGACCCGTTCATCCAGCTCCTTCCTCTCACCAACGTGGCTGCAGCTCACAACGACTTCGTCCAAGTGCGGTTGGCCGGAGTCGATACCACCGGTGACTCGGCCCATGCGCTTCTCCCCACTGATCAGATGAAGCATTCGCCCATCTCTGCCGCCGAGAAGAAGAAGCAGTAAGTATCATACATTGAGTGACAAAATTCAACTTTTTTTTGATAATTTTTTGCACTCGCGTAGGTACGAGGAGATGATCCTCAGTCGCTGGCCTTACATCTTCGTCGGCTGCTTGGCGTTCGTTCTCATCTGCATCGGTCTTATCACTTGGCGCTGCTGCGTCGCCCGCCGCCGGAGGAGAGAGGCGAAGTCCAAACAGATGCGCCTTCCTGACACTGCGCCGCGCTCCCCTGCAGCTCACCAGGTCTCGTTCAACCACGCCAACGACAGCTACCTGGAGATGGGCCAGGCCAAGGCGTACCCCGTCGACTCGGGTTACCCTGCGTACCCTGCTGCGACCTACCGCACCTCCACTGTGTCCAGCCAACGCACGCGCGTATAAGCGCCATCCATGGCTGCACCGTGCACGTTGTGGACTGCCCACGTCACTTCCGTAAAGAAGAGACCGGACTTCAAGAAGTTGTGTTACCGTCCCGCATGCCCTCATGCCTACCCCACACACATCATACTACTCTAATCTCCACCGCTGTTGTAGCTCGCTCGTCGTCGCTCTGCCTTGGCTGCTACCGTGCACCTCGCTCCCACTGTATCATACGTATCTAATTCTTGCCCGAACCCTGCTTGCTCCCGCAGCCATTTCGTTTATTTCACCACCCCTAGCCGCTGGCAGTCCTACGACGTTCGTGCTCACACCGCTTCCATTATCCATCCTTGTCCACCGTCCTCCCTCTCCTCTCTTGCCCGATATCCCGAGCAGCAACTGCAGCTCGTTGTCCATTACCCTATTACCTTCTTGCGCCTGTGGACAGGCTGCCCGTCCAACTTCGGTCGGTTCGTTGCGCATTAGCCATCGCCTTCGCCTTCCTGTATCGGCTCACCGCATGTGTGTAGGCTTGCCTTCGGCGTACGGCAGTGATACTTTGCCCTTCGCCCTCTTATGCTAGCTTGGCTTGTCTCTCTTGGTCGGGATCGTGTACAACAAACCGGTGAATAGGCAAGCTTCTCGCCGTGCACGTCCTACTCGGCGCCGGTTGTGACCGCATTCACATCATCTACCACTCATCGGAGGTCGACAGTAAGTTTCCAGCGACGTCCCAGCGATGATATTGACTACATTGCAACTGCCAGCCGTGGTAAGTGTTCACCCCATGGATACCTGCGTTGAATGCACTCATGGTAACTTACCATCAGGCATAATGTCGAAGCCCTCGAGGACCTTCATTGTTGCTCAACACTGCTCGCTCAATTGTCTGCCACACTTGGTGCATTCAGGCCCATGTCCGTTGAGATGGGTTAGTAGGTAGAATAGCATCCTCTGGCGACAAAGCATGCTCTTCTACCTGGCCCATCTCAACGACTGACGGTCTTGGCTCATGTACGACCTGTGAAAACCTGCGGGGTATCTTTTCCAGACACCAGCGTACATGAAGAGCAGGGATGAAGATATCAAGGGGGAGGTCAGTTTGCGAAAGAATGTTACAGTAGTATGTTCAAAACACCGAGAGTCTTTTCTTTGTCAGTTACTACAGCGTCAGTAATGGTATCATGACTATGCACTTCTACTATATGCGCAAATAAAAAATTCTAGCGTACGTTCCACCATCTTCGCAGCCCGTCGCATCGTCCACCGTTCCCAGGCAATCCGCCTCGGGCCCCCGCCTCCATCTAGTGCACGATATCTACAGCGATGCGCTGCCCTTGGATCCCATACGCCAGCCGCGCGTTGTCCTCCCCGACCATCAGCATGATCGTTCCCCCGCACACCTTCCCCACATACTTCCCGTCCGGGATCCGATGCGCGTGCCGCAGCTCGTTCTCCGCGACGGGCGGCGGCGTCCCGCCACACGAGCACGGGTACTTGTACACCTCGTCCATGATCCCACGCGCGCTCTTGTACTGGAACTTGACGTACCCCTGCAGCGCGCTGTCCAGGCTAAGCATGTATGATCGCCGCGTCAGCCTCCGAGTCGGTGCCGAAAAAGACGAGGAGGGGGAGAAGCGAAAAGGCTCACCGGAACCCGATCCCCTCCATCCGGGCCACGAGCTTGTCCAGGCGCGCCATCGCGGAGACCTTGGGCTGCGCGACGATGGAGTACCCCCCGAAGAACGTCAGCACGCCTCCTGCCCCAGCCTCCTCCTCTCTCTTCTCTTTCTCCTTCCCCTTCCCCTTCACTTTCCCTTTCCCTTTCCCTTTCCCTTTCCCTTTCTCCTTCTCCTTCTCTTTCTCTTTCTCCTTTGCTTTCTCCTTCTCCTTCGCAGCCTCCTCGCGGTGCCGGCGCAGCGCGTCCTCGAGCGCAGCAAAGAACGCCTCGGGCGTCGAGTAGCACACCCCGCCCTGCTTCCTCGTCGACTCCACGCGCCACCAGTCCGTCTTATCCTTATCCTTGCCCTCGTCCACATCCTCCCCTCCCTCTCCCTCTCCCTCTCCCCCTTCCCCCTCCTCGTCCTCCTGGGCCGCAGAGGGGCGCGGACGCGCGCTCGCACGGGCCGCCCTGCGCGCGCGGTGCGCGGCGGCCCACCGGGCGAACCACCGCTCGAACTCGCGCTCGCGCATCTGCTTCGTGACGCGCTTCTTGCGCGGCGGCTTCTGAACCTGGACCGCCTGTGCCACGCTCCCGCCCGCCTTCTGGTCCGCCGCGGCCCCGCCTTTGTCCAGGCTCTTAAGGAAGACCGCCTTCAGATGGCACGCGGTGCACTTGTCGCCCGCGCCCTTGTCCGTCACCTCGTTCCCGCACGTCGCGCAGCGCGGGGGTGGGGTGGAGCGGGGGCGGGGCGGCAGGGAGGGACTCGACATAGCACATGGTGCACATGCCGTTCCTGCCGTACGGGTCGACCCGCCCGCCGCAGTCGCTGCACTTCGCGCCCATCCTCATGCTCATGCCCACGTTCGAGTTCGAGCTCGAGCCCCCCGGCACTGAGGGCCCGGGGGCTGAGACTGAAACTGAGACCGGGGCCGGTGTGTTGCGTGCGGAGGACAGGGACGAGCTGCGGGTCGAGGTGGAGTACCCGGACGAGGCGGAGGACGCGGCGACCCCGGCGGCGAGGGTTGGTCGGAGGTGTTTCTTCGCTTTTGGGCTGGGCTGGACCGCTGCTGGTTGCGTCTGTGTTCGCGTCTTTTCTTTTGCCTGCGTCGGAGCACTAGTGCTAGTCTTCGCAAGGGTACCGGGTTTGACGACTGGGCGGGGTTTCGGGCGGCCCTTCGCTGAAGTGGGAGTAGGGGCTCCCGACACCGGTGCCGGCACTGCGATCGTCGTCACAGGTACTGGTGCTGGTGGCGCATTGCCTACAACGCGTGCCTTCTTCTTGACGGTCTCCTTCGTGAGGACGATGGGCCGCGCGGCGGGCGTCGACTTCGCAGCCTTTGCGGCCATCCTCTCTGAGAGAGTCGGCCAACCTGAATTGCTCACGCGCTGTACCTTGGCGGGCAGCGGTGCCGAGATGCTCCCGTCTGCAGCGCGCTTCGACGACGACGTCGAACCCGAACCCAAGCCAGAGGAGATAACTGCGCTCGTCTTGGTCTTGAGAGGCGCGGAAGAGAACAGCGGCTTCGGTGCGGCAATATGGGTGATCGTCCTAGAAGGACCCGCTGCAGCTTTGGACGCTGACACGGAGCGAGCTTTGTCGACGCGGCGGATCTTGGATGGTCCCGGAGCAGGCTCCTCCGCCTTACGTTTGGAGGAGACGGAGACGCTGCGCGCAGTGGACGACGGCCCAGCGGCGGAAGCCGATGTCGAGGCGATTGGCTTGGCAGTGGCTTTGGACGACGACGCGGCTTTGGAGGACGCACTCACAGACTTTGAGGCACCAGCACGGACAGATATGCTCTTTTCGGGGGGACCCATGGGGGTCATTGCGACAAGAGGGTATGCTTTATGAACAACGGTCGGACCTGTGGGCACCCAGACCTCCCCGCCTCCGATGTCCAGCGTGTCCTTCGGGTTCGGGTCCACGACGCGATACTGCGAGTTCCTGATGTGAGAAAATGTATACGGCTCAGATGACTTCGAAGTGCTCGTACCGTTTCGTCGTCGTCCGCCACCGCTAGCTTGGAGGCCGGTGCAGTCATGTTCTTGTGGGCGTGCTTGGCGTGCCTCTGGATCGATATCGATGTTGAAGCAGAATATGCGCCGCAAGGGCAGGAAAAGGTGTTGGATTTACCGTCGCGATGAATGGTCACTTTGCCGCCTACACAATGCGCGACGGAGGCGCACCTAAGGGCTCGCAAATGGGCAGAGGGATGTAGCGCGGCATACCTCCGTACCAGATCTGTGTGCTTCCACTGTGAGCTTTTTGGATATGACTGTTGAGAGCTTTTGGTTGCGAGATAGCTGAGAGCTTGGGAACGTAGTCGCAACCATCGAAGGGACACTTGTGAGTCTCGGTGTGTTTACGCGACTGAATATCGCGTATTCTGAGCGTGGTGTATGGTGAAGCTTGCGGTCAACTCACAGACATCTATTCCCGTGTCCGCCCACGGCAAAAAGCACGTAGAGAGAGTAACTAGACGGAGCAGAGCCGCGAACGATTGTCAAGCAGTGAAAGCAAGGGCCTCCACGCGCCTGAGTCTTGCCAATGCCGCGTCGCGTCGACCACGTGGCTCGCACTACAGAATCAACTTGTCTCTCACCGGTTGCCTTGAATCTGCCTTGAATCATTGCCTATCATTGCCAGCACAAGCTCGCTTGGAGGCAACTTGAACTTGAAGACCACCTTGAGTCCGTCCGTCGTCACCAGGCAGGTTATCGTTATCGTTGGCCCGAACCTGGAATATCTAACTCACGTATGATTGTATGCAAGTAGCTAGCCTGAGATGGGTTACATGCTAAACCTCGATATCCTCCACAACATCATGTCCTTCTCAGATAGGACGACTACTTCTCGCCTCATGCGGACCTGCAGAACCCTCAACCATGAAGGAGCCAAACATCTATTCAAGGATACCCTGTGGATCGCGAACGAAGCTTCCGCGATCTCGTTCACTCAGTACGCCTTTGCAAGAGCAAACCTCGACGAGATGGCCCACAGAATGCATTGGCTAAATAGTCTTCACGTCTATGCCCCGAGGCCGAGAGGGAACGAGGTCGAGTCTATTCAAAGGCTGTCCCGCTCCATCACCTTCTTCTTGTCCCACTTTGCCATCCTCGCGCCGAATTTTGTGGAGTTGAACCTCCATGACAGTGAAGAGCTGCTGTCTGCCGACACTGCTTTGGCCGAGGTCATTGGTGCAATGGCCCGTTTGCAAAAGTTGATACTCACCGGCGCAGGGCGTCAGACATCCGAGATGCTGCGCCGCTCAAATCTTCGTCTCTGGTCGGTCGAATTTGAAACCATTGACGAGACAGTGCTATCAATGGACGATCATCCCATGTATGCGCTCCACAACTCACAAGACACGCTCCGGGTCCTCAGCCTTGAGCGCGTCGCCTTTGACCCCGACCGCCACCTACCCTGTTACAACAACCTGGTCCAGCTCGAGCTTGCCACCTCCCTCGTTCCCCCTGTGCATCGTCTCGCCCAGGCCTTCCCAAACCTGTGGAGATTGAAAATCAACTCGTTTCCCGGGCACTCCCATCTCAACGCAATCGAACGGGAGGAACAGCACCAAACAAACGTGCTCGGACAAGCCCAGCATGGCACCTTCCCCTCCCTTCGCTCCTACAAAGGCTCGATTCTCTCCTTTTATCTCCTTGCGCTCACCTGCCGCGTCCCGTTCATCGAGCTACGAGACGACGAGCACATACCGTGCTGGGACACCCGAATGCTACAAGCCACCTGCGCACACGCCCGTCCGGCACACCTTGACCTGTACGTCTCCTACCTGCACGACTTCCTCGCACAAACGACGGGCTTTGCCCAACTGTGCGCAAGCGAGGATTTTCGCCGGTCCGTTGGGATGCTCACGTTGACGTTCGACGTGTTCTGGGGCGAGCACGACTTCGACTTGGCGCCGGTGTTGGTGAGTGTCGAGTCCCCATATCATATCATTTGCGCAATGCATCCATGGGTTGGATTGGATTATGGTTATGTGCCGAACGCTGAGCGTGTGACTTAGGAATGCGTGTACTTGGCTGTACGAGCGTCCTCGCTCCGCGCGGTCGAGCTGATTCTAGACGGGCAGCACCTTTGGGAAGACTGTTGCGACGAAGACGAAGAGTTCCCGCCTGTGGAGGTGTTCCTACAGAGCCTGGACATCGAGGGGGTCGCCGACAAGCTGCTCGAAAAGACGGAGACGCTGAAGACGGTCATTGTTCGCCTGTGGGTTTCAGAGAAGCCCGAGGTTAAGGTCCAACGTGGGCCAGACATAAATTACAGCGATATCATTTAAGTAGAGTCTCCTTTTAGCCATCCTAGCGTCAATGCGTCCATATCTCAAATTACTAACTGAACGTTTGCTTCGTCCATAGAGAAGCAAAGGCCCCGGTTTTGTTCGACGGGCACGACTGCGACGAGGTTCCGTTTCGAGTCATTGGAAGTCGATTCCCATGGTATCCAATTTCACTAGGTAGTAATACATTCCCCGTGTCTAGAATGAGCGATTGTAAGGAACGATGTAGCAGTGTATACCAGTATAGGATAGCGCGAAAGCAAGTGTAGTAATATATCGAAAGCATACGGATGTTCTTACGATAGTGCAAAGTGCAAACAGCAAAAGCGCACAAGCCAAAAGACGTCGACAGTGCCGCAGCTAGTACGCCTCCTCGCCGTCGTGCGTGGACGAGACCTCCACCTTCGCCATCATCGCCGCGAAGTCGAGCAACGGCGGCGCCCCCTCCGCCTCGCGCTCTCTCGCCCGCTCGCGGAGCATGCCCCACTGCACCCACCAGTCGTCCGCCTCGTCCTCGCAGTCGTACCCGAACACCACACGGTACTCCTCCCATATGCTCTCCGCGTCGCCGTCGCCCTCGAGCACGTTCTTGCCCGCGGCCGCCTTGGCGCGCATGCCCGCGTCGCGCGCGGCGGCCATCTCGCCGTCGGCGGTCATGTAGAGGACGCTGCCGAGCTCGCCCTGGCGGACGGCCTTGACGCGCTCCTGGCGCAGCTCCTGGAACGCGTAGAGGAAGCTCTCGATCTGGCGCGGCTCCGAGATGTGCGAGAAGAGCTTCGCGAGCACCGCGCCGTCTTCGACCGCCATCGCTGTGCCTTGGATCGTCGAGGGCTGTGCATTCGGTGAATGGGAAGAGGGAAGAGGAAAAGAAGGAAGACGCGTTACGTGAGTACTGGTGGGACGTAAACGAGGGAGGGCTTCCGCGGACGCGAATCTGCGGGGGATGCTTCTGGAAGAGATGCGAGACTTACGGGAAATGGGTGTGCGGCTTCGCCGATGAGAACTAACCGCCCGTCATCGTGTACCCAGTCGTCCAGATCGCGATGTTGTCGGATGGAGACGCGCACGGCTTTGCGGGCGAACTTTGCTACTGCTGCGAGTCTACAGAACATACCGTAAGTCAGCGAGCACTGCGAATTGGGGGAGGGGAGAGCGTTTCCGTACTCGGGGTTGATGCCATCCACGATGGAAGGCACGTCGACGGACGGCTTGTCGCCGTACTTGCCCTCTTGTCCCCCATCGGGCGCGTAGAATTGAAACGCGATGTCTTCCGCGCCGTGCTGGAGACCGCGGGCAATACCGTAACGTCAGTGAGCTGGCGATAGACGACTCAATGAACGGGGCGCGCGAAGACACTCACGATTGGGTACGCAACGATCGCGTGCCCGCTTCCAAACGCCGCAAATTGTCCGTGCTTCTCGCAGAATTAGCCAACGCAGAAGCAGACGACCGATGTCGTAACCACGCACCCATTCGGTGATCCGCTCCGCGTACGCAGGCACTTCTCTGCTCGGAACAACAGTGCTGACGGCACACTTTAGCCACCCCGTTGCCACCCGGACCGGCTAAACCATAGCCTACTCACTCGAAGAGCGCCAGCCCTGTCAAATCGCCGGGTGCGTTTTCGCCCACGACCGCTGGCCTGCAAAGCCCGTGTTCGCCGTCCGCGCCGACCAGCACGTCCGCAGAGAGCTCCTCGCCCGTCTCCAGCACCACTGTGGCCTCCAGTGCGTCGAGCTCGACGACATTCGCGTTGTAGCGGACTCTCGCTCCCCGCTCAATTGCCGCTTCATAAAGGATGTCGTACAATTCGGAGTGCTGTTAGCGACGGATCAGGGCGAGGCTCGCATATGTCGGAAACACGGCACGCATTTACAAATGGACTCACCGCCAGCATCATGAACAGCCCTCGCGTTTCCTTCAGCATGTCCACGTCCCAGATGTGCTCCCCAAGCATTTCGCCAGTCTCGTCTGCGCCCACGTTGGTCGAGTCCCAAGGTGTCCTGCCAAGGAGAAAAATTGAAGATCAAGACTCACATCGCATGAATATCAGCCTCTTGGTGATCGATGATTTGCTCGTCAAAATGTCCCTCAGACCCCAATGGAAGAGGATCTTCGAAAGGTTTGGTGGTAACCGCACACCGCTGCCGCCACGCTGTTTGCGGTCAGATTTTGCAGGAAAAAAGTGCCCAGAACCATCAGACACGTACTGCGGAGGCCCTGTCTTCACGCTCAAGGACGAGTACATGGTGGCCGACACGTCGAAGGGCTAGTGCGCAAGCTAGTCCCGCAATGCCTGCCAGTGTCCCAACGTCAGCAAATATACCCGCGGCCGAGGGCAGCACCAGATCCCTGTGCGGTATAGTGCCAACGATCGATCGACGCACCTCCACCGATAATGAGGAAACTGATCGGGAGCGTCGCCTGCAGTGGCGGGTTGGACCTGGAGGACTGTGGCGGCGCACGACGTTAAACATTAGCCTAGACTCGCACTCCCAAAGACCCAGCGGCAGCGGCGCGACGCACCTCAGCACTCATGTCGGAGACCGTAGACGGGGTGAACGGGAGGGAGGGTGCAAACAGGGTTTGATGGGTATGTGATGTCGCCGGCCACGGGCATGTTTCGTCTGTGTATATATCACCGGCGCGCTCGCTCGCTTGGGAATCGAATGTGCGAAAGCGGGCCGTGCCGTCACGGTCGTCGAGTCCGATTCAGACGAGAGCTGGCCCCAGAGCCCCAGACTTCCGAGATTCCTGGCGCTCCCGCGAAGGCAGGGGGGTTGCGCACGGGGCTGATGCGTCCTCTCGCTGCATCTGCTCTGCGCAGCGTCCACAGTAGGCAGGCCGGGCTCTCCTCTGTGGTGAGAGACATCCATGCATAAGTTGGGCGGCCTAGATGTGCGCTCGGCCCTCTGCGGTTCCCGTGGCCTTTCCTGGGCCCAGCTCTGCACACGCCCCGCCTGTCCCCGGAGTGGGCAGTGGCACTGGGCAGAAGTGGGCAGAGCGCTGTGCCAAGTGGGTCACGGATCAAGCTCTTTGAGTTTGCGTTTTGCCTGATCTTCCTCCACAGAAGCAAGTCGAGAGCAAAATTCTTCCGTGGGCCACGCGCTCCGGCAATCTGAAGGACTTCAACTTCAAAGTTTTGTCGATGATGTGGCAAAGACAACCGACTCGGCAGGGGGGTACGGAACGCGAAACACTTCCCAGCTTCATTTTATGTCAATGAACGGAAGGAAGCACAAGTAAATTGCCTGAGAACATACGTACGGCGCCCGACCCCACTTCTCCAGACGCTGATGCCCAGATGACTGTCGGACGATGCTCCAACATCCCGCTGTGTCGCCTGCGGGAGACCGCGATGAACAGTAAGACTGCCAATCCCACGAAGTTGAGACCTGCAGGAAAGGAGCGCGCTTGTACACGTGAGATGATTTGGAGAGGGCGTCGCAAGGAAGAACAAGGACTCAGGAGGACAAGAGAGATGGGAATGGGTTGCTGAAGTGGGTGGTCCGAGGGCAGCGGGTCGGGGTGATTCGGCAATCCCGTCCGTTTCTGACCCTCCGGTGGCAGTGTCCGCATCCGAATTCGGAAACCGACCTTCGTGGCAATCCACCATCAGTAGATTCAGCACTGCGCAGTGCGGTTGCCAGTCACATTCTTCGCATTACCGAGCAGCTCATCCTCTTCAGCTCGTCCTTGCATCCCTGTAAGTCCGGACAGACGCAGCATCCCGCCAGGGTACGAATTTCCCCATGTTCAGCCTTCGGGGAGGAGAGGGCGGCCTGAATGAGGCCGATGCAGAAATTTGTCAGCGGTTGACGCGTCCCCGGAAAGAAGGATCTGGATACGTAGTCGGCGTCTCGCTTCGGGGTCATATATACATCCCAGATACAGTGTTCCTCACCTCGAGGCGGGAAGCCCAAGATCCTCTTACTTATGTAACCCGCGTCGCCATCTGGAAGATTGGAAGTGAGCTTTATCCTTGTCGATTAGCCTCCTGCAAAATCTTCCGACTGACGCATAACCTCGACCTTCTTCCCCCTCAAACGCGTGCCCAGTCTGCACCCGGCACATACAGCACTATCAAGTGATGACGTCACCCATTCAATCCATTCTTCGACCGGCCACGGCGAGACGTGTCGGGGCGCAGGCTCGGGTGTCGAGCACGTTGAAGAACGCCTTGCCGCACGCAGCTCGTTCTGGGCCACGCAATTTGCATTCGACCGCGACGTCCCCGGCGATCAAGCCCTTCCAGCTTTATACCGCTGGGACTCCCAATGGGCGGAAGGTCTCGATCCTGCTCGAAGAGCTCCAGGACCAGTATGGCCTCAAATACGAGTACGTTTCGTTTGAACATACGCCTCCGAGTCGACTGCGTCATACCATGGTCCATGGCTTACCCGTGATCTTGCTTCGCAAGCGTTCATCCAATAGACATCGGGAAGGGGGTGCAGAAGGAGCCGTGGTTCATCAAGATGAACCCGAACGGCCGCATCCCCGTCCTCGTCGACCGCAACCGCGCCGACTTCACCGTCTTCGAGACCGCCGCGATCCTGCTCTACCTCGAGCGGCACTACGACACGCAGCTCAAGTTCTCGTTCGACCCGCAGACGTGCCCGAACGAGTACAGCGAGATGCTCCAGTGGATATTCTTCACGGTACGGTCTTCCTCCCTTCATCCCAAGTCTAAGAGCGGCGGGGCTCACAACGTGACTCCTCCGTCGAACTACTACCAATCTGATAGCATGGCGGCATCGGACCGATGCAAGGGCAAGGTGGGCACTCGAGTTTTGCACCCGCGATGAATAACGCATAACACGAGCTCATTTCTGTCCCCCAAATCTTACACTGGGCACCCGGCCGACAGCGAACCATTTCGTGAAGTTCGCGCCCGAGGACATACCGTATGCCAAGAAGCGTGCGTCGCATTTGTGTTTCCATTTTCTGGACTGGGTGTTTACTGAGGACACTCGACGCGCATATGATGCAGGGTATCTGGACGAGACGAAGCGGCTGTACGGCGTGCTCGACATCCGGCTCCGTGACCGCGACCGCGACTGGCTCGCAGGGCGCGGGCGCGGGTCGTACAGCATCGCAGACATTAATGCGTTCCCATGGTAAGTCATGTCGCCCTCACCGCCCTGGCCCTGTGTGTGCCGCAGAGCAACTCGGGACTGACGTATCCGTATCTGTCGCAGGGTCAATGGCCACGGGTTCGTCGGCATCGAGGTGGACGAATGGCCGCACGTCAAGGTGAGCAAATGCCCTCTCGGGGCTGATGGTCACGGTAACTTGGCTGATCATCTCGCGGAAGGCGTGGCTGGAGCGCACCGTAGAGCGTGCAGCAGTCAGGCGTGGCCTGGCGGCCCCATGAGAGCTGCCCAAAGATGGCCTGTGGTCCCAACGCCCCGAGTCCGCAAATGGATAGATGATGACCAGAACGTCGGCGAATCCGGAGGGGAGATGATGCTACACCAGCGCGGTGGCCTGTGGAGGATCACCGTGCAAGGTGCAATTCGCCGACGTAGCCAATGGGAGAGCCGCGTGTGTGTAGTTCGGTGCGAATAGGACGGTACAGGCCAATCATTGGGAGGGAATCGTTGGGCAAGGTTCGGTTCGTGGAAGCTACTTGTGCGTCCCATTGGTCACTCCACCAGAATATAGAGCGCCCCATCCGTCATAGACCAGCTATCCCTGCAGTCAGCGGGCTGGTAGAGAAGTCGAAGGTCGACCTCGCGTGAGCTTTCCAGACATATGAATAGGTATCCCGAGGTGGTAAATACATCGTTGTGAACTCTACACCAAGTCAAATGCTCAAATGCACATTCGTTGTGGAAGGGAAGGGCTTGCTCCAAGACTAGACCCAGAACCCTCGAGGAATAGGGGTCACCCTGGTGAGCCCATTCTGTCCACGATATACACAATACTCCTACACGGCGATCCCGCTGATGATCGTGACTTTGATTTTCGGTAGGGGAGGCCTCCGGCATGAGATAGAAACTGCACCGCGACAGAGAGGAGTTAGCAACGCACCAAGCTAACCCGAATCGACGGGATCCGGATGCAACCCCGGAACGCACCGATATGCACAGTGGAGCAGCCGGGTCCAGGCCCGCCGCCCGCGTAATTATTCGTCCTGCGATGCACGAGGAGAGGGAGGATATGCGGGGTAAAGCGCACGGCGACAAGCGCAGAACGAGCCTCGGATGATGCCCAGCGCTCGTGTCCTGAGATCTACGAGCGAGTGGGCTGGGCCGCGGAGTCGTCTGCGACGACGCCGCCCCGCGGTAGGCTCCCGGGCTCCGAGTTGACGGTGGTGCTCGAGGAGTCTGAGCCCATCTTGGAGGGCAGCGGGAGGGGGTCGGGGCGCTGCGCCTTCTTTGTGAACTCCATCCAGAGCTCGAGCGTGTACTGGTGCATCTCCTGGGCGTACGCGAGGAGGGCGTAGTGGGGGTGGGCGGGATTCATCCCTGTGCACGCTGCCGTGAGAATCCGAGCGATGTAGTAGGGCCCTGCGACGGGGGGCACGTCTGGGTGGATGTGAGCACTGGGAGGCGCTGCGGGCCTGGGATCGGACGTAATAGCGGTCGAGGGCGGCGCGATCGATGGCTATCGCGGCGTGGGTGTGGTATAGACGAGCTGGGACCTCGGAGGGCGGCGGGTGGGCGGGCGGAGAGCGAGGAAACGGAGGAGGGACGACAAGACGGGGTGTCTGGGAGGCTTGGAAGACTCGGTGTGTCATATAGCGGAAGTTGCCAGGCGATGATTCGTCTCCAGATCTAGAAGCAGGTTGGGACTCAGCTGGGGCAGGGAACGCCGGCAAAGGACGCCCTTTCATTGCGCAGGATCGCGAGGATCGCGAGCGACCTATAGGATGACGAGTGGAGCCACTACGTCATAGCCCAACCGCACATTCTGGGCACACTGGCGCCGGATCGGGATCGAAGCAGATTCTTGGCGGTACCGGAACTAGAGCGGGTCGACGAACATAGGAGTCCTCCAGAACTCGATATTCGTGGCCGCAACATGTTTCAGGCCGGCGGAACCAAGGTTGTGTATTCTTGACTTCATAAATCCATGTCTGCGGAACTACCGTATCGCAAGGCTGCGGGTGAGACATTTCTGCGGCCACTGTAATCAGAAGACTGAGGGAAAGCCTTACGGCGTAGTCTCCACGTCGGATCATAAGTAAGATAGAGGGCCCGGGGGTCCCGGGAGGTTCTGGGGATGGGAACTAAGATAGATAATTGCTCAGGGAATTCAAAGAGCGACCCACTTGTGATCACTCACACCTGTTCGCCCAATCGAGGAATATCAGCTGCGGTTGGGCCAGAAACGACGATACCTGGGGACCGGTGACCAGAGCCTTCCAGATAGCTTCTCGGAGAAGGCGTCATTAGGATGACGATGTACACAGCGAAAAGAGGACATGTGCCGAACTCCGGGACAAAGTTAGAGTACTCCGAGGCCACGTATGATGAGAGACATTGGAAACTCAGTTGTCCGACCTGGAGGGTTGGTGCCAGGCGGCCAAATTAGTGGTTTCGGGCAGTAGACGATTCGCAGGAAACTTGCTTGCCAAAGTCGGACTCGAACCGTCGCACGCAGCAAACACGTGGCGTACCGGACGTTCCTGACAGTGTCAGTGACACTACAGTGTTTACCGGCCAGATGGAACGGTGATTTCGCACAGCGTGCACCCTGTTAGCCAAGTGGGGCGGCAGCCGTCAAGTGTAGCGATCCAATAGGGTACTGGATGAACTCAAGTATGATAGACAAGAACGGGCAGTCCATCATGCGAGCGAGGCAGGAAAAGGATTGTTCTTAAACGGCGGCTTTGTCACGTTTTCGGCCAGGTGGAACGTGTCACGCGTGACATACTACCTAGAGAAATCCATGACAGTCAATGGTCCCCCTTGCGCAAATTTCTCTGATGGCCTCAGACCTTTGTAGACATGTTGGGCAGTAATAGTTGTTGTGTTTGTGATAACAAATCTTCAGTCCTTGCACTTCATTCCAATCACCTTTTCTATACCAAATTAATCCACCGTGACAATCGTGACTAGTCCGAAAACCTGCGATCTTCGGAAATGCCGGTGAGTCATAAACTAACATGTTTTTGTATATGAAAGAGTTGACCTACGATATCTCGAATGAAAGCGCATATTGCTACACAGAGAGGTCCATCGCAAGAGACAAACAATGCGCGTGTTCCAGGTGCGCATCGAATCACGTGACCTTTCCAATCCTCCCAAACCACAAATCACGCCGCACAACATGATGACGGGCAATCCATTAACTGAAATTGTGACTATATACTATGCCCTTCAAAAGCCTTTTTTCATGACAGTAGATGGCCCAAATAGCAGTCTCTCGAAAATATACGACCCTTCCAATTTCGAGAAATGACATAAATTCAACATTACATGAGAATGCGGGGGTGTGAAAACACCGCCCTACTTGCACATGTGTGATTGAATGTAACTACATTATTCGCGATTAGAGCGCAAAGGGCGCGGTGGAGTATGCTCCAGAACCCGCCGCCGTTCCACCTGGCCGTAAAATTCCACCTGGCGCTTAAACACTGTAGTACTGTCACTGACAGACACTCTCGCTTCGTATCTCCCATCCCCCAAGGTTTAACAAAGAGACCGGTGTACCGTGCTCCCTATCCCCTTCGCAGCAGTCCTCATGCCAGCCACACCGAGCTCCCAGAAAATGTTTATCCATCGTCCTCAGGCTCCCCGCACCTTCTCCGCTATCGTATCCTACCTCGCCGCTCCTCCACCTCTCTGCGTCACCTGCTACGGGAGGCCTATCATCAACGTCTCGGAAACAGCATGAAGTGGAGTCCCGTGTCTCGGATGATGACATTGCGCGAATCCATTAGTTTTGCGGGGAAGGACCCGCGGCCGGAGGTTAGCGAAGGAGTGTTCGTGGGGAAGGTCACATTGCTCAATGGCCCGGACATGAGGAAATGAAGGCGGAGATAGAAGAACGGCGTGCCACGGACGCATCAAGTGGAGTGAGAGTACATCGCTCTACTCGGAGGTCAGAGAAAAATGCGAGGGAGCTCTCTGGTAAGCTCGTGCTCTCCGCCCTTGAGAAGGCATGTCTTCAGGTTCGTGTGTCTGGGTATCATTTTCCTGTACGTGCATGTTTTCCTCGTAATACGGTAGAGGCTCGGTTCTCACTTTATATATTTATGTTTCCTCGTCCCTTTTATTCGCCCGTGGAGCCGACTCATGTGGTTTGCCTTAGCTTGTACTGCTCTGCTACATTCCCTACACTATACTGTGGAATCCTATGCAAGTCTATGCTATAGCTATGCATTCTAGAGCGAGGGACAAAAATGATTAACGAGTGTCCATTCTCTTCTATTCAATCCAAATACTTACTGTACATTCCCAACTTGAACTTGCAAAACGCCGATGACGTTTGATCAGTGGACGTAGTTAGACGCTCGAGATCGGACCAGCCCACGTGGCTCGCCAAGCGGGCCGAGGCAAGATTTTGAAGGTTGGGTGTGGTCCTGGTGGTTCTTCGCCGGAAGGCCTCGTTTTCGTACTCTCCGTTCCCTCTGTCTCTAGCCTGCCATGGTTCGCCGCCGCTCAGGGAAGTCTAAGGCAGCTCAGCGTAAGCCGCGCGGCGTGGACCGCAAGGATAGCAAAATGAAGCGGTGGAACACGGCCGTGGACATCCCGATGGATGAGGAAGATCAGTGTACGTTCTCTTTCTTTCTTGGTTCGCCCTTGTTGCCATAATGCGGACACCAACGTTATTGCAGTCCACGCCTCCAGAGATAAGATTCTTCTCGAAGGAGATGAGAGCGGAGACGACGAGGACGGCGACGAGGACGAAGTCTTCGCCCTGAAGGGCATGCCCGAGGACGATTCCTCGGAGGACGAGCAGGATGACGAAGACGTCATGGACGAGGATGACATTCACGACGTGCACTATGCTGCTGCGGCTGCTGCAGAGAAAGGGAAGAAGAAGGAGAAGGAGAAACTGAAGAAGGGCAGGAGGGACGAGTCTGAGTCCGAGGAGGAGAGCGAGTCTGAGGAGGAAGAGGGCTGGGGGACGAAGAAATCGGCGTACTACGCGTCGAACGCGGACGAGATCGAATCGGACGACGAGGAGGCGATCGAGCTGGAGGAGCAAGAGGCGAAGAGGCTCCAGGCGAAGGCGAGAGACGCTATGGCCGACGATGATTTCGGACTGGGAGACGTGGTTGAGGGTTTGCCGGAGGAGGATGGGTACGTTACCGTTCCATTCATCCATCCTTGTGGAACATGCCTATGTTTAACCCTCGCTCAGTGTGATGGATGAGCCTGCGCAGCCCGTAGTTGACTTACCCCAGGACAAGCAAGCACTGTTACGGCATCTAGAAAAGACGAACCCCGAGGCATTGGCATTGGCACACGACTGGGACGATGTCGCTTACAACGTCATGAAGTCAAAAGCTAAGCTAGAGAGGTACGTCTATCAACTTTTCAAACGCATACAAGCACCTTATTCCGTGCCCCAGACTGCAGTCCGAGAACCCAAGTGCCCTCAGCCTCAGTATGATGCACCTACACAATCGTACGTACCCCCGTCCCTACTCCTCTCTTCCTACACACAAGTTGACCCACCCGATTTTGCAGAGGCCCTCCTCACATACGCAACGACCCTCGCCTTCTACCTCCACCTCCGCGCCTCCCCCAAGTACGCCCAGCGCCCAGACCTCCTCCGCACGCACCCGATCCTCCCCCGCCTGCTCACGCTCAAGCAGTCCCTGCACACGCTCGAGGAGCTCGACTTCGCCGCGTCCGACGACGAGTCTGGCCTGAGCTCGTCCGACTTCGACAACGAGGACGAAGAGGAGGAGGACGAAGAGGCGTTCGACTGGATGGCAGACGCGCAGGACCTCTGGGCGGGGAACAACACCCTCAAGCGGAAGGGCGCGGGGCTCGAGCAGGGCGAGCTCGAGGCGCTCCTCCGCGAGGCCGAGGGGATCATGGACAAAAACACAGGCGCGGGCGCCCTCCCTCGCGCACAGAGAGGCGGGCGCGGGAAGGGGGGAGAGATGGAAAAGGAAAAGCCGAAGCGCAAGTCGAAGGCGGCGACGGCAGACGGTGACCCCGAGCCCCCCAAGAAGAAGCGCAAAGCGGCGGACGCGAGCGCGAAAGCCCCCGTGGCTATGCCCATCTTCGACCTCGTCGAGCCCGAGTTCGTCTCGTCATCCAAGAGCAAGGGCAAGGGCAAGTCAAAAGCCACCTATACTGCGGACGACGAGTATGGGGAGGCAAGCGCGCTCGACGCCGCGGATGCCGCGGACAAGCAGGCGCGCAAGAAGTCGCTGCGCTTCCACGTCGCGCGCATCGAGAGCACCGCGGCGCGGCGTGCGGGCGCGCGGGCGCACACCGTCGGCGGGGACGACGACATCCCATACCGCGAACGGAAGCGTGAGCGCGAGGCGCGCCTTGCGAAGGAGGTTGCGAAGGCCCGCGAGGGGCTCGGGGCGGACCTGGACGACGTGGACCCGGAGCTGGAGGGGGATGGCGGGGCGGGGGGTAGGAAGGGCAAGAAGCGGAGTCGAGAAGAGGAAGACGAGGCGAGCGGTGGGGAAGAGGACGGGTATTACCAGCTGGTGAAGCGGAAGTCGAAGGAGAGGAAGGAGAAGAAGAAGGAAGAGTACGAGACGGCCGCGGCGGCTGCGCGGTATGTACCTCGTCCACTTCCACTTGCTGGCTTCGTGCGCTGGGGCTCGCAGCTGACTGACTGGTACGAACAGGATCGTCGACGAGGAGAGCGTGGACGGGCCGCGGTCTCTCACGCGCGCGATCCTGAAGAACAAGGGCCTGACCCCGAAACGCTCCAAGTCCGTGCGCAATCCGCGCGTCAAGAAGCGGGAGAAATACGAGAAGGCGAAGAAGAGGGTCGCCTCGCAGCGCGCGGTCTTCAAGGGCGGCGTCGACGCGAGCAGGTATGGGGGCGAGAAGACCGGCATCTCGCAGACGATCAAGAGTGTCCGGCTGTAGTGCGCCTTTTTCGCTATGGCCTGCGGTGCTGCGCTGCGTGCTGGTGTTGGTATTGTCAGGTGTATGTAACGTGGAACGGCGGCTGGCGCGAGCCAACATCAGGTGCGACCCCTCCGTCGTGGCCCATACTAAAGTCCGCCGAGCTGTTTTCATAGCGGCGCCCACCGGATCGTGCTGTACCTGCATCGAACCTTATTGATAGATGGTCTACCTTCTTCTAATATCCGTGCAGGGTGAAGAACGCCCTTCATGTCCACGAGTCTCGGAAGCAGCGCGAGATAGCCAGCGTACATTGGTTCGTCGAAACATCGTCACCTTCCATTCTTGCGGTACCATGGCCAAGTGTGACATGCAGTAAGTGAGGAGACCCCCTACCACTTCATCTTGAACACACCGGCACGGCTCTGAACACCGACGACGACGCTCCTCTCTGTAAATGATGTGAAATGCCAGGGTCTCATCCCATCTCACAATAGAATTTCCCTGAGCTTATACAGAGATATTGTGCTCCCAGCCGAGAAGGTTGCAGGCGACTCAGCCGGTAATAGCAAGAATGTCGTGCTTTCACGCATCGTGGGCTACCTCCTTTATGCCCCCTCCAAAGATGATCGCCAGCCTTCAAGAGCGAAATCGAACTCTGCAAACATGAGATCAACCCGCGGCCGAACCAGGCTGTATACGATATAGGTGATATGTACTTCAAGAATTTTATTTGAGTGTTCTGTACTCCTCACCTCTGAGCATGGTATGGGGAGTTCTGACTAAAATCACAGTACAACTGAATCATCTACGCCAAAGTATGAAGAGTTGGAAGGTTTCCCCAAGTCGCCGGATTGCTACGTTCTTCTCATGGTCCACAGTCACATCCTTGGCCGCTCCGATACCACCCCGAATGCATGTGATCACTCGCATGCGAAAGCCTCGGTACGTGGCCCATGCATGTCGGCTTGTTGATCACTGACATGGTACGCAACATTGCACAGGCTCTCGCACGGGATAATTTTAGCTGTCTTCTGTCGCGCAAGCCCGACATGCGGTCGTATTTGAGGGGATTCATTACGGAGGTACCACCAGGCAGACGGTTCGCCGCAACGGAATATTGCTATAACTTCCCCTACTCGCTTGGCGATACTGGAGCTAACGGAACAAACGCGATGACGGTACGTGTTGCAATTATTACCATCCTATGGCTGCATGGAATGACAGCTCCTGAGCACCAGAAATGTCCTCAGAGACACCAAGTAGAAGCGTTTCGGACCATCTCGAAACAATTAACATTCGGGTATGAGCAAGTTCACGATGAGCTCGACGGAGAACCAGCAATCTCCGTCGAATGGACAATACAAATCATGACGCTCGACTCGATGATCTACCAGGGCTTCGACCAAATGTCTCTCTGGCTGGACGACGTCCGAGGCGAGGTGAGGCTTTCCACCACCGCGCGCTCAGCGTCCCGTTTTGAACACAAGAACCATCCCTTCTCCGTGGCAGCGAAACACGGAGTACGCCCCCCTCGCAGGACCGACGAACTACAGGGACCGGGACGTCCCAGAAGAAATCGTAACGTTAACATTTACATCACACATCGGCGACCCGCTCCCTAGCCCAACATACCTCCGAATCCACACCGCCTGTTACCGGGTGGCGAACATGTCTGGCGCAACAGATCCGGAGCACCTGAATGCAATTGTGGACGAGAGGGAACAAGTGGAAGCCTTGAATGAGTGTGGGACCTCTCAGAGGTCTGCTGACGCGCTAGCTACATTATGAACCCCTCGCCCTCGCCCTCGAGGACCCTGAACTGACCCTTGGCTGAGAACAGTCTGTCAATCGAACTTGACGAAGTTGCCATCGGCGATCCCAGGGTCTAGATCGTTTCATCGTTGCAATTCTCCTGTCTCAAATACGTCGTGTTTTTTGCCACGGCAGGCGCATACAGCATACAGTAAGCAGCCGGTTCGTGATCAAATGCGTACAAGTTACAACTCCAATTGATTTCAATTGCAACCAGGAAAATCCACAAACACCAAGCTATCCATACAGTACTTGTTTCTGCTCGCATAAACCACGCGCACATAATGCATACATTCACTAGCTATAGCCTTTTTTGCTCCTCTCTTCAACTTCCAAGCGCGAGCCGCCGCACTACATGCAAATTCAGAGTGTCCGTGCCGGGTACACACAGTCCGAGCCGTGATCTAGAGATATCGAAGAAGGGGAAGAGGTGCGATGAGGAGGGGGGGGGGGCAAGGGGTAGTACCGGTGGTTAGGCAATGGGGTTTGGACTTGGAGGGGTGAGGGGGGGAGGGGGGGCTACTACAAGATACGTTCCGATGAATCCAACACAGCGACAGCGACAATTGCAACGTGCGCACAACAAAACACGACGACGACCTATGTAGCAAACAAAAAAACACAGAAGAACTTCGAGATAGGTAGAAATGGAACTGAACTGAACTGAACTGAACTGGGACGGACGATTATATTTGGCGTCGACGTCCCTCTGCTGCTGTCGCCTCGCCAATGACGACTTTCATAGTTGGCTGCTTTTCCGGACTCGGCTCAAGAGAAAAAAGGAAGAAAAAGAAACAGTCCTCAGATGCAAAACACAAGATCGAACCTCCCGGCGCACCCACGGTCGACATCCGACAACGCGGGCGCACGTTCACGTTCACGGGAAGGCGCCGCCGCCGAACACGGGCTGGTCGACGGTCATCGCGTTCGCGGCGGCGGGCCCAGGACCAGGACCGGGGTCGGTGGACGTCGCGCGCGAGTTGGTCGACGCGGCCCCGCCAGTGCCGGCGATGTCGAGCTCGCCGGCGACGGCCTGGTGGTAGATGCGCTTGATCTCTGCGGCCTGGTCGGCGCACTCCTCGTACGCGTACGCGTACTGCTCGAGGCCGCTGATGCAGTTCGTGACCTCGGGGCGGCCCATGCGCGCGAGGAGCAGGCCCGCCTGGATGCAGCTGACGTGCATCACCGCGCAATCGAGCCGCTGTGAGTTGCGAGTCGGCGGCCGCGGGGGGGGGGGTCGTACATGCATGTGTGCGTGTGCGTGGGTAGGGATGGGAAGGACGGGGAGGGGAAAGGTACGCGCGCGAGGGGCAGGGGCAGAAGGGCGGCAGGGCGGCAAGGGGGGCAGGGGAGCAAGGGGGGGAAGAGGAAGGCGGGGGATCACGCGGGCGGCGTTGCGGTGGGGAGATGGGAAGGGGGCGAGAAGGGGAGGGAAGGGCAGGAAGCAGGTGGTCAGCGGTGCCGCACGCGCGGGTCCGAGACGGAGCAGCCGGGACGTACCAAGTAGCCGTTGGACGCCAAGACACCGGCCTGCGCGTAAGAATGGGACGATCACGCGCGTCAGCGTGCGGAGTCGAAATAGCATATAAACTTGGGACTGACCAAGCCGGCGATGCGCAACGCGCCGTGCTGGGCTTCGCTGCCGACCTTGCGCTTCTTCTCCTCGATCTGGGCGTGCTGTGGGAGGAGCGTTTCCGAGGTGCCTGTGCGCGTTACGTCGTTGACTTCTCGGATGCCGAAGTCCTCAAGCGCGTTGTAAAGGATGATCCACATAATGTGGTAAGTGGCGTCGCTCGCGCCTGTCGTCGTACGATTGTCAGGGCCGACCTGGCTGGGCTGGGGAGAGAAGGCAGGGATGACACGCACATGCTGTAACGGCGCTGACGAAGTCCCATTCCGCCTCAAAGTTGCTGGGAACACCGACGTGCTGGAGGTGCTCTTCGCGCCATTCGCTCAGCATGCTCATGAAAGTGTTCAGGACTTCCAGTGGAATCCCGTCGGACTCGGTTGCGGGCCGCCATAATTGGCGCGACATCTGCCGCGCAATCCGTGCCAGAGCATGCGCGGCACGGTAGTACCCCTGGTCAACACCAAGCGGGTCTCTTGTCAGCAACAGGGAGAATGGGTGCGAGTCTTGATCGTGAGTAGATCTTACCAAGAACTGGATGAGAAGTGCGCAAAATTTTCAGTACGGGGAGACGATGATTGGTGCAAGGTCAGGACGTGCCTCTAGCTGTTCCCTGGGAGACGGTTGCGGCGCATGGGATTCGATTATGTCTGGGGGGACTGGGCCGACGGTGTAGAAATCGATGTCATAGTCATCGTCATCTCTGCGGACAAAAAGTGTGAGTGTTTATGTCACGATTCACGGCACGGCACCGAGCTGACGAAACCGGCAGGCACGTACAGCATCGGTTTTCGTCGGTAATACACGCTGCGATAAGCGTCCGCCAGGCATGCCATCCACCATGCGAAGATCATGGTCCCCCGAGCCTCGGGGTCCTCTATGTTCGACATGACGGATTTGTGGTTGATCTGGCAACGACGACGAGACCGTCAACGCCCGATCCAGGCAAAGGCACGGTTGACATCCTGACCTGCAAGTCGAGCAACAACCGTATCGCAGACCCCAGCCAGAACCCGTGGAAGCCTGGGACACGGTGAGACCGGGCTGTCAAGCGACGAGAAAACATAACATACCTGCATTGTCCTCCACGCTCTCTGCATGACCGACTCATCATTACGGATAGTATATGGCAACGGCTCGGACCCGCACTCACGGCTCTGCAGGGGCTCTATCAACAGCGCTATGACGACGTGGTCCGCGCTGGGCATCCTGTGCACCTTCATGTCTTCGGCCAGGTCTCTTGCGCGGTTGATCAGCACCTTCGCGAACGCGCTCTGGTTTCTGTTCTGGTGTCGGTCCGCGACGAAGAGCGGGTGCTCAGAGAACTTCGCTCCCCAAGCAATGACCACGGCCACCAGGCTGCCCGGGCCAAGTCAGTTGACCATCAAATTTCCCGAGAATAATCGGTGACACTCACGCAGGGTGTACGGGTTTCTGTGGGGGTCCGCCATGCGGGGGGCTGTTGCTGTTGCGGCCGCGCTGCCCTGCACCACCTTGCGGGGTGCTCTCATTTGTCGCCTGAGGTTGCGGGCCGGTGGAGAGACTGTAATGCAACCGCGACCGGAACTGCGCGGGGTTCAAAAGCGGGAGCCGGGAGTGCACGATCTGGAAGAAGACCTCCACGAGGTCGAGTGCAAATCTGCGTGTGACGCGTTAGCCCACTAGCCAGCACAGCACGTTGTGAATACATAGGTAATCGTCGACAGGGAGATCCGGCCGATTTTATGGGTCGTGAATTTCATCGTCTCGAGCGAGCGCTCTGTAGGCGATTCGGAGATAGATGAAGAACGGGGGGACGTACTCTATGCGGAAGTTATCCTCTGCCAGGCGATAACCCAAGGGCCCCCATTCGTTGTACGCTGCCGGATTCTGAGCGGAAGGTCGGGAGCCATTCAGTTGGGCGCTTTGTGTTAAAGTTATGGGGAGATCAGAACGATAGAAGACGGGTGACAGAGAACCTGGTGTAAGCACCAACCTTGCTGGTTCCGGCGGCGAGAAGATGTATGCCAGTAAGTCGCGTGTCTGCGTATCTTGTGTAATAGGGTGAGCCCGAGGGAACGGGCCGGCGTGCATGGGCAATTGGCTTCCCGGTGGTTGATACGGCTGGGAGGCCCCTGAAACCATGTGTTCTACGGGACCGCTGATTAACCGGTCATTGGATCAGCATTGCGTTCAAAGTGGGACAGAACACTCGGAAAACAGCGCATTGACGGCGAGACGGGTGCATCCTCCGGTGGCTCGAGGGGCATCGTTCCCAAGCTGCGATGCTTAACGGTTCCCATGTTGTGCGGTCTGCTGTTTCCGAAACGCGTCGAAGGGGTAAAGAAGGGGGGAGCGCAGCAAACCTTCATGCGCCACGGGGCCGAGGCCGGGATCGCGAAAGGGAGGGTGGTGCGGATGAGGAAGGAAACTTACAGACGCGAGCTGGATGGTTGCGAGCTGCCGTAAGGTGAGTAAGGGCGGTATCCTGATCAGTAATGACACGCCCACCTTCCGCTGCTGGTGGACAGCGTCCGTGGCCTCTTGGCGGCGGCAGCATTGCGTTTCTTCTCAGTGGTTGCCTGCTGAATATAATGGCTTGACACGGACGCATGAGGTGGATTCGCACGGAAGAAGGGCCAGCGTGGGACGTACGTGCAGGGATAGTTCTTGGATAGACAGTGCTATCGCGAGGGACGCGGTGAGGGGCGTGTCTCGAGGGAGGAGGGGCAGATAGGGTGAGGAGTGCTTTACCTGACACTGTTCGTTGCACTCGGTTGAGCAGGATGGAGGGAGATGGAGAGGAGCGATGGGCGTACCTTGTCCTGGCCTGGTAGCTGATTGCATTTCACCTTCCGGGCTCTGTCAAAGTAGCGCGTCGGCCCACAAATAGGCGTACCACGGAACGCGGTGGACGAACCTGCAAGCGTCGCAGGCAGTGTTCTGCTTTCTCGGAGGTGGGAGGGTCTTGGCGAGCTCGTGGATCTGGTTCTGCATGGAGGGGGAGGAGAAATTGAAGGCTGTTGCGGGGGGCGGGGTGCGATCGACAGGGTTCGATGAGCTTGCGTCTATGAACGGGGCGCGGAGGAAAGACGGGGCACGCACACTGGGAGGAAGAGCCTGAGCCCTCTTGGGGGTCTGGGCGGTCCATGGGCCAGATAGCGGGGAGATGGGGGAGGGAGGCAGGAGTCAGCAGACGAGCAAGGGCTCTGTTTACTGGAATGAGACGAGTCTCGGAGTCGCGCCGTGTCACAATCCAATTCCCTCCGTCTTCTTACATAGCGCTCCTTAGACGCTCATACGACGCAGCCACCTCGGCACCGAAAACCACCCCCTTCCGGTCACGCCCAGTCACTCCCCGCCTCTCCCGCCGGGTCACACCGAGTCACGCTAATTTTCGGCGACGCCTTGGCGCTGGCGCACGTCGCAGCTGCCACCGTCACCGACACCCCTCGGACCCCCTCCCCCCTCCCGCCCAAAAGCCCACATCTCGCGAGCACCATGGTCAAGGTCGAGATCGTCGAAGAGAAGGAGCAGGACTCCCGCTCCCCCTACTCCTCCCCCGCCTCGTCACGCACGTCCTCGTCCGTCTCCCTCTCCTCTGTCGGCTCAGAGCTCGACGGCGAGGAGTCCTTCTACGAGCGCATCGTCGCCCTCGCGGACATCATCCCACCCACGACGCGCCAGAGCATCTCGTCCAAGTTCACCAGCACCGCCAGCGCGCTGAAGACGACCGGCAAGGTCGTCGGCAATCTCGTCTGGATCGTCACCACCTCCGCCCTCCTCATCGGCCTGCCCCTCGCCCTCGTGCTCGAGGACGAGGCCAAGGTCGTCCAGCAGGAGAAGGAGATGCTCGCCCAGCAGCAGGGCGCACAGGTGCGCGGCGTGTCACGCCCATCCCCCACTCCCCCAGTAAACATCTTACTCAATCCCGTTTTCCGTGTCCCACCCAGATGCTCGCGCCCCCGCCCGGGTCAGGCTCGCTGTACCCGCAGCAGCCGGGCCAGCCACAAAACCCGCCCAAGTCCCCTCTCTAAATCTGACACTGACTCCGCCCGACACGCGCTCGGTCACGCTCTCCCCCCCTCGCATCGCATACACCGTGCTCCCCCCATCCGTGTACCATATAATACAGAGCCCCTTATTGCCACATGTCACTTGCCCTCCCCCCTCCCTGATCCTTGATTCCTAACTTCTGAGGCCTGATATGCCGGCCTCGATGCGGCGGCGGCAGCATTACAGTCACGCCTCCTCACGCGCTCCGAGGACGCGGGCTCCCGCTGCCGTACGTGCTGCACGCTCTCGCAATATTGGATCAATCCGACCGCAGGTGTGCATCAGACGACTTGTTCCCTGCGAGGAAGGACGTCTCCGGATCGTCGACGCGTGCGCCGCATCCAGCCAGGATGCATTGCACGCACCCCTCCCCGAAGTCTCCGAACCCACGCGTCGCCGCCCAATCAGCGCTCTGCCGGCGGGCGACGTGGCAGATAAACATAGACGTGCACGTTGGATATGAATGCCGAGTGCTTTGTGACCGACCAGTCTTCCCCGTCAGCAGCGTTGACCCGCACCGCATTCGACAGAATCAGAATCCGCCGCAGGTCCGACGCCATACCGGACGCAGTCGCAACGACTCGTTAAAGAAAGAGAGCGCATGCATCTGTATTGCGGTTGACAGACCGGAGCTGTATCTGTATCTGTATCTACCCAAGTGACATGGAACGTCTCATGACTGCAGCTCGAACTGGATGAAGGGGGATTCAGACACATGCGGCGCCGTCAGCGGCGATGACACAAAAAGTGGGCCGACGGGACAGACTCACCGAGGAAGATTCCCGGGAGGCAGGGAAAACGACCGGCCGCGCGAAGTTGTCCCTGCGAACGCACCAACGTTAGTTAATCTGCCCACGCCCTCCCCTCAAAGCGCAGTCGGCCCCAGTGACAAATGTCCCACCCCTTTCTGCCCTTGTTCACTTACGTACGGATTGGCTCGCGTCGAACGACGCAGGCTGCCAAACGCACGCACAGGCTGCCAAACGCATGCACAAGAGACGGATGGCTGCGCGGCTCTGCTCCCGTATCTCCGCTCCGAGAGAGAAGCAGAGAAGGACAGGGAAGGATAAGGGAAGAACACGCACGCAGATCGGTATCTCCTCAGGTAGGTGATAGCGTGCTCCTCGATTTCGTCCGGGACCACGCCGAACGCCTCCCAGTCCCCAGGGACGTCCACGTCGCTGATGTACCGCCGGACGACCTCGTCGGGGCTCAGCATCGGCCACCACACGTTCTGCGCGAGCTTCGAGAGGGCGAGCGCGACCGACTTGGGCACGACAGGCGCGCGCGACGGTGGGTTGTACGTGATCGTCGAGACGAGCGTCAGGAGATACTCGTACGTTAGCGTCGACGGGCCCGGGAGGTTAAAGGTGCCGGGAAGGGGCGCCATGGGGAGCGTGTTCGCGAGCGCCTGGGCGACGTCGAAGACCTGGATGATCGGATCGCGTCAATGTCGTTGCGTTGGGAAACCGGATGCGAAGAGGGGTGCGAAGGACGTACGTGCGCTGGACGGACCTTCGTCTGCATGTGGTTGAGTTTCCACCAAATCGGCCAGACTGTCAAAACGCAGGATGCCGTTACACTGAAACGGTGGAGTGGGACACGGAAGTAGGGCACTCACTCGCGATGTTGTTCAGCAGCCGGTCCTCGTAACCGAACATATTTGCGGGGCGGACGATCGTTGCATTTGGGAACGCCTCCTTCACGAGCTCCTCGCCAGCGGCCTTCGAACGGTAGAACGCGGACTCGGAGGTGTGCGAAGCGTTGAGGTGGGAGACATGGACGAAGCGGTTGACACCGCTCTGAGCAGCGATGGTGGCAATGGTCTGGGCACCCTTGGTGTGGACATCATCGTAGCTGAAGTTCCTGCAAAGCCACGATAACTCCGTCAGACGCGAAGCCGCATACAGTCGGAGAGAAACGCACTTCGTCTCGTACTCCCGACCGACAAGGTTGTACACGATGTCAGAGTGTCTCAGACACTCCTCAATCTGATCCGGCCGACGGAGGTCCCACTCCTACAACGACGCCACCCCACTTGAGCAACTGTTCGTTCCCTCCCAAAGCACCCACGCGCCTAACACCCACGAAGACGCAGAGAGACGCACCAGCGAAGTGATTTGTCCAAGATCTCCAGTGACCTTCAAATGCCTTTTCTCGTCCTCGTCACGGTAAGGAACGACGACCTGCGTGCCCGCCTTCGCTGTTGTACACCCCGAATAACCGTCAATACGTGCCATGGAGCGACAGCACGACGCGGACATAAGCATAAAACAAACACATACCGAGCTTCGCCACAAGGTACCTCCCCAGGAAACTCGTGCAACCAAACACGGTCGCGGTGTGCCCTGTAGTCGCACTCCGTCCAGGAGGGCCGTACTGGATGGCGGCCTTCCCCGAGGGCAGCACGTTGAGGTCATGCAGAGCTCGCTGCGAACAGAAATCACGGCCGCCAGACTGGTTGAGCTGGCAGGCATCGACGTCACGGGCTGCAAAATGGTAGACGTACCTTGCTTTGAGCGAGGGCGCGCGGCAGGCGCACGCATTTCGAAGAGACGGCCAACATAGCTTGGCCAACGTTGCGGACGGCGAGCAAGGTGTTGCTCGGACGCCCGCTGCTTAGCCGGGGTTTCCCGAACGGGCGCCTAGAGCCGCCAGCCAGTGATGCGCGCCGAATTCCGAGCCTGACCTCGTCCTGGAGTCGTCCACATGTACACCCGCAGGGTGCAACAACATTGGCAATGTACTTCGCATTTGCCTGGTTTCTTCCACTGAAACGTTTACTCAGTATTCGTATATAGTTATCACTCGCTCCTCGGGGAGCTCGAGAAAAAAAGTCAAGACCTGTGGACCCGTCACCATGCACCACAAGTAGGGATCGGGCAGCGGGTGTCCGACTATGTTCTATGGCTAAGCCGGGGTCTCGTGTGTTGTCTAGCGGGGATTTCTGTACAAGCCGTACTCAAATTACATACATGGGGTTTGAGTCTCCACCGCAAGGCTCGGCTCTGAAGGGCAATAGACGATATTGTGAGAAAGAAGGATACTTTAGGAATGCGACTGCATGGACGACGAGAAATTGGAAGCCGAAAGGAAGGGGTGGGCCAATATTTGCGTCGAGAAAGAGGATGTGTGACGTAGGGCGGTGAGCCCATGGACAGAGCGATGCTGAACCATGGATGTAGACGGCTGTGCGGAACAAAACCAAGGGAATGATCTGGTTTGCTGTCATTCACGACGTAGCGGAAGAATCGGATGCAGAGCTCGGAAAACAGCGCCTCGCTCATCGCTATGAGCCCTTGTCACAAATGGCGCCCTCGGCGGGAGTGGGACCCCTTGCCGAAGAGTTTGACGATGGTAGGTTTGGGATCGTTGACGAGGCCGCTGGCGGAATTGTGTTGCCATGGTGCAAGCACGTTGTTGAGGAGACGTCCATGGAACGGTTATAGAAGTGGAGGACCATTGGCGGAACCAAGCAAGCCGTCGCACCCGACGTACTCTGACCCAAGGAGTGGACAAGGTTCCGATATGGCTGAGGCGCCAACGTTGATTGAGTAGACAGCGAGACAAAGCGGGCAGTATCGGAACAGCGGCGGTGCTGGTGATCGGAGTCGAGGACAGAGTCTCCGGCTGATGGCTGAAGGGCGGGCGCAGGAGCTGGCTGGCAGCATCATCAGAGGCAAGGGGACCGACAAGCATGGTTGGGGGGAGGTGGTGCTGGGGCAGGTGCTCGACTGGGGTCGGTTAGCGGTAGAATCGGAGAAAGCGAGCGAGGTGGCAGAGAGGGCCGTCAGACGTGTAACCACAAGTGCCACCCACAGCAGCATGGAATTGCGCCATTAGGCTTCCCCGAAAAGGTCGCCTCCGCGAAGACTCTGATGGATTCTAAGGAGAACTTTGTGTCCCCCATCTACGGGGAAAGGTGATATTGTGGGCCCGAAGGGGGCCGATTCTCCTTGACAGGGCATGAATAGGCGTTCCCAGATTTTAGCTATGCGCCATATGGCGCACATGTTGGTCCGTCCGATTTCTGTGAAGAGCGCGTGAGAAAGGGGCATTGGACCCGGACAGCAAACAAAGTCCCACCAAACCATCGAGAACAAATTGCTTCTCCTAACTCGGACGACACGGGACGGTGCGGGCGAGGCAGTTCCCTCAGAATGTCCCCGAAAGCACCGCTACTGCGACGTCCTGACGTACTAGGGATTACGGACCGGGCGACACCTGTTCAGCAGGCGTGGTGTCCAATCGATGTAATGTCCGTTTCCGTGATGTTCTTGGACTGCAGCGGGGTCGAGCGAGCGTGTGAGCACCCAAGGCTCTGGTAGGTTCGAGGATGGCTTATCGACCTGCACCGCACCTCGGGATAATTGAACCACCATGGGCAGCTCAGAGACAGTTATAGGGAGATTGCGGCGTCGCGCACCGCCCCCCTGACGTCCTTTTCCCGGGAGACATCCGATCCTGGGGACCTGAACTCTAAGATACAGCGGAGAAGTGATCGATGGGAACGACGGCTGGGCATATTCATCTGTCAAATCCGATTTCGAGGCCTACTCGAAGTGCATGGAAGATAGGCAAGCACATACCGAGACAGAGTACTGTAAGGCAAGACCTTGAGCATATGGCGTAGTGAAGAGGCAAGCAGGCCCCCTGATTTTCTACCGCTGATCTTGGTCCCTCCGTCTTCGTGCCGCGGAGCGAAAAAAGTTATTGCGGGCTCTGAATGAACGGACCGGTGTCCTCGGCGGTTCCACTCTAAGAAATCGGTGGGAAACGTTAGTTTGAGGTAATAACGGTCTCTAACAGTCGTGGATACCCATGGCAATGCTGTTCGGATAGTCGGATGTTGCGGCCGGACTACACTGCCAGTGTTATGGTCTAGGACCCACAATTAATGCATAATGAAGAAATCACACCAATGGTGACGGGCCTGCATCGGCCTTTTACTCGTATGGAACCGTAACATCATTTTGGTGTGCCTCTGGTAGAGCTGCCAGTGTCTTCTAGATCTTGAATGGAGGAGTCGTGACAGACGGAGCTCTATGACGGTAGAATCCCATGCATGATCTTCTGGAGCTAGGATAGAGTATCGTCGCCATGGACTCGTTCATGGTGCGACATGCCGACATCTTCCTGGAAAGCGGAAAGGGGCGAGTTAGTACGCGAATCCACGGCCTCGAGGAACTGCAATCCCAACGCCTCCACTTACCGTGAGGACAACGACTACCGACTCCATGGGGCCCCTCTACAGCACCCAGTCGCCGTGCTCGCTTGGTACGGCTAGCCTGGGATAGGTGCGACCTGGGGCGGGCGATGGTGCCAAGCACAGGCTCACCGGAGGCCGTGGCAAAGCCTCGACACAATTAAACGTTGCGTGCGTCATTGCCCTAATCCGGCCATGCACAGCATTCTGCCTCGAGGTTAGGGTCAATCGGACAGCTCGGTCGAGCGTCTTCGCTGCCGCATTCGGTCGACATTTTTGCTCTGGACCAACACCAGAGCAACACCACCGTTTCCCGCCCACCATCCCCGCCTCCGCCTCCGCCCTCCCCTCGCACGACTCCCGCGCAGTCGATATACCATGGTACAAGGACAGACGAAGGGCCTCTCCAAGGGCAAGAGCCCGAACGCAGCCTCGCGGCACGCCCAAAAGGCAGCGGCGGCCCCGAAGAAGGGCAAGCGGTACGTTGCGCCTAAGAAGACCGCGGCGGTCAAGCAGGCTGCGCTGCACAAGGTGAGTGGGCCCCAGCACCGAGCATATGCATATGTACCACCCCCGCTTGGCGACTCCCGGATTCCGGGCGCTGGCGATACTACCCCTCGGTGCTTCCCACCGCCCCCTCGCCCCTTCTCCGCGGAGCCCCGACGCGAACGCTCGCCAGCCAGGGGGAGGGAGTCGAAGCAGTAGCAGTGGGAGGAACGGGCGGCCGAGCGTCGGAAGGCACCCGCGTACGCGCACCGCGACGCAGTGCCCGAGGGTTAAGCTCGGTTCTGGTCCTCGAATCTCGCATCTCGAATACGGGGCGTGCGCGGGGCTGACGCGTGGTGTGCGCGTGTTGTTCCTAGGGGCTGAGCGCGAAGATCAGCAAGAGCATCGAGCAGCAGGTCGCCGCTGCCGCGTCCTCGGGGAAGCTCACGATCATGAAGAACGTAGCGCTGGAAGGGTGCGTGCGCGGCGGCCTCGTTACGACTGACATACAGGCCTCGGTTGCGGCGCGCGCAGCTAGCTCAACAGAGGCCGACCCTAATCGCCCTATCTGTACGCTATCTCTGCAGGACGTCGGCGGAGAAGTCCAAGGCCACAAAAGCCAAGAAGCCATGACGCACTCTCCGCCGCCCCTTCGCGATCTTCTAGGTTGCCCAAGTACGCCTGCTCTCCCCGTGTGCCCCTTTCTCGTCATGCTAACGGCATTCTCTACCCAGTTCCCAACACGATCCGCTTCGAATGTGAAGGATGGGCGCATAAACAGAGCAGCGGCTCCGCGCGGATTGTTTACGAGCTGGGAACCTGTCGAGTCGACGTCGGAGCGCTCGGTAGTTTGTGCCATCAGGGCTGTTGTGGGACGTGCATACGCAACATCTATCGAGCCTCATCGCTCCGTCGCCAGCCTTTTGGCGGACTAGTTCCGGCGGTTTCCCATGCAACCTGCCCGGAGGCGGTACCGGATGTCGTATGTCGTATGCCACCTACCTTAGTCTTCCTATGTCCTCGGATTCGGACACGGGGGCGGAGAAATGTACAGTGTCAGCCCTGCGTTTACGTTGCGAGCGATGGCTCGAATGCATTGCATTGCAGAATGCCATAAACAAAGCGACGGACAACGTGACAGCGATTTGGACGATGTATGAATGTACAGGAAGGTATGGTTCGGTGCGTCGATGGGGGGTAATGATGATTCGTAATAACCGAGAAACGTGCTGCGATGAGGGGGATATATGCATGATGATGAGTGGCAGAAACACAGACGTTGGGGGTATTGGGTACCCTGCTTGCTAGGGAAGACATGTGATGGGAAACATGTGGCGTGGTAGTGGAACAGTGTGGACGATGCATGCTGATGAGGAAGCGTGGACGTGGATGGGAACTGGGACGGAAATGACAATGACGAGTTTGGGGGAGGGGAGCTGGGACGGAAACTTGGGGAGAGTCTCATACTAAGGACGAGGATGCGTAACGTGAAGGGGGCAGGGGAGTAGGGGAAAATGCTGGGGAGATGCAGACGTGACATGCTATGTGCATTCAATAACTGGTAGCCGGAGAGTGGGGAGACGATGGCTGGGCAATGCGTGTACGAGGACGAGAATGGGAAACCGAGACTGGGAATGAGGACGGGAACGTGAATGATGCATGATGATGGATGACGGTGACAAGTCCATGTGCAAGAAGAATCGACAAGAGAGCCCAACATGACATGAAAAAACGTTCAAAGCCCACTGCAGAAGCTTTTCGTCATACAAACCTACTCGACGTCGGGCACAGCCGACGCGAGTGCAACACCAAGCCGGCCCCACGCCCCGAAAGCGAGCATGGGAAGCGACAGTCCGTGCGGGCGCGCCCAACCGTATACACCGACACCACGCGCCTGCGCGAGTCGACGCGACGGCGGCCTACGAGGCTGCTGACCTGGGGAGGCTCAGCTGGAGAGGGGCCTGGGTGTAAGGGCCGCCCGTAACCCTGGCGAAGATCTTCTTCTGGATGGAGAACATGCTGGCCCAGATCTCGGGCTCGACGTCCAGCTCGCCCTGCTTCGCCTTGAGGTATACCAGCAGCTTTTGGAGGCAGAGCTCGGCCTCGCGGTCGTCCATAAGCTCGATAGTCGGCACCATCTCGAGCCCCGGCGGGTACGGCATCAGCGCCACCTCGTTCCCGTGCGCTTCGTCGGTGGCAGAGCCCGCCTGCATGTCCATCGACATGGGCTCCGCACCCACGGTGGAAGTGCCATCGTAGGAGGAAGGGTAGGCGAGGTGGGTCGGGCTGGAGGAGCCGAAGGAATGGACGATGGCCTGGTCGGCGCGTGTGCTCTCCGGCTCGATGGGCTTAGCCCACGGGTCCGGGATGAGCCCGAGAGAGGAGTGCATGCCCTGCACGCTCGTAGGAGGAATGTTCTCGTCCTCGGCGGCAGCAAGAGCCTGGGCGTCGCCCTCGTCGTCGGTGTCGATGGGATCGTTGTAGCCACGATCTTCCTTAATTGGCGGCGGGGTGCCCGGGAATGGGATGATAGGCTCTGGCACATCGGGTACGAAGTCGCTTGCGTATGCGCGATATTTTTGATCGAGGGTGCCGTTGCCGTACCACACTCCGCGCCGGATTCCGTGGCGATGCTTGAAGTTCTCGAGCCAGCCCGAGCTCGCCTTGAACTTGTCCTGCGTGAAACCCATGGCGTC
The DNA here is from genome assembly GCA_002760635.1 of Ganoderma sinense ZZ0214-1. NCBI lineage: Eukaryota > Fungi > Basidiomycota > Agaricomycetes > Polyporales > Polyporaceae > Ganoderma > Ganoderma sinense. The sequence continues at coordinate 1,673,282 of AYKW01000069.1, forward strand.
ACCGAACTCCCGCGCCTTTTTCCGGAGCAGCTGGTCGGTAAGGACCTTGCCGGCCTTGGAAGCGTTCTTGACCCAGTCCTCGAGACGGCCTTCCAGCATAGGGAACTTCGAGGGTCTTGCAAGGCGTTAGCGTACGAACATGCGATGTAGTAATAGAGTGAGAAGCATACCTGAGTTTGGCGACGAGAACCTTCTCGTTGGGCGAGACGCTCAACCAGCGAGCTTTCTGCTTAAGGATTTTGCTGACAGTGCTGCGCTCGACACCGAACAGAGAGGCGATATCCTCCTGTTTCATGCCCGGGTTGTCCTGAGCAGCGATACAGATCTTGTAGCGATCGATGTTGTAGAGACGCTTCTTTCTGTCCCTGCGGGTGCCTAGAGAGGGGACTTTGCGGACAGGCGACTCCACGGTGAACAACTGCGAGTTGGACGCTGAAGATACTGAAGTGAGGGCAGACGCCACGCTGAGGGCAGGCGAAGCCGAACGAGGGTTGGACGAAGCGGAAGCAGCAGACCCGGATGCTGAACGGGACTGAGTCTGAGGGAATATGCGCCCCCAATCGTTACGGGGCTGTTGGTTGTAGGCATCTGCGTTGGACATGGAGGACTGGGTCTGGTCAGAGAGCTGATAGGCAACATGTGCTGCGGGAGAATGGGGACGAGAGCCTTCCTGAGGACTGAAATGAGGGGGTGGTTGAGGGTGCTGCGCGCATATAAGGACACTGAGTGGCACATATGGAGAAGAGAAAAAATGCGACGAACGCCATAAGACTGCGACAAAGACGCATAATCCGGCAGCTCTCCCTGACTATGGACCCTCTCGTGCATGCGGAAACGCCTCCGGGCGAGACCTCTATCTGGGCCAATGCTGCCCTCGACTTGCGAGTCGAAGCCCAAGGTGTGAGAAGACGAACCAGGATCGACGGCGGTGGGTGAAGAAAGCGCTGCTGCTGAGGGGTTTGGGATATGGTGGGACAAGTACGAATGCTGTTGTGCGGAAGAAGAGGCATAATCGACGTGATTTTGAGCTTGAGACATCGTAAGAGGCATCTGGACGTGGACAGAGGGGGCAGAGGTGGAGACGGCGAGGGCAGAATGCTGGCTAGCTGGCCAAGGCATGTCGTGGTGCAAGGCCTGACGGGGAGCGGAGTTGGAGATCGCGTGCGGGGGGAGGTGAGAGACGTGAGGTTGGAGATGATACACGAGGCTCGAGTACTGCTGGGCGGTGTCCATGGTGCACGAGACGGGTGCTTTGCATCTACTGGGGGGTGTGGTGAGGAGAGTCGGCCGCAGAGGAGGCCGTCCGGGAGTGAGACGGATGAGGGCAGAGGAGAGGCCGGCTTTTGAGCGAGAAGAGGTTGTGGAATCAGCCGCCGCTCAGAGCACTCACGCTCAGTCGCTCAGCGCTCAGTCGCCCGTCTCAGTCTGGTCTCTGGTCTGAGTCTGAGATCGGGCTCCCTTCCCGGGCCTCCTCCCAGATCGCCCCGATCCCGCCTCTTCTGCCCGCTCACCGGCGCATACACACACCTCTCGGAAAAATATTGATTCTATCCTACGCACGACCGCCGCCGCGTGCTCGCACGACGCCGCCGCGGGATCGACAAAGGCGGGCCTGCAGTACCATGGCGCGTCACCGCCCTGACGGTGTCGTAATCTGCGCTACTTCGGGTGTACAAGGTTGCCAGGTTCCCAGCCGACACCGCTCTCTCCTCTCCTCGTTTGCCACGGAAGCCCTTCGGACCCTCGAAGGCCCAATATTGCCAGGGCCGCGCCCTGCTCGCCGGAAGCCAGTTTGCAGCCAGCGCGCGGTGCCAGCAGCGGCCAAGCGCTGTTCATTGGGAGGATCCGAGAGAAGTGCATCGTTTCCCATCGTCCGCGTCTCCGCTCTGTACGAATTCAAATACGTGTCCAATAGCGGTGCTAATCCGTCCGAGGCCCGCGACATCTGCCTCGAACACGAACCTTGAGTATGCAGATGCGCGGTCCGGCCAGAGAGAAGGGACACTGAATGGCCAACGCTCCCCAACCGCTCTTGCCCATGCTTCCACGCATCGCCAGCTTCCTCGGGCTCCCCTACGCCTGAATCTCCCTCCTCTGTCCCCGTGCGCCCCCACCTGCTTCCCATGACTCACCCCTCATGTCCGATCTCGCTACCTGTCCTCTCCCGCTGCGCACTCCCACCCGCCTACTCCTCGACCCGGCCATGGCCATCGCCCTTTTCCACGCCAATCCGCGCCCTCCGAACCAGCGGTCTCCACCTCCACGGATGCCCCGGAACGCCCTGCATGCCTTTTACAGGCCCCTGAACGACTATTCTCCCGCTTCGGCTGCATGCCCTCCCATGTGTTGCATATCTTGGCCATCCGCACCGTGTCCAATGTCTGCGAGAGGGGGCGAGTTTCGAGGTCGAGCCTGCGCCGCATTGACTGCATCTGGCGTGGAAGAACGTCCCCCCCAGCGCCAGAAGACGTGCTCGAAGGCGTCGTGGTGTTGAGAGCTGCCGAATGCGGCATGTTCGAAACTCAGCCCGACCATCCCGCGTTCATACAGCGGCATATTCTTGGCCCACGACGCTTCTCCCCCGCATGAATAAGTTCCAACCTTGCTCGACGGCGACCACCGAGATCCGCACTGGCCTCTTGGATCAAACCTTAGATTTCCTCCGTGAACTTACGGCGACGTCCTCTCGCGTTCAATGCGACATCAGCTCCCACCGAGCTCCCTGGCAGAGAGCTTCCCGAAATAGACACGCAAGCTCAACCGTTAAGGTGCGTATTCCGGCCCATCGTTCTCGCCGCCCTTCCAACCATTCTCATCTTCTCGCCAAGGTGGGAGCATATCGGCCCATCCCTGGTGCCTATCTCCCCGTCCGTCCAATGGCGGCCCCCTAGCGGCTCCGTGTAGCCCGCGTCTTCGAGGGCGTCCCGTCCGAAGGGCTGGTAGAGCGCGCAGTACGACGTCAGGGACCTCCCACGTTCCCTCGAATGGGACGAATCCCATCAGTCCGAGGGTACGTCCTCGCGCATCGATTCGCATTCCGTACACACGCCTACCGCTTCCAGATAGCGCTCCTAGATTCCGTGCCCGCGTATGCAGGCCTGCCCGCTATCCGCCAGATCATGCTGGGCCAGCTGGGCCACCTCAAACGGGGCATTCGCACCCGACGTGCTTTGACGATCCGGCCGCTCCCAGGAGAGTGCGAACGCATGACACATCGGCTCGTCAGATGTGTCCAAGAGCCTCGCGTTGACGTCGCCTCCCTGGGCTCGAGCTGAACCATGGTTGTATCGCCGGCGATCATGGTTCGCACAGTGTACCTTATCCCCTCGGGGGCGGCACTCACCACATACGTCAGGGCGGCGTTTCAGTGTTCTTGAAGGACAGATGCGGTACGACCCCCCGCAGCTTCCATATGTCGGTGTCCTGACATATCCACGAGTGCAGGGCACCGAGTCTGAGTGTGAGCGTAAGACATACAACGGAGGGACAGCGACCCGAACCCTTCCCCGCCCGAACCGGCTCAAGGCTCGTGTGAGTCGGACTACGGTGCGTGTTGGCGTTCGGATCGCCCTTTGCGTCGCGTAGTGTCGAGCCGGGACGAGACGCACTCCACAAAGAAGAGGGCTCCTGCTCCGCTCTGTGCACGCAGTTGCCACCACCACTGCGGTGGCTTTGCTGGTGTCTCGCAGCCGCTTTAATATCTCCTCTATCCAGGGTCCTGCCACCGCTCATGACCGCCGACGGCCGCCGTCCGAGTTTCAGCCCAAGTGCGAGCCATGCACGCGTGGTTGGCACCACCAATGACAAGCTCTCTCGTCCACCACGCCGGGACACAATTGCGATTCGACCCTGGGCCTGATCAAGGACTTCGGCGTCGACGAAGCTCGAGCTCTAGCCTCTCGTTCTCTTCCAGGTTCAGAGCTAGTGTCGGTGCCAGCACCTATGCCTTATCCTATCGAGGCTCCCATTGATCCTGTCAAACACGCGGTGCTAAACCTATACAATGAAGCCCTTCTCCGTGCGTCCTAGCCTATGCCTGCTTCTCCCGAGCTTCTCGCTCGCCAGCAGCCCGCACGAGCCCCGCCCCGCGTTGGCTGGCTGTGGCCAGCGCCGCCTTCCCAAGCTGTAGTGGCAGTAGTACTAGTACAGTAGCGGACCACAGGCCCCACCGCAGCCTGCAGAGGCCCGGCGCACTTCTCTTCTCCGATCTCGAGAGAACAGAGCAGCCCAGACGGGCACGCACATCATTATCCCCGCCGACGGCGCGGCGAGCGCGAGCACGACGATAGGGTGCGATAGGGGCCCCGGCAGAGACGTGCGTGCAGATCACAGCAGCAAGAAGCCGCACGCCGCTCGGATGGGGGCTCGGAGTCGCCCCATGCCTCACGGCGGCCGCGACAATCCTGCGTGGTGGTGGGGAGGCGGATGATCCGCTCGCCTGCGTTCGCCTTCTCTGCCGCCATGGGCCTTCGCTTCCATCCATGGCGGTGTGGATGCGGCCGGGGCCTCGCTGTGTGCCCCGAGAACGCTGCCCGTGTGGATCCCGGGCTGCAGGCTGGCTTGCCGCGGCTGCTTCGATGTCGTCGCACTGTCACCTTGGCTGTCAGATGGTTCGTACAGGGGCGCACGAACCACTGCGGTAGCGATTGGCGAGAGAACACGTCCGCATCTGGTGATGGTCGTGCCTACAGAGCGAGTGGTGCTGGAGGGGTCTAGAAGTAGCAGGGTCGCATGTAAAGGCCCTGGCCACAGGTCCCAAGCAAGGCGAAGCCCAGGTCTTTGCTTGTCTTTGTACTTGCGCCTTCCCACAGCCGCTGCGAGTGCCTTCATAGTCTTGCGTCTAGAACACGCCCTGAATGCAAATCATGACATGAAGCTATATTGCGGAAGAAACACGGGTGCAGAGCTGCAAGGACAACAACGGACAAGACTGCAAGCCAATACACAAGCCCCCGCAAAATCGTACATCGCACAGGACCGTCCGTGCGGCATCCATGTATACAACGCTCCACCGCTCCCCCACGCGTCCGCCACCCCCCGGCATCCTGTATCTGGACCTGCCACGGGCTGCCGCCGTTACCGCTCTCCAGCCCCTCCGCCAGGCCCCTCAGAGTCTCCACTCTCGCCGATTCTCCCACTGAACCTAGACAGCATGATCCTTCCTAACGCCTATCGACCACCCCCCACGCCAATTGGCGTGCGCATGTACGGCCCGTTCGCCATGGGCCCGTACGGTGTTGTCGGCATCTGCGCGGGCATCGCACCTGCCATGACGGGCGTCGTCAGCGCGCCGCCCATTCCCATGACGCCATGCCCCGGCGGGCCCGCGGGCCCTGGGGTCTGGTTGTGGGCCTCGCGGCCAGCCAGCGCGAGCGAGGGCCCGGCGCGGTCCTCGCGCTCGGCAATCGTCGCGGCCGTGCCTGCGCGGACGGTCTCGGCGACGCCGTTCTGGAGGGTGAACGTCTGGCCGAGGCCGTAGAGCTTGCCGCTGAGCTCGGGGTCGTCGAGCGTGTCGTTGAAGTACTCCTCGCGCATCTTGAAGAACGTGGACGCGGTGAGGAGCGAGTCGGAGCCGGCCTGGTGGGACGGGCCTATTCGCACCACCTGCGAGTGCGACGCGCGGACACGTTGCGAGTGTGAGCAGCTGCCGTAAGGGCCGTGACGATGGCATGTGAACGCACCCCGAGGTCGTCCGCGACGTCCTGGAGGCCCCCTTTGAGGACCTTGCACGAGCGCATGACGAACTTGATGTCATAGATAGTCGGGAACCATGTATGGAGGGTGTCGAAGAACGTTTCCTCGTTCGTCGGTAATGACTGGCCGGTCAGCAGCTTGACGAAGTACCCGAAGTCGTAGCCACTGTCGACAGAACGGGTAATTTGGGTCAACCATCGAGCTCTGTTCGTCCATCGGACGGTGGCCAGCCTAGCAGGCACGATAACACCGGCGGCCAACGAGCTCCCGCGGCCCAGCACCAACAAACGTGTCTGCCGTGCCTCGTTCCCGCGACGCCCACGGTAGGCTGGGGTCGATCAAGCTATACTATCCGGCTAAGGCTCACCTGTGAAACGAGATCCACTTCGTGTCGGGGGTCAACACCAGGCCGGACGTAATCATTAGCTCGGCAAAGTCGTTTGGTTCGATCCCCATCTCCTCGTGCCGTTGCAGATCGATGCCCGACTTCTGGAGTAAATCAATGGACTCCGGGGCAAACATATCCTCGCTGTGAACGATTACGTAAGCAGCCGTTCCCAACATGAGGACAGCAGGAAGAGAAGGGACGGGGCGGATAAGGTGAGACAGACGGGCGAAGGTTACGTACCTTGCGCTGAACCTGAAGTTGAACTGCCATGTTGAGACCTCTTGTGGGAAGTTGCCCTTCTCGTCCGCGAGCGTGAGTCCGACCTGGATGATCTTGAGGAGGTCGACATTACACCGCATGGTCTGGTAGTGGTAGTCCGACGACGTTTTGAACGCCCCTATTGGACGCGCGACGACTCCAGGGAATTCTGTGTCCTATATGCAGAACAGGAGTGTAGCGATGAGTGTGAGCCAGAGGCACAAGGTGGGTGGACAATGAGAGATTCGTTCGGACCATTGCGATGTAGGGGTACTGCTCGATGAGGTCTCGGATGTTCGCCATTTCCGTCTCGAGGTTTGGTGCCCATACATCCCGTATTCGTGACATGTTGCAAGGCGAGATGAACCTGGTGCTGGGTGAGGGGAGGAAAAGCGGGAAAGGCGGACGTGGAGGCGGCGGAGTGACATTACGAAGCGTTTGTGCCCGGTTTGGCAATCTATGCGCGCGCCTACCTCCTCACCTCTAAGCGCCCCGCTACAGCACGGTTCGGATTTTTCTTTCTTCCTGCCATACAACCACCAAAACGTGCTATGCATCATGGAGACCTGAGCGTATTTTTCACGGTGCGTCGTAACGCATTATAGATTTAATATAACAATTCTAGATGGCGGAACGCTTCCTCGTGGCCGTCAGCGTGAAGACGTCTCAAGTTCTCCAAAGCAGTCCTGCCAGGAAGTAAGCGTGCATTTCCGTAACAGACAGCCATCTGCACACACTGTTTTCTTAATGTTTCTCCCTTTCTAACTAAATATCGAGTCTATTATTCCATAGACACCTGCCATGACGCTACCCAGCTCCTCATTCCAGCTCCCCTCGCGTGGGTATATGGATAGTCTCGGTCTATCGTGAAGCAAAAATAATAGGCGACGTTAGTAAATTGGTACGAGGGAATAGGATGAGGGTGAGTGAAAATTGAATATGACGGTGTCGAAGCCAGAGCTGACCACGAGGTCAGATTTCGGGCCGCACTTGGGAGGGTGGCTCTGCGTGTCCGACCCTTCCGCGGAATCGTCATCGCAGTCATCCATCGCAATAGCGATGCAGCTGGTCGACACGGAGTCGTGAAGCATGGTCATACCCCGCTATTGCGATGAGGACTCGAACGACAACGATGCCTTAGTCGGAGCAAGCACCAAAGCCATCCTCTCAAGGGGCAAAATCGAGCAAGCGAAGAGATGGAGAAACCACTCAGCGTCGGGGAAGCCCCTTGTACCATGGCCAACGATAGGTTCGCACTCCAGGCGGATCGTGGCGGTCGTGTGCGACGAACACTCCGTGGTCTACGCCGATGGCGAGGCCAATGAACTCGCGAGGGGGCGGGGGTCAGAGTCGAGGTGGTTGCAGGTTGCGGGGAGGCAAGGAGGGACCAAGGCCATGCTCCAAATAGACGAGAGGTCCGTGCTTATATGCCTCTCGATTCGTCCTCCGCCGGGGAATTTGAAGTTCCTACGTTCTTTCTAGTTTTCGTTTTCATAATTCACGGTTGATCATTCTCAGCGACTGCCTCGTGCACGGCGGCGTTCAAGATAGCCAGCAGCCACTGCTCCCCAGCCTATCCGCGCGGGCCTCCCCAGCGGCAACGCCCCCCTCGGGCCTCAGGCTGCCTCAGGCCCCTCCACGCATTAGCGTCCTCTGCTGATTGTGGGCGCCCGCTGATGGCTCTGCATGCGAAGAAGCTTCCACCGGAGATGGCGCTGTTTCCAGCCAGTGCGACGCCGCTCTCTCGTAACGGGGTGCCTATATGCGCTCTGCCCAGATCGAACGGTTTTGCCTCCTGCTGCGCCCCCGGCTCACCAAGCCTCGTTCCAGAGATGCCCGGGGCCTGGGCGTGCGCCACGATGGTTCATTCAATAATAATCCTGAGGATCCGCCCGGCCTCGCTGGGCGACTGTGGGTCGTCGCGACGCAGCCGCCCCATTCACCGTACGATAAGGTGCGAAGGGCCGTCGACTTCATGAGGGCTCTCTCGCCTTCGTCCAGCGGCCGCACCGCCCGCTGGCCGAAGAATGGGACGCTTGATGTGGTCGACGGGTGGTGCGCACGGCCCGCCGACAAGGTCTTGCTCTGCTGCGTAAACCCCGTCAGTCACCATCCCGCGTTGATTCTAGGGTGTCGGGCATCGTGCCCCCGATCGAGTTAGCGCGTCGACGACGAGTGTGTCCTCCTTCTATCTATGAACTCATGCAGGAGGTCGCCTACATCAGCTGTCGCGGCAGGCGGTTCGCGGGAGAGGGTTGAATGTGAACGTGGTCCGATTGCCTGCTTAATTTTTCGAGCCCAGCCTCTCATCAGAACGTCCTTCTGGGGTCTGTATACGCGCATTAATGCGCGCCACGAAACGACCATAGATGCCGTTCACCGCCCGGGGAACCGGGAGGAAACTATATATTAGGTAACGCTCGCCTGCGCGTCTCGCAAGAACAAAAAAAGTTGCATAGAGACTCTGTACGTATACGAACGGGCTGCGTGTTTGTTTGCGAGACGTCCGTGTGGCCCGTGCTCGGACCGACGACGATGCTGCCCTCCCCCACGCAACGCATGGCGTCGACCGTGAGCCCTGGCCAATGCTCGCCGGCCACGCTACGCCCTCACTGCACGTCCTCGACCTGCGTTCGGAAGTTCGGGGGCTCAGCGCACGCTGCTTCCCGCGACTTATCAGAACGGGCACTTACGTAGTTGCTCGGGAAGATGCCCTGCTTCCCACTTGCGTCTATCCCTGAGATCGCGATCAACAGAACAGGCCCATCAGCGCTCAGCCCCGGACGACGACAGCAACAATATGAATGGCACCGCGCCTCCGCCCCGGGAACCAGCAAGTACGTATACGCACCTTCCCACCAGCCCTCGCCGTACCGCCGCCCCCCGTTCGGGCCCTCGGTCAGCTGGATCAGCCCGCCGTCTTGCACGTCGATCTCGTCGGGGCCTTGTGCTTGGTACGCGTAGATGCCACGCACTACACACCGCGCGATGAACGCCGAACGTTGAACGAACGTTGACCGTCAGCCCGAGTCCGAATGGAGCAAAGACAAAAAAGGCGCGGAGACTCGTGCACGGGGGCGATAAGGCCCCGAGTCGTGCGCCGCACGTACCGTAATCCGCGTTCGCGGTCGCGGTCGCCCGCGGGCGACTGAGGGAAGGCGTCGTGCTTCTCGCCTGCGCCTGCGCCTGCGTCTGCGTCTGAGCGCCGCCGGGCTCGTGGAACTCAATGTACGACGCGGGTACGAGGCCCTTTCCCCCGGAGTCGTCGGCGACCTTGACCCAGCCCGAGCCGTCGTCTTCTTCGAGCACATGCACCGTGCTCTCGGCTGCAACACATGGGGCTCGCTGAGCGCAACGCGTCCTCGGGCGAACATATCAGCCGGGCGGGGGGCACACACAGACACGCACCGGAGACGGCGAGCTCGAAGGGCGAGGTGGGCGTGAAGTCGAAGAGGACCCGGGCGACGGGCCCGCGCTCCTCGGCCGCGTGCGTCGAGGGCGAGGGTGCGAAGGAGGACGGCGTTGGGGTCACCGCCTGCAGGGACGAAACTATCGGGGAAGGATCAGCTTGGTCGTACGCGCACGAATCGGGCAGCGAAACATGGACGGACTGCTCGAGTCGCTGCGCGAGAGGACGGAGGAAGTTCTAGAAACGCTCGCAGACAAAGAGTCCGAGTGCTGGTGACCACGGCCTCCGTGGCGGGTGCCGGTGCAGTCTGCGGGGAGCTGTGGGCTTGTACGTCAGAGGCGATCGATGAGGGGGGCCGCGGTGGCACAAAATAAACATAAACTCGCCTTGAGTTCGCACTTGGAGTGCACGGATATGCCGCATGCCTTGCAGGTCTTCCCTTGCTTACTCAGGCCCCAGATGGAAGACTGCAAGGATCAGAAAGCCAAAAACCCTGTCAGGAAGACAGCGGATGCAATGCAAGATCACCGGCGTAGAACTCACCTTGCAGTACGCGCATGTCGCCGGTATGGAGAAGGATGTGCTCTTGAATGAGTGGGGGTTTTGAGCACCTTCGTCCCCTAGAGAAATGAATACGGTAAACGCACTGCCCCATCAGGACGAAGATTTGCCAGAAGGCGAAGGAAGGGAACAACCGACGACGCAGAAGCCACACGTGTACGCCGAAAAGTCGGAAGCGAAGACCGGAAGCCCGAAAGAAGGGGGTAAAGAACGGTCTCGTACCTCCCAGAGCTGAAGAAACGACATCTATCTCAGCCGTGAGGACAACCCCAGAGTTGGAGTAGAAGGTCAAGGCATGTTGCGCATCCAGGTAGTTCTTTTACGACGGTCATCCAGGGCGAGACCGCCACGAGCTATGATCAGTAACCGCTTATCCTTTTCGCAGACGCCCACACGTATCAACAACCACTCACATCAAGAACCTCATCAACGTTGCCTAAGGCATTGTCGGCACTATAGGCCTGGACAAGTCTAGCGAGTTGTTCCGCTTCCTGGCCTGTCAGGGTTAGAGAATAAGTCGGGGAAGGGTCGTGTACAAACTTAAGTTCAGGGTTGCAGATATAGACGGGCCGAGGGCTCAGTACGTACGTTTCGAGGTTAGCACGGGTTGGAGTTCTTGAACCTTGGCTCGACACCTGTTCAACCGATTCTGCAGGTAAACCTTCGGGGCCGCTTCCGCACTTATCTCGCCCTTGATGTCGATCAGCATCCGCGGACGAAAAGACAGCGAGAAAGCGCACAGTGTCGTAGTGGCTAGCACACGGCTCAAACGCCCAGTCTACAGGCTGCGAAAAGGGGATCACGTTGTGATCTATGAATAGGTCCTGGTCCTGGCCGGGGTTCACGGCGTCGAATGCTGCCTCAGATTTCGTCAGGTGCGTGCGTACGACCTCGAGGTTTCTCAGTTGGATGGCGTGGGCATGCTTGAGGATGCCAACAAAGCGGGCGAGTAGGCGGGTCTGCAAGTCCTCTGTAGCGAGATATCAGACCCGTGACCATCGCCGAACCAGCCCAGGCATCAGCTCACGGAATTGCTGGCAATGGGCATTGTCAGGGGAAGCGCGCCGGAAGGGAATAGAGCGGAACTCACGTCCTCCAGGGCGGGCAGATCTTCGTCGTAGAATTTCGCCTTGACGTTATTGGCGACGGCGATGGATATCAAGTACGCGCTAGAGCCCGCGATTTCATTATGCGGGTAAAAGGGTCGGTACCCGGCGAATTACGAGAGAGAAATGCCCGTACTTCTTGCTGTTAAGCATATCGACCTGCTGTTGTTCGTATTGCCTAGCCGCTCTTTCTGCATGGCGGTCGTCCGCGGAACGTTCCTGTACGTAAGATGGGATTACACGATGTGGCAGAAAAAGAGGGTACGACAAACCTGCTTCTGCCGATAGGCATCGAGCTCCGTGCACTCGTCATCGTACTATCGGTCGGTGAGTACGGTGGGAGGATTGGGGTAAAAACGGCGTGAGGTCACCTTCTGCTTGCTCTGTATAGAAGGGAGACGAGCGTGAGTAGGCACGCCGGGAGCGCGGTTAGCGAGCTAAACGGACCTTGATGCGATCCGCATAGACGCGGTCCCTGTCTTGCAAGAGTTTCTGGTAAAACTGCATCTCGTTCTTCTTGGCAGCCTCATGTTTCTGTTCTGTAGACCTGAGCGGCTCGATAATCTGGCTCGTGAGGGAGTCGGCGAGGTTAATGTGTTCCTGAGCGATGTCACTGATCGAGGACAAAAGCTGGGTGTAGGCTTTGTCGAGAGTGCTGAGAAAATAAAACCAAAGTTAGAGATTTCTAATGATGATCAATCGGAAGGATAACCTCTGTTTAAGGGTATTTTCGTCGCAGGGCTTGGTGGGCTCATTACCGACGACCAACGCTGAGATCTTCTTAGCCTTCTTCTCGGCGGCTTTCCTAACGAGAAGTTGCAATTTGGTAGCATATTCCCGCTCGAGCGCAACACGCTGGGTGTGGAGGTCGCGCACCTAAGGCGGAGCGGTCAGTGTATGGGGAATGGGGTTACATGAGAAGCCTGTTCTGGTGGGGGGACTTACGTCCTCGAGGAGCTGGAGTTGGGCGTCGGTTAAACTCGATATTTTCTCGACTTGGTCCTGTTAAGCGTTTCGTAAGCCGTCACGCGATTTCGGAGTGTGAGAGGTGGAAACCCCACGGGAAGATGTTGTCCATAGGTCTGACCAGCAGTCGGTCCGGCCATTGCGTCGAACTACGGATACTCGGAAGTCCGTTCGAGAATATGATAGGGACTCTGTAGGATAGGCTCTCGCAACAATCGAAAGGATGGGATGAGGTGGCGGGAGGATGGGAGTGCGGAGACGAGCAGTGTAGTCGCGGCGCTTCCAGGCCGGCGGAGCAGTGGATCGCGATTGCTGTACGGTATTCTGATCGGGCAACCGCAGCCGTATTACCCGAAATGGGGGCCTGTGCCATGACGTCGGTTTTCGACCCTCCAGCTCTCTTCTTGTGATATTTTTTGTCTAAGGCACTACACGCGTGGGGTTATCGAGGTCCATAATTTCGTGACCTTTCGGGCACGGAGGGCGGCTTGGAGGGTTTATTTGGGAGGATGATCCGTGTATATTAATGGCTGGGTCCAGACCGGGAGAAGACCCCGGCGGAGATTGCCGGTAACGCGGGTTCAACTTCCAAGAACAGTTCTCCCAACTTGAACCTGATCCCGGTCCACCATCTTCCCATCCACGCCCCCTCCTCCTCTCTCGTCCCGGAGAATAATCAATCTACCATTCCATTCTGTCCACTCGTGTTGGTTGTAGAGGATCAACCGGTACAATCGTCCAGTATTCAATATTAACTTCTCCGCGCGCCGTTGAAACCGACAACCGCCATGGCTACTGTTCTTCTCCGCCATTCCCTAGAATGGATCCGCCTTAGTGTCTACAACAGCTTCCCTATCCAATTCTCCAACATGTGAATACTAACGGGCCAGGAAATGGAACAGAAATTCGTGCTGTAGGACGCTCCTTAACTTCTCGCTCATTCGAGGTGAGTGGTCTGCATTCTTGCACCCCTTGTGTCATGCCAATGGTCGACGTGGCAAAACACCCGCACAGGACGATTGGTGGACCGCCCGCAGTGGCGGGCTTACGCCCACACTCGCTCGCGAAATGTTCTACCTAGTTTCTCGCTGTACTAGTAACCACCCAATTATCTAGCCACCAGCATAGAATCAGCGTCAATTTATCCCCCATGGCATGCTCCATGCCTAATACGCCGTCCTCGTCTCTCGGTATGTTGTTGCAGATGTCTCAGTCTTGGTCGCATCTCCCTCTCCATGCACTGACGTCCTACCAGATGTTGTCTCTCTATCAGCGGCGTATCAAACCACGACGGATGCTGTGTTTGTAATATATACTTGAGAAAGCTGGGATACTGACATATCTTGGGTGTGTCCATTCTCTCCTCTTCTCATTAGCTGGTTGAAGCTTCATGTACAGCATCCGCCAGTATTCTCTGACGATAACAGTGCGTTGTCTTCCGATGCGGCAGAGTAGGCATTAAGGTGAGCTTCTTACTTCGATCTGACAGTAACAATCCCTTCCCAATGCTCCCATCCTGCGTCGTTTCCGCACCGCTACAACGTGCACATAAGCCCACTTGCCCCGTGTCGGCCTCGTGCTACATGATCCTGACGCCATCTGTGGCGGCTCGTCACATGATACTGTTGAGGGCTTGTCTTGGGCGTCGGATGCTATCTGAATGCGGGGCCTGGATGGTTGGGTGTGAAACGTTTTCTAATGACTGGCAGGTTTTATGCCTAGAAGAGTCTATGGCATCTAAAGGCGCCGCTGGGGTTGTTTTCCGAAGTTGCCAAGGAGTTCCACCACCCCATATGTGTTCTGGAAGTTCCTGTTATTCCAGCCACTCGCTGACACGGTTACTTCATCCAGCGTGGGCGTCCAATGGCCTCCTACGAGACGCCGTTAGAATCGAGTTTCCCTTAACGCCATCACCTTTACCTGTGTATATGCGTCAACGTCGTGCCCCAGTCGCGTCCAAACATCGACGTCTTCGCTATCGATGTCACGTTCCACACGACTTGGCGAAGAATGATGGTTTCAAAAACAATGTTACTCTAAAAATCAAGTTCCATGACGTCGAGGGCTCCTGCCGGGAGCAGTCAGCGATCTTGGCCATACCTCGGCCCTTCCTCCCGCCGCGACTCCTCTCGACGTGGAATAACCTCCTCCTTTGCCCTCGTGTCTCTGACCGTCCGGCACCGGCGCTTCCATGTCCGTCAACCGCATCCTCGATCGGCGCACAGCGTACGCCACCTTTATCAATTGAATCGAATTCCTCGTCGCATGTGGCTTCATTCTCATTCTCCGGTACATCATCTATCGCTAATTCATCAACACCAACATATGAGTACAAGCTGCCGCATAACGACCAATGTCCAGTGGCTGAACTTGGTCTCGTTCGTTCGTTTCAAGTTCATCTTTCCGGATAACTCGCCACAGCGCTTACCGTGTGGCACATGGTCGCGCAGCATGAGTGGAGGTGCTCCTCGAAGTGAGTGGTTGGTTATTTTTGCGTAATATGTTGCTCAAACGCCCCCGACAGAAATCTTTCTCGCGCACCGCCTCGGGACCGACACGAACATGAGGAGGCGGGTCGACGCCGACAACCCTTGTTCCTGGTCGGCACGCGCCGAACAAGCGATCGCGTGATTAGATTCCTTCCCTCCGCAGATGCGCTTCTGCATCTCGCCACTGTCTGCTGCGCTTTATCCAATGAACGCAGCGGTGTTCGGGCGGCTCGCGTGCGACGTGTACGCGCATTGCGCGCGGCCACCCCGGACCCCTCCGCACGTTGCCTGCACGACGCTGCGCGGGCCGCCTTCAATTATTCATCTCAATCCGGTTCTGTCACCCCCCTTCTGCCACCCGCATGCAGTGCGCCCGTCGTGAGCCGTCGTGTTGTGTCTTGCCCGGGGACGCCTCACTCATCAGTCCGTCCGTCCGTCCGTTTCCTCCTGCGGGCGTTCCTCCGGTCTTAGTTCCACGCGCGTCTTGATTCGCTCTCTTCCCTCCGAGATGGCTAAAGGTAATCATCGGGAACGCCGGCCCCAATTTTTCCAGGGTGCCTCTGGGTGCCCCCGTCACCACTTGTTCCGGCGCGCCGCGCTGTGTCTGTCTGCGGTCTCGACCGGTGCCCCGTCCTCCCTGTGGATGTGAATCGTGATGCTTGGCCTCGCCGGCTCTTCTTCCAGGGCGCGAAAATCAACACCTCCACGCATTTTCCCCAAGGCACCGGGGACGTCTCGCGGTATAAAGGAGCGCACCCGCGTCCCTCCCAAGTCTCCTCACGAGTCTCGTCTCGCCTTTGTCTCCCCACCCCTCCTCCGCGTCAGTGTCCGCCACTCCCTTCCTCCACCTCTACCACCCGACACACACACAAGGCTTTCACCTCGCTCGCTCGCCCCCCTCCAAGATGATGTCAATCTTCACGCTCTTCGTCGTCGCGTTCGCGCTCCTGGCCTCGGTCCTCGCCGCACCCATCGAGCTCGAGAAGCGCGTAACGCACACCGGTCGCGTCAGTATCCCGCGTGCATTCCATCTCCGCGCCTCACGCTCACGACATGTTACACAGGGAACTTGGTTCGACGTCGGCCTTGGGGCCTGCGGCGACTATAACGTGAACAGCGACAAGATCGTCGCCATTTCCTCGCAGGTCTATGGCTCCGGTGGCAACTGCAACCAGGTAGGCGCCCATTCATTCTTCGCCTTCATTCATTCATTCATTGTTTCCTTCCTTTCCGTTTGGCCATGGCATGACGGATGCTGACGGACATCGGTTGCGCAGTGGATGCACATTACGAACACCGCCAACGGCAAGAACGCGTGGGGCATGGTGCGCGACGAGTGCCCTAGCTGCGGCGCGGGCGACCTCGGTCAGTACTTACTCGCTTTCCTTTGTTCTATTCCTCTGCGCGCTTTGCAGGAGACGCGTTGCTGACCCTCGTTCTTGGCCCGTGACCAGACATGAGCCCGTCGCTCTTCGAGGAGCTCGGTTCGCTCGACACCGGCGTGCTCTCCATCTCGTGGCACTACGAGAACAAGGACTTCGTGCCCTGAGGCCCGAGCCCGAGCGCTCCCAGGCTTTCAACCCGCTCTCCGCGCTGCCTCCATACATCATTCACCCAGCACTGGCTACCGTCTACGTTCACCGAGCATCCGTCTCCATCTTCATCTTCATCTCCATCTCCTCTGCATCGACATCTGCATCGTCACCTCGTCACCAGTCATCGTCAGGACCCGCTTGATACCCTCGCGGTTTTTATTCGGGCTATTTATCGTCACAGCTCGCTCCGGCTCCGGCTCCGTGGTCCTCAGGCTCCTCAGCATCGGTTTCGGTCTCCTCCTCCTCTGGCTCTGGTCCTCCCATACGCGGATATGGCAGGCTGTCCGTCCCACACTAGACTCGCGCTCCCGCGGAGCGTGCCGGCCCCTCACACACATCACTGTTTATTGGTTTGGTTCTTGTCACCGCCGCGTCGCGAGCAGACGCGGCTTGCGCTATCTCACAACACCTCTTGTCAACGTTCACGTTCACGTTCTTGCACATACCTTTATGTTTTAACTTTGCCCGTCTGCCGACGGCACGGCCTTTTATTTGCCTTTCATGACACCCCACCAATTTGCTACTCCTTCATGTTCATCATGTACACGCCTTCTTGCCGCTTGCAGCGTTCAGCTTTTCATACACACATCACACACAACCCATACACATACACGCTACAGTAGAATGTAAACCACCTGTTCCTGTTGTAGAGAGGTCATGTAGCACTACTTACACAAGTTGTATAATCCTCTATACGCTCTTGATCGTGATGATCGTCCCTGTCGTTGCGCGATCGATCATATCCCTCCGTGCACGGCGCCACAGTCCATGGCCACGGCCAGCTTCCCGCGTTGGGCACGAGAGCTTCGCGGGGTTCCCGAACCCCCCAGGCAGCTTCTCGCCTCTTCACCCCTCTTCCTCTTTCTCTCCGCCGCCGCACTGGTCCTTGACGACGCCGCAATAGCAACAGCAATAGAGCTGCGCGACCGATCCCGACGTCAGCGTTCTCGTAACGGCGTTCGAGCGGACGTGTCCACAGTCCACAGTCTCCATTCATTCATTGCGGCAAGGTACAGGAACCGGCACAACCGTTATCATCATCCTTATTCGGTGCCTTCTATCCCCCCAGAGCTTCCCAGTACTAGTGACGTCCGCGGCGCAGCCCCATCCTCGCGCGCTGGGGACACGGAAACAACACCGCTCGATCGCGGCGCGCGCGTGCAGTAGTAGCCCTTCCTCCCCGGTCCAGTAGTCGACAACAGCGTATAGCCTGAGGTAGGCGATCGCGGACATTACGTGCTGTGGGGAGCTCCGCGTCGACGACGCAGACATCTCCGGGCGTCCCAGAGCCCCAAGGTTCGCTATAGCCTGTAGCCTGACTTCCTGTGGGCTGCAAGCGACGGTGGCGATCGGCTGGGCTATCCCCGTGCGCGGACTCGGAGGCGTGTTTGTCGCGAGGCGGCGAGCTCGAGGTCGCCGCTTGCGGCTTGCGATGGTTGGGGCCACGTTCGCGTGCGGGTACAGTACTAGTCTGAGTCACGGTCGAGCTCTCGTGGGGCACTAGTTCATCGTCGCTCATTAGTATTACTGCAGTGCCCACGCGAGGACGGGCACGCTGCCTGTGCGTCGAAGCGGATCAGGCGTGCGAAGGGGGCGCGGCAGTCAGCCGAAGTACTGTATGCGTATACGTAGCTGTAACTGTAACTAGGGACGGGGTTATTGTTCGTGCGGGGAAGTCTGGGGAAGGCGATATATGGATATGATACATGGATCCGGGCGGGTTCGTGTAGCACGTGTACGTGTACAGTTGCGAGGCGTGTAAGTAGGGCTACAGATCGAGACAGACTGAGACTAGAGATCGAGAAGTCACGCGTGGCGTATATGATGGATACATGTAAAGCTTGGGTAGGGTCATGTACGCTAATGGAGGGCATGGTGTCCCCGCTGAAGTGCCGAGGACGTAACTTATAGTGAGCATGAGGGCGCGCGCACGCGCCGGCATGGCGGCCAGGAGGCGAGAGGTCTGACTCTGAGGCCTGAGGAGCCAAGAGGAGGCGAAGACGAGAGGGGGGAGACACGCCATCATGCGGCGAGATAGACGAGCAGCCACGCGATGGCAGCGAGAACGCTAGCCAGCTCCCAGAGGCTGTACGAGTCGGACAGCGCGCCGAGAAACGAGCTCCCTGCAGCTGCAGCCGCATCCGCCACTGGCAGGTTGCCTGTGGTGCTGGACTCCAGCAGGAACGCATGGGCGGCGGAAGACATGTCAGTCTGAGTTGGGGGCGCGCGCCGCAGCATTGGCCCGCTCGGCGACTGCGACCGTGACCGTGGCGGTAGCGCAACTTCGCGTTCATGTTCGCGTTCGAGTGCGAGCTCGCACATCACCGGCGCCGCCGACGAACGTGGTGGACAGGTCCCACCAGTACTCCCACCCCCGGCGTCGAGGGCTCCACGCCCGTGTCGCTCCGAGGCTTCCGCCATCCATGACAACGCCAACGGCGGATGAGATGACTCCTCTTCTTCCTCCTGGTCCGGCAGCGCGGCGATATCGATATCCTGGCCCCAGTCCGAGCTCAAGACCGCAGTGACGTCGGCGTCGTGGCGCCAACGCTCGGGGTGCCGGCGGCTCGAAATCGAATCCGAGTCCCCGTACGCGTCTTCCGAATCAGGGCCATCGCCATCTTCCCAAGCTACAGCTGGCATGGGACCGCGACCTCGGCCTCGACCTCGGCCTCGATCGCGAGGGACGACGCACTGCAAGTTCAAGGGCGGCGAACGGAACCCACAACAATGGAGCCTATCCGCTACTGGTTGGGCCGCACTGGGGGAATCGTGATGCAGGCCCCGGGCCCGGACATGGACATGGACGGCACGGGCTGGGGCGAGGGATGCCGCGCTAGCATTGACATAATGCTCCGACCTGCGCATAGGGCGCGGTGGGGGAGAGGAGGAAGAAGGGGAAGGCTCGCATTCAGTACTCAGTGCGCGACGCCGGGGGAAGACGATCACGCCGACTTACCAGGAACATGGGGATGGAGTTGCGTCGTGCGCGCCGGAACCAGGTTGATGGAGCGAGGCGCTTGCGCCGGTGAGCGCCACGGTCATCAAGGTCGCGAAGACGGCGGGCGTTTTTGCGGGCCTCGGCAGAGTGAGGGTGAGGGTGAGGGTCATTAATGCGGGTGCGGCTGCCTGTGTAGAGTACGACGGTGTTAATGATGATGCGGGCAAGGTTACAGTACGATGGAATGAACGCATCCATCGAGCACAGCAGTTATATCTGGGATATAGCTACCAAGCGTGTCGGTGGCGAACCATGATACAGTATGACTGTGACCACCTTATCCTCCGCAATGAAGGTCTGGACATGTCGGAGCTACTTACCGGGGCCAAAGGGGGTCCAGGGCATGACACAGAAGGCCGATATTCACCGGAGTTAGCGTCTACGCGCGCAAGGAAGGTAACATGACAGTCCGAGGTGACCTTCCACGATGTTTCCGCCCAGCGCCAGTGCGTCTGCCCTTCGCACGCTGTGGTGGTGTCCGATCGAGCGCGCCCAATGGTGTTCCGGGGAGGATCGAACGAGGCAAAGAGGTTATCTGATCGAGTACGATACATGGTGTGTGACGCCGACAATCCTAGCGGGATGGTCTCGGGGACGTCATACCAAACCTATAACCACACTAATCACGATAGCAAATGGCGCAACCGCAAGGCTGCGACAGCTGAGCGCACTGAGAGTACGCACCCCTGAAAAAGTGGGTGAAGCAAGGTTCCTTGCGACCGAGGACATCGGAGAGGATGTGGGTGATGGGGATGAGCCGGCGGTTACCAGAGCATCGACCGCCGTTGTGACGCTAGCTGTGACGCTGGGTGCGGCGGACCCGGAGACCCACGCGAGAGAGGTCGGAAAGATGGAGGCGGTCGCGTTTGGATTGGTAATGGAAAACAAGGGACTCCAGTTGTTGGTGTTTCCGACCACTACGTTTAGTATCTGGTCAGTGGACTGCAAGTTATGTAAACTGGGGATGACATACCAATAATGAAGTAGGCGTTTCCAGAGGGTACTTCGGGCACTACAACGTTGACCGAACCGCTAACCAACGTGAAGTTCTCGGCCAGTGACTGATCTGCAGGCATTCGGAAGGGTTAGACCAGCCTGCACACGGACTTCAAGGGACGTAATATTACATGGGAAGATTCTTTGCGAGCCGTCTGTTGTGAGGTAACCTAGCAGGATTGTCCCCACCTGCGTCAGGGTGTAGTTGAGCCCTTTCGTGGACCTATATGCGGCGTGAGAGTTGGATGGTTGGTCGCAGTATATGATCCCACTCACCACTTCACTACCTCCACATCCCCCACAGTCCAAACGTCTGCGCCACCTGGTCGTTCGATTGGAGGCGGAAAGTCCGCGATGAGAACCTTGTTGTCCTTCTGACCGTCCCTGGGCCATGTCCTGGGGCTTGCTCGTGCAATGAATACCAAGGACAGCAAAGACCAGAGAGTCACAAGAAACTTCAAGTTGGTCATAGCTAACGACGTGGCCTACGACCAGAGGGGATTCAAACAAGAGCCAAGACGGGCGCGGTGTCGCATGTTGCTGGCTAGACGAGGTCCGAGTCGGTATTGGCAAATGGTGTCGCTGGCCGTGATGGAAGTGCAGCGTCAAACCTCCGGGAATGAGCGCTTGGCCCATCCCGCTCTTTGCGCCGGCCAACGTCGGTAGCCAGAGGAGAACTGCCAGTGGGCTTGGTGGCGGCGGATGTATTCCCCGACCCCCTCAGTAGCTATAATAATACTGATGTCATGGGCGTTGAATTTGGGTAGGGACCACCATATAAACTATCTGTCTCACTCCCATTTGTCTCTCTTCGAATACCGGAAAGAAAGTCACTTCACCACCAGTGAGTTAGCCTTTGATTTATGTCGAGACATAACCCCGTCTCTGACGTGTCGATCTCAGGATTGCAGCCCGCATGACTGTATCCCAGTTCAAGGCTATCCATTTCAGAGCTGGGAACATCGGTCGCGGGACCCGGTTCATCAGACCCCTCCTCGTCGAGTCCGGCTATGATGTCGTCTTCGCCGACGTTGACAAGGACATCATCCAACTTTCCAAGAACTCAACGAGCGGGACTCGTACGATGTCCCAGTCCTCGTAGAGGACGAGGTGTCCCACAACTCGGTCTCCGACCTCTCCGGGCCCGTGTCTATACATCCCATGACGTCCGAATCCAGGCTTTCGTAGATCCCGCCGTCGACCCAACCATCCTCGAGAGGATCGCCACGACCATAGCGAAGGGCCTCCTAACCTGTCGTGCAGCTCACGGGCTCATCGCTTGCGAAAACGTCACCTGCGCGAACACGTCTTTAAGACCTTGTCGGACGATGACAAGTCAGACAAGGCTTGGGCCAACGAGCATATCGGGTTCGCGAACTTCCCCGTTGACCGTCCGCGACGTCGTGTGCGTCGGACGCGAACCCCTCAGGAAGCCCTCGAGGGGCGAACCGCTCCTGGGCCCGACGGGCACGGCGCTCGAGTTCGGGCTGCCGACCGACAACCTGTCTATGGGGATCGCCGCGGCGTTCCTGTACGACGTCCCGGAGGACTCACAGAACGGGGACCTGCAACGCCGCATCAAACAAGAGGGTATCTCGAAGGTGGTCGGGGACGTCACCGAATTCGAGGAGGGTGGAGAGGAGCATCGGAAGATCATCGATGCCTACCATCAGTTTCGCCTGAAGTAATACACCACCGAATTGATTTTGGGGCAGGCTCTGACAGAGTACACCACACAGGATTCACTCGCTCGAGTTCGCTAGACTTGCGATCTTTCTATGTGCCCTTCAACGACTTCGACTATAGTATCCCACTCGAATAATGCGCGAAGTATAATTGTTCGGCATCGTAGTGTCAACGCATCGAAAATATATATCTCTGTAAGTAATAGGGACCTTCCTCTTAATGCCGCTCTCCTTCTCGACATTCTTGCAAATGAAGCCGATTCGTCAACATGGCTATCGGACTGTCGGGATTTTCCAGTATGGACAATGGCCCACCGGCCACGGAAAGCTATGGTTCTCTTCTCCGCCGGAATCATCGTACGCGTCGGATGTCCCCGCAAGAACGAGCCGGGTGTTGTTTCGTATGAGCATGCACTCGCCACTATGTCGGTCTGAGATACGTTTTCTCGGTTGGGTGCCCGTGTCACGAGCCCCACGTCCGAGGAGACAAATGAAGGAGCGAGCTACAGACTACACATTATCAAACAGGATTTGTATCTAGTTTTCCGAATCTTTGCATCCGGTACCCTCGCCCATAGCAAGTACATACAACGCCGCCTTCCCTCGGGCCATGAGGCAACTATGCGCGCTCCGAAGATTTCAACCGATCAATGTGCTCACATTGTCCTCGGACCCCTCCATGGGAGTTCCCACAAATCTCCTCGGTTCCGGCGTACTTCTCCACGGCCTACAAAACATTCCGCGCGGACTGTTGCGAGCCTCCCTCCTCGAACGCGACTGGCTCATGACAACGTATCGTGCAGGGTCATGGAGAACTCCGCGATGCGACAAGGCGATCTACCCTGTCTTGCGAGCGCAAGTCAGGGTCACACTTTCTGGCAATGAGATTGAGAGGACTCACCTGGAGTAAACTGTAATCCCCCGACCAACGACTCAACTATCTCTATCTTCTCGACGGTCGCTCGTGCACGACCCGAACTGCCCCGTCGTCCGTTCATGTAAATTTCCTCAGGTTCCTCACTTCCGTATGAGTGCCAGACCTCAAGTTCAAGGCTCGAGCAACCTGTAACATGTAACATAGTGCCATGGTAAGCACTTAGCCATCTGTGCGATCGTACACGACCTCGCTGAACGAGGACTCCCCAAGCCGTCTTCCTCCCCCTCGGGGTGTCGTGTGATCTTGAGGAAAGTTCAAAACGGAAAACGTAGAATGAAGGAGGACAACCTCGCAATCGCTGAATTAGGAGGGTCTGGTCATGTATAGACAGCAGAGACGTAATATTGAAGGCGGGCACCTGTATCCCAGTACGCCACCGAGTTACGGAGGACGCACGCCCGGGTGGACACGACGAAGCCAGTTCTGAGGTTATTATTGAAGTCGCAAGACTTTACAGTTATAACTAGATCGAAAGAGAGTGAGTTCGATAAACTAACCACTGAGAAGAAAGAATTAACCTTATTGCCTACGATACCGAAAGTGCCCCCTTTAACGCGACCAAACGAGTAATTGCACGGTCGCAGGGGGGAACAGAATGGAGAAAATCTTCATCTTCAGGAGTATTGGAGTACTCACCGGCGTGGCGGAAGCAGACAGAATCGTCATCGATGCATCTCAATTCTTGGGCCAGCCTCCGACCGTCCACATAGGGTCCACACCTTCGAGCTACGACGGAGTTGTGCATCAAGGATATGTCCTAGTACTGCTCGGACACATAGGACAACCTATATGGAAACAGCGGCATGAATCAGTGGACCTTGAAAACGCTCGCCTTCGTAAAGTGATGGATTCACCTATTGTCACTCCAAACCAAACTCCAGGGGAGGAGCGTGAGGATTGTGCAAGGGAGCTCCATAAATGCGACACAACTGCCCTTATATCGGAGACAGAACGGACGACACAGGAACGCGTCTCGGTCGCGCGAGGATGGCGATGATGGTGGTCGAGAGCATGGAGTCACGGTCGGCGGGGCACGCTGCGTGACTTGAGGCAGCCACGCGCCCAGACGCCCAACCGGTGCTCTTGACCATTTACCACATCCTCTCTCTCGCCCCTCCTCGCTCTTCTGACCGTTTACGACCCCCATGAGTGCTGCTGGCAACAATTCCTACCCCATGCCGCCGCCCAATGCGGATCTCCAGACGACATGGACATATCTGGAGGAGGGCGTGGACCATATCATGACAAAACTCCAAACCGGAGTGTCGTACTCCAAGTACATGAGCCTCTACACGGTATCGTACAACTACTGCACATCTTCCAAGATGCACGGGACGGGGGACCAGGGCGGTGGGATGGGGCACCGAAGTGAGTACTTACGCGTCCAGGCGACGCCGATGTTTATTGATCTTACAGCAGCGGGAGCCAACCTGATGGGCTCTGATCTGTACAACAACCTTATCAGATACTTTGTAAACCATCTCAAGGGCCTCCGAACGGTGAGAACTCCTGAACTTGTGCTCGCCACTGCTCCCTGCAGCTTGTTAACACGGGCGCTTGTTCCATCACCTGCAGACATCGGACGGCCACCAAGACGAGGCGTTGCTGCGCTATTATGCCCAAGAGTGGGATCGGTACACGACTGGTGCAAACTACATTAACCGTCTTTTTACGTACCTCAACCGCCATTGGGTCAAGCGCGAGCGCGACGAAGGACGGAAGGGCGTCTATCCCGTATACACCGTGCGTCTCTCTTTTCCTCTCTTTTCTGTCTCTTCGAGGACAGCGTGCTGCGGTACTCCCCCTCTGGATTCCATTCGATCATGTTCTGCGTGGTTCTATGTTTGAGGCAGCAGCTTGTTAGCTTGCACATTTATCTCAGGTCCTGGAGCCCGACTCGTGACTGCAGTCGCCAGGTAACCTAGAGGCGAGCTGATTGTGTGTCGGTCCGACGCGCCTTCATGCATACGAAGTGCCAGACCCTCGGAATCCCTTGTTTTCAACCTTGTTTCCATTGGAAAACTGAGACATTTTGGCTGACTGTCGTTCGTACAGCTCGCCCTTGTACAATGGAAGTCCAACTTCTTCCTTCACGTCCAGAGCAAGCACCAGAAACTTGCTGGTGCAATTCTGCGGTTAATTGAGCGCCAGAGGAATGGCGAGACGATTGACCAGGGTCTCGTGAAGAAGGTGGTCGACTCATTTGTCTCTCTCGGTCTCGACGAGAGTGACATCAACAAGGTGTCGTACGAGGTGTACCGGGAACACCTCGAAACCCCTTTCCTTGACGCGACAGAGAAGTACTACCGGCAGGAGTCCAAGGCGTTCCTGTCCGAGAACAGTGTCGCCGACTACCTGAAGAAGGCCGAGGAGCGTCTGCGCGAAGAGGAGGATCGCGTTGAGCGGTACATGAACACCAACACGCGCAAGGCACTTATCAACAAATGCGAGCACGTCCTTATCCGCGAGCACGCGGAACTCATGTGGGAGAGCTTCCAAGGGCTGCTCGACTACGACAAGGATGAGGACCTGCAGCGCATGTACGCTCTCCTGTCCCGTATTCCGGAGGGTCTCGAGCCTCTGCGCAAGAAGTTCGAGGAGCACGTCAAGCGGGCGGGTCTCGCTGCCGTCAACAAGCTTATTGGCGAGGGCACCGCTGCTCAGGGCGCCCCAGAGGTGGACCCTAAGCTCTACGTTGACGCGCTGCTCGAGGTTCATCAAAAGAACTCGGAGACGGTCGGCCGCAGCTTCCGCGGCGAGGCCGGCTTCGTCGCCAGCCTTGACAAGGCGTGCAGAGAGTTCGTCAACCGCAACGCCGCGACCGGGACGTCGACGACGAAGTCCCCCGAACTCCTCGCTAAGCACGCGGACGCGCTGCTGCGCAAGAACAACAAGATGGCGGAGGAGGAGGACCTCGAGGGTGCGCTGAACAAAGTGGTACGTCATTTCTGCGCGGGGTGATATGTGGGGTCGCTAATCGCACATGTGGGGAATCAGATGATTCTTTTCAAGTACATTGACGACAAGGACGTTTTCCAGTCGTTCTACACGACGAAGCTCTCGAAGCGTCTCATCCACAGCGTATCGGCATCGGACGAGGCCGAGGCGAGCATGATCTCGAAGCTCAAGGAGGCTTGCGGTTTCGAGTACACGAACAAGCTCCAGCGCATGTTCACGGGTGCGTTGTTATCACTGTTTGGTGTTTCGCAGACACGCTGAGCAGCATCTCGACATGTAGACATGAGTCTAAGCAAGGATCTTACGGACAACTTCAAAGAGCGCATGCAGCAAAATCACGATGACATGGACATCACGTTCAGCATCATGGTTCTCGGCACGAACTTCTGGCCCCTCAACCCTCCCACACACGACTTCATCATTCCGCAGGACATCCTGCCGACCTACACCCGCTTCTCGCAGTACTACCAGCAGAAGCACTCCGGGCGTAAGCTGACATGGCTGTGGAACTATTCCAAGAACGAGCTTCGAACGAACTATCTCAACCAGAAGTATATTCTCATGACGAGCTCCTGGCAGATGGCGGTGCTGCTTCAGTACAACAATAACGACACGCTGTCACTGGAGGAGTTGATGAACGCGACCGCGATCAGCAAGGACATACTCAAGCAGGTCCTTGCGGTGCTCGTCAAGGCGAAGATCCTGATCAACGACGAGACGGAGCAGTACGACTTGAACCCTGGTACGTAGTCTAGGTTTGTTTTATCGTCATTGCCGTCTCCTGACCCATCCGCATAGGCTTCAAGTCGAAGAAGATCCGTATCAACCTCAACATGCCGATCAAGGCGGAGCAGAAGGCTGAGTCGACCGATGTCCTGAAGACCGTCGACGAGGACCGCAAGTACGTCATCCAGGCGACCATCGTCCGGTAAGTTTTTCTTTCTTTCTCTCCTGCCCACTTTGTTGTCCTATTGCTGACCGCGATGTGTGCCCCGGCAGGATCATGAAGGCGCGCAAGACGATGAAGAACCAGGCTCTGATCCAGGAGGTCATCCAGCAGATTTCGCAGCGCTTTACGCCAAAGATCCCTGACATCAAGAAGGTGCGTCGGCGTCACGCCTGCTCGCTTTCCGTCCCACTGTGTTGTGCTGACCGGACGCTCGCTCGCTGCTCTCGTGACAGGCGATCGACCACTTGCTCGAGAAGGAGTACATCGAGCGCGTGGAGGGCACTCGCGACACGTTCGCGTACGTTGCGTGATCGGCCGCCAATGACTCTTCTCCCTTCCCCGTCATCGTCCAAGTTCCAACCTCCACGTTGTCCTTCCAGTTCCAGTTCACACCACGTACGCTGTCTTACACCTACCACCTTCCGGTCCCCGATGTCAATGCTCTATGTCGTGTTAGAAGTGTCTTGTAGCATAGTATCTGAATGTCCACATTATGTCCGCGTACAAGCAACTTCATCTTTTCTTTCTGATAGTGGCGTGCGGGGGCTATCGTTATGCGCGCCGATCCGGCGCTGGGTAGAGCTTCAATGTATTGAGAGTTGCGGATGAGCTCAGGCGAGACGCGCTGCAGAAGGTGTGGCTGTCGTATGAAGGGGAGAGCTAGAAGGCAGACCGTAGCATCATGGGGGGAGGTGTTCTTAGTAACGTTCTCGGAAGATGAGCTAGCCGCCTGAACTCGTTCCTCAGCTTCCTCAGCTTCCTCCAGAACACCTCCCTCAGCCACTCATCTTTCGATAGCTCCCCTTGGGTTTCATTGATATTCATCGGAGAACACAGTGTCTCCGACTGCATACGACCCGTTGTGCCGGGCTCAACGAAATACTGGCCCTGCCAAAACGAGGAGAGTCCGGGAGAGCCACGAGGCGCTAATGTTAACGTTTCCGACCAAGTATCACCTCCCCTCCACTCCACCATCACCAGGTTCCCCAGGGCCCTCGACATCCGACGCTCCAGCGTCCGACATCTACGCCTAGTATGTTTGAGCTTTACATTTGCTTTACATACATCACGTATCTGTGCTCTATATGTCGCTTGCCGTGGAAACGCCTCCTGTGCGCCATGGCAACGGCTACCTCCGCGGTGAACACGACTTCAGCGAACGCACTCCTCGAGCTCTTCGCACCATTCCTGGGGGCGCTCTGTTATCGTAGGTTTCCGTGGCGGCCCTTCAGAACTAGTCTTCTGACCGGAGCTTGCCAGTGGACGTCTACCCCGTCGCCACCTTCAATTGCCTTGTCTGGCTGCGAATCTAAGCTTGTGCGGCAATGTCTGCCCAGAGGACCGTTTTCGGTGCGTCGCGACGATGTGCCGGCGGCCGGCAACACCATGTTTTGAGTTTTTCACTACTTATGCTGATTTTACGTGGATGCTCAACAGGTATACGGGGACATTCTGATTCCGGACCGCACCTATCATGACAGTGGATACCGTAACATCGATTCTTCTGATTCAGTGAGCCGTCCTAAAACTTGGCCGAGAACTGCGGTCCGCATTGCATCGTAGAAATTTCCGATTGACTCTGTTACCAGAAGGTCGAGCACGACAACGTCTGCAAACCCAAGACCGAAAGAGACCGAATCGGGTCGATCAGCCTTGCAGTTTGACAACCGACCTTGTCCCAAAATATGTGATGTATTCGAACAGGGCGTCACATGAGGTGTCCACCTCCATGTGCTGCATGCTGTATATGGCCGGGGCGGCCACCCACACCGCCAATTGGGTGAGCATTTTTTAGTCTCACCATCGCACTGAGCACGCGCTGTACGATCGGGTCGGTAATCAACGCCCACCGTTCACGCCGTCGGTATGGTTTGCCATCCCGCATGCAGAT
Source organism: Ganoderma sinense ZZ0214-1 (assembly GCA_002760635.1). Taxonomy (NCBI): domain Eukaryota; kingdom Fungi; phylum Basidiomycota; class Agaricomycetes; order Polyporales; family Polyporaceae; genus Ganoderma; species Ganoderma sinense. Next base: position 1,702,165 of record AYKW01000069.1, read on the forward strand.
AAGTATAGTCCACCATCTGATACGCCATCAGCTCAATGAACAGATTTTCGGCCTGGTCCCAAAACGCGGAGCACACGACGGCGGGAGATGTCTGCAACTGCGCCGACAACAGCGACCGCGAGGCTGGACATAGAACGCAGGCAGGCGACGGCAAGCAGGGAGAGTGACTGGAAAGTGGCACACCGGCTAGGGTTGAACATGCAGAACCAATGGAAAGAAACATTCCAAGACTAGGCACAGCCACCGAAACATACAGTCGCATCGATATCATGTCGTCCAAGTTATGTGAGCCTCCACACCGATTGCATCAGGAAAATATCGAGATCGTCTTCAAGTTTCCCTCCCGACTAAAGCGACTAAACACTAATTGAAGGTGCTCGGGCATGAAATGGATTTCCAGTGTTCCCAGCCTGCCCAGAATGGACGACGCGGATTCCCTTTGAGGCCCCCTTGACCCACGCCCAAATTCTAAGCAAATCTGCAGCTAGAACGATCGCCCACGCCGTAGCGGCACCAAAAAATCCTCCCAGGACTCGGCTCAGCGACTGTCTCTTCGGGGCCAGGCAGGCGGCACATATACTGGGGGATCGGGGCCCTGGGACATCCGAAACCCTTCGCCTGGGGCCGTCGTGTGCGTTTTCGGACATCGGCAGAACGTGTCCGAGTGCGTAGTAGCGTCGAGTTCCAGGCTCGGCTGCCCTTCGCAAGCTCAGATCTTCGAAGCAAAACCTGCATCTGCATATCAAGTGGCGCACGCCAAGGGCCCGGCCGCTTATATCACCCCATGTGCATGGATGCGCAGTGGCCGCCCCCCCGCCCTCCCCCCACCGTGACCCTACCTCCCCCGAGCGCTCCTGAACGAAGAGGAAAAACGGAACAGCCTGAGGATGACGGTCCTTGACACCACGTTTGGCGCGGCCTTGGTCGGGCTCGTTGTCAGTGCCTGGTGAGCAGCGCTCTCGGCTCTTCGCGGTCCGACCACTTATTGGACCCTGCTTAGCCTGTTTGGGATCACATTGATGCAGACGTGCGTTGGGCTCTCGAAGGGTGGCGTGTTCGGGTGACTGATGTTTGTACGAGCAGTTTCAGCTACTTCAGGTGCGTTTCATGGTTTGAATATCGACCTTCGCGGTATTCACACCGTGGTAGGAATTATCCGAAAGACAAGGCTTACATCAAGTGGCTCGTGAGTCTTACGTTGGAAGGGTCATTGGTTTCGAGCTGGAGTTGATGTTGCAATGCACAGGTTATCCTCCTAACGTGCGTCATCTCTTGCCTTCAATGGTATACAACGCAACGCTGAACGGTCCCCAGAGTGCTGGATACTCTGCATCTCATCCTGTGCACACGGACAATCTACTGGTGCGAACATCTCTCGAACAATCTGCCTGGACTGTTCACGGATGGATGGATGCTGAAAGGTACTTGGTCTCGAACTTCGGCAACACCGACAACCTGGACCGGACATCATGGTGAGTGTCGCTGTCATTGGCTGAGCCCCATCTGAGTGGACTGACGATCCCTCCAGGAGCATGGCAGTGAGTCTTCTGTGAAACGCTTCGATTTCCGACGTTCTTACCAGGCGAGGGCCGCAGCTTCAAACGGACTGCAACGTAAGTCAAGGCCATAGCAACTGCACCCGCTCAGCCAGCTGACTTGTCTCCTTGGTACCGGCAGGGCCTCATTGGGATCATCGTTGAAGTGTACGCCAGAGCGCTCTTTGACGGCTCGTCTCTTTGCTTAACTTTCTGTGCAGTTTCTTCGCACGCCGCGTGTGGATGAGTGGGTACACTCCCGATTACCTCCTGCCTTCGATTCTCATACCGCGCTTCGCAGTGAGCAAGAACTGGCTCATCACCGCTATCATCGTGAGTACACACGTTCCTCCCCGAGCCTGCAACTCGTGACCCCTCCCGTTCAGGTCGTCTTGGCGTGCCTTCATTTCGGTCAGTCGCGCGACCCCTCACGCTACCGCCGCCCACCGCAGATCCCGCATACTGAATGGCCCCCTCTCGCTTCGCAGGCCTCGGAGTTGGTGAGAATTTCTCCTTCCCCCTCCTGCGCGGGCTTTATCTCGGCGTCATGTGCTTACGCTTGTGCGGACATGACCAGTCTTCACCGCAGAGTCGTGAGTGGTCCCCGCAACGCCGCACCGCATCCTGCCCGTTGACCATCCCCCGCGCGCTAGCTTCATCCTCGGCCGGTTCTCGAAATTCGGCGTGCTGACCGTGAGTGTCCTCGAGTCCTGCTAGTGCTATCGCGCACGGCCCGGAACCCACGCTCCGTTTGCAGTGGGAAACATGCCTCGGGCTGGGCTCCGCCGCTGTGGCCGACGTCATGATCGCCGCGTCCATGTGCTACTATCTGTACAAGAAGCGGACTGGGCTGAAGAGGTCGGTCCGCGCGCTTTCTCTCCTTGCGGACGGCTGGGTGTGATTCTGACGGCTCGGGGCGTGCTGCGATAGGACCGACTCCGTCGTGTCGCTCCTGATGGTCTATAGCATCAACAGCGGGCTTGTCACGAGGTAAACGTGCGGCACACGTTGGGGGGTCCTCCGTCACTGACGTCTTTGCTGCCAGTGTCATCGGAGTAATCTGTGTTGTTGCCGTAAGTCCTGGCTTGGTGCGGTGCGGGTGTCTCGGGCACTGAGCAAGAGCGGCCGTACAGTTCGCAGCCATGCCCACCAACTTTGTTTGGTTGAGCTTCTTCTGGATCATGGGCAAATGTGGGTGCCCCATATCGTTATCGTCAATTATCATTGCCGGTCAGACACTGAACCGTCTTCCAGGCTACGTCAACTCGTTCCTTGCTTTGTGGGGTTTAATTCTATCGGTGCTTGCGCATGCCGCTGACTTCGCTTGTGCAGACTGAACAGCCGGGAAATGCTTCGGGAGAGAGTGGCCAAAGGTGCATGGCATCTCAGCAACATGGCCACCCCTCCCTCAATACAGCCGTCTACCTCGGCTTCTGAACTCCATTCTAAGATCCGGACCAAGGTACTTCGTCACACACACCTTCTAGCCCCCTCCTTCTGAATTTGCATCTACAGTCCCTCCGTCCTGACGCCGGGATAGCGGTGTCTGTCGAGACCATTACTGAATATGGCCCGCGATTCCCTCACAGGGTACGTTTGAAACTGTCATTGACGCGTGTCTTCCTCCACATAGCCGAGATTAACGGTCACGTTCTGGATCTGAACCACGAGCAGGACGATATGTCGGCCATAAAGGAGGATGAAGTCCACCAACTTACCATCAAGGACGACACAGCGTCCACGGCCGAGGCTATTGGCGAAGTATGAAACCGGTACACTTCTCGTGCGTGTGGGAAGGTCCCTTGTAATTCCGTCGAAAGGGCTTCCGAGAGGGGCCACCTTCTCTCGTGTTTGTAGCTTTGGAACTGGCACCGAGCTGGAACGGACTGTTGTGAGAAGATCGTTGAATGGCATTACGATATATGTAATCGTTCCTTGCTTCTATGGTATACACACGAGCATGACATGTAGAATACCCATACCCCCCGCCTGGATCTGTTGTGGTTAGGATAAATGTATTTCCTTTCCGACGCCGTCCATGGCCAGATCCGAGGCTAACAAGCAGACAGGCGCTCGAGTGGCGGGAATTTCCGACTTGGGAACGAGCGCCAGGCGGGCGCTAGCTCTGTGAGAACCCGAACGTCCACCATCGCCATGCGTCTTGTCCTCTCGTCATCCTATTCTCCCACTCATTCCCTCGCCGGTATCATGAACAACAGGCCCTTCTCATAGCCGTCAGCATACACCGAGATGGCCCTACGAGACAAGCTGCTCGCCGCACTGGCCGACCTCCCAGGGACCAGGACTTTCCACATACACGTCCTCACGTCCGCGCCCAGGAAACACAACGGTCTGTTTCCGTACGCGCACCCCAGACCTCGAACGTACCTCCAGGACGTCTTCATCCTCCTCTCGGAGCAGAAGGATCCAAGTTCGCCACGGCTTCTAGTCACCGCCATCGAGGCGTCGGTCTACAACATCCCGTCCACGTCCTGCGGCGTCCTGTACGTCTCCAAAGTCGACTCCTCCGGCCACGCCTCCGCCCCCTCGCCCACCGCCACGCTCGTGCGCGCGTTCCTCACGTACTACGCGGACCCCGTGACGCGCCCGATCGCCGTGCAGCACCTCTGGGTGCAGCTCTTCGCGCGCGCGCAGAACCAGTACCTCTTCCCCAACTCGTCCGAGTTCGCCGGCAAGCGCCCCCTCTCGGACGTCAGGCTCTGCGCGTGGTGGAAGCGGCTGTACGGCGACGTCGCGGCCGAGGTCGCCCGCCGGCTCAAGGGCACCGGCGCCGTCAAGCTCTTCTACATCCTCCCGGGGTATTCGGAGCTCGAGGCGGCACACACGGTCAGTCGTGCGCTCTCGCGCCCCGGCACTAGCGGAAGTGCCGATGCGGGTGCGGGTGCGAGCGTGCAGTGGGTGTACGGGCACCCGTATTCCCAGACCGACGTGCCGCTGCCGTGCCCGAGGAGCGCGGACCCGGACGCGCCACATAATTTGGGGACGTTCATACCGTGGTTCGACGACGACCCGAAGTCGCGGTTCGTCGACGAGATTGCGTATATCAAGTCTACGGAGAGCGGTGTCCGTTCGCCTCAGCGCAAGCGGCCACGGGCACCGACTTCGTCTGGGCCGCGCGGAGAGAAGAAGGCGCCGTCGGAGCAGGAGGAGCGCGACGAGGACGAAAAGGAGAAGGACAAGGAGAAAGATACCCGTCCTCTGGGCGAACTGTCGCTCGTCTCGGCAGACGAGTTCTGGGAGCGCATGTCGTTCCGCCAAGAGTGCGTCGCCGGTGCAGTCACCGGGTTCTTCACGCTCTGCGTCTCCACGCCTCCACCAGTCGACCAGGACAGGACGTCACAACCGTCGCCGCTCGCACCACAGCCGGGACAGGTCGCGCCGAAGCTCGTGCGCCGCATCGTGAGCTCGCTCATGAACAACCACGAATTCTCGACGCACGAGCGCGCGGTGCGCGCAACCGAAACCCTAGAGAGTGCCATCAAAGGCCTCTGCGAGGACGCCCCAGCTGTTCCTGCGCCCCCTGCCGCCTCTTCTTCTTCCTCTTCCTCGTCTTTAAATCCCTCCTCGCGTCCGAACCCAACAAACGCAAACCCGGACAAGTCGGAACGGCCACGCACGCCGGAGCCGGACCGGGGCCGGGACCGCCCCACCACACTCGAGGTGCCGCAGACCCCGCCGCCCGGGCGGTCGCACCTGTCGCTCTCCCTCGCAACAGCCGGGCGCCCGGGAGGGGGTGGTGGGGGTGGGGGCGCGCTCCCGGAGATGTCGCCGAACCCGTTCCCGGACCCGGTCGCCACGCGCGAGACGTACACGGAGCACATCTTCGGATCGATCGACGTGCGGAACGCCCCGCTGCCGCCGCGTGGGGGTGGGGGTGGCAACGGTAACGCGCCCGGAGCCGCGGGGGCAGGAGCAGGGGGAGGAGGAGCGGCTCCGGTGACGGTCCTAGCGGTGCGCAAGAAGAGGAAGCCGCCTGCTGCGTGAGGTGCAGGACTAGTCGGAAGTCCCTGGCCCTGTTGCGAGCGCGAGGGACGCGGGTGCCTGGGGTGGCTCGGGTACGGGCATGCGGGTGGTTTATGGTTTAGGAATAAGGGATGAGGAAGAAGGAGGGTGAAGGGTGGGAGTAGCGGCAATCGGACGCGCGAACCACAAACAGGCTTCAGCTTCAGCTTCGTGGACCGAGGCGCACGGCGCAAGGCACCGCCGCTCCTCCCTTGCAATGCATTTGCTTACTGCGCAGTGCGCTATCCACATCTATATCCACGGACATGTCCGGGCGGCCGCGGTGCGCTCGATCTGCACGTTCTCGTCCTTGTGGCTCGTGGCTTATCCCGAAACTTGCCTTCCTAGACCGGAAAGGGGCACGGCGAAGGTGAGCAAGTGCGCTTACAGTTGCAGTTACTTGGACGCGCATCCAGACGATCGTGATTGCACGCAATGTGCATGCATCTGCAGGCGGCCAGGGACGCGATGCAGGATTGGGTTTTGGTATTGGCAGCGGCTCGTGCCTTCGCGGATGCAGATGCAGATGCGGATGCCTCCTGGGACCGTTGAACGTTGAATGCTGAATGCCGTTTGGCGTCTGCCGTTGACGCTAGCGCTGTGCATTCGTTGTTTTTCTGTTCTGTTCCTGATGCTGACTGCCGTCTTCCACCAGGTCGAGGGGCCATGGGCCATGGCTATGGGCAGGGCCTCTGATTCTTGAGATATGATTCTTGATACTCGGATCGTTCCAACAGATTCGCGTTCTCTCTCTTCTTCTCTGTATGGGTCGATGGACGGACGGCAGATGATGATGACTGACATGGATCTGTACTGTACGTATACGTGTGCGTTCCCCGCGCCCGAGAAAGATCTCGGGGCACCAAATCTCCACTGCCAACACGGCGAACGCGGGACTACTCATCATAGAACACGTACTTATGGGGTGCGTGGTTGTCGGATTCGCCTATGTACTTACACACATTCAGTAGACTCTACATAGAGTGTTTCATACGTATATGGACGGCCGCAGTGCGTCCGCCCGGTCGACGTCCGTGCCTGTGCATGATGCTGTATTTTTTCTTGCTCGCAGATCGTCAATGCTATGTCCGCTGTCTGCTGTCAGCGCTGCCATTCAGTCTGGATCTGTTAAGTCCGGGGGACCTGACCCGCCGATATGTGCTCTCCCTTCAGCACTGAATAAGTAGAGCGTATCTCCGCTGGAGCGGAACGCTCTCGAGGCGGTGTATGTCCGACTATAAGATCGCGAGGGCGTAACAGAGCAATGGAGCAGCGATAGAAGGCCCGGGGGATTGGATTCTGGCGGACTCAGCATTGCGAACACGGGCTCTTGGATAGTCTCGGGCCCAGTATCGCGCGTCAGGCCTCCATGTTCTTATACATCTCGTTGAGAATGGGACGAGATTGCGATAGTACTCATTTCAATGAACAACGACCAATGTGGAAACCGACACCAGCGAAAACAACAGCCCCAATTACCCAACAGCCCCAATCAGCCAGCCAGTCCACAACCCCATAGTCGCCTTCGCCCTCTGCCGCGGCCTGCTGCTCGAACTTGTCAGCCCAGAAGTTGTATTCAATCACATCCTCCGGAGTCAATCTCCTAGCGTACTCCACAAACTGCAGCGCCACGATATCCAGAGGCCGCGCTTGCGCTCTACGCCACGTCTCCAATGCTTGATCCCGAAGGTCTACAATAAAGTCCCCAGGCCGAGGGAGCTGCTCTTCCGGATCAGCCCATGGACAGACGCCATACATCAAGTGCAGTATGGTGAAAGCCGGCGATTCGACGTCATCCCTGGACGCGTACGCTGCCGCCAAATGGCTCGTCAGAAAATTCAGGGATAGTACTCAGGCTGTAAATGCCTTCAACGGGCCACGTACAGTGTTTGTACCAGTCAGGCATTAGGAAGCGATCTGGACTGTAAATTGTAATGATGCATCGGTGGACCTGGGAAATCATTTAATCAGGAGGTGCGGAGCCTTGGTAGATGGCCCGTCCGAAGTCGAGAAAGGCGGGAACCATTTGCTGGTTGGGGTCATTTCTAGATCTGACAAGCCAGCTGACGTTTTCTGTATGGATGTCGCGGGCCGTGGAGAACTCCTAGACCATGGATCTGGGCTAATAGCCGTAGCTGAACACATGTACACGTTTGGGTACCTGCGTGCCTTGACACAAGAAAAACAGAGCACGTACCAGGCTCGAAGCCAGCTGGGAAACCGCCTTGCAACGGGATCAAACAACGATTTCCACTGCGGGGAACACAAGTTGAAGTTGTGAGGACTTGCTGCAGTTACAGTGATAGTGATGCGACCGTGACGCACCTTCGTGGGACATTGGGATCTAGTAGCGATTGCGAGGTGACTATGAAGTTCTGAAACAAGATGACTATATCATCCCCGTCCAACTGCCAATGTCGCAAAATGTTTGGGTAGCCGTGCTTTTGCAGATGCTCGTACACGTGCACATCAATCTCCCACAATCCTTTGTCAATGGGAATCCGTTTTTGTACGGCAAGGGGTGGACCCCGGTGGAGGTAGCCACGTTATAGCTTGCATTCCGGCGACCTTAGCAGGTATAGGTGAGAGATAACTGCCACGTGCACACTCACTAGTGTCGTCATAACTATACATAACGCTGGATTGTGTAGGACCAAAATCGTGTAGAGGCCCCATCTCCACGGCTGAAGGATGAGTATTAGTGCAGGACAGCAAAGCAGGATGGAGCAATCACGGAGATGAACGCGGACAAGACGAGAAGCACATCGTGACGCAACGACGGAACATGACCAGGCTCGTCGCTTCTCCACGTTGGACTCCGACGCTCCCTCCCTCTCCGGCATTTCGATAATTTCGAGCTCCGCCTTGCTACCCTGCTGGCAATATTTGTTCTCTCTTGCGCCTACCGCCAACCGCGCTTTGTTTCTTTCTCCAGGCAGCGCGACAGAGTGTAAGGAGTTTCTTTCTACTAAACGCCTAGTATACGCTAGTCCGCCTGCATGGTTGACAGATGCGGGCATACATAGGCGGGAGGCGACCATGTGGTTCCGTGGTCGGAATGACGTCTTCCGGGCAACGCCCGTGTTGTCTCCGACGTGAGCAAGGGAGTCTGAAAGGGACACAGGGCGCGCAGTTCATGTCAAGAACAAGAACAAAGATGTACGTGGTGGCACTACCTTCCGTGACGCCGTCACTAGTACTGACAAACCTACAGACAGATGAACGTGTCACAAAAATTACAATTACTCACAGGCATCTCACAGGCATCGCACGCGTCCCTGTCCCTGTCCCACGTCGGGAGGAGAGTTGTGCGGGGCGTGCGGACGTAACGGTATAGATGGAAAGATCTCTTCCCCCTGGACCCTCCTTGTCGGAGTCCGGGTACCTGACGTACAGGTACAGTCAGTCAGTCAGTCAGTCAGGACAGACAGGCTACAGGCTACAGCGACAGCTGCAATTCAACGGTGTCTTGAACGAAATGCCCGGGAAATAAAGCACGCATGCGCGTGCGCGTGCTTTCGCCGCCGCGTGCACGCGGCGCAGCGTTGGAACTTTTGAGTTGGACGTTCCGCAAGCCCTGGACCGGAGACAAGCGGGGGTTTCAATACGTACCCATGGCCAGATGAGACAGGAGGCGCATATACGTTCGGATACGGCGATAGCGGGACACACCCTGAAACCCACAGGTAAGCTCAGCAGCTCGGGGGCCCGGCTTGAAGAAGAACAAGGACAAGGCATCGCGGGATGGTAGCCTGTAGCGCCATATTCAGTATGCATCGCATGCGATAGTATTGCTGAGCTCGCGGCCGCCCTCCTTCTCCCGCAACCGTCCACGCAGTCACACGCGTGCGCGTACCGTAAACGCGTATGCTATTACTCACTATAGATCCTTCGTGCTCACGCTGGATCTGTCGCTGTCGTGCTTCGAATTCGCGCTTCGCTTCGCAGCTCGTCGACCTTCGTGACTCGTCGACTCGCCGTACGTGCCCGACCGCGCTCCCGCGATTGCCACTGTGTCAGTGTCAGTACGACCGTCGACGGCTGCGGCTGTCGCGGACCCCGAGGGTAAGATCGAGCCGACTCCTCCCAAGCGAGGCTTGTCTCGCCTCTGCATCGAGTACAGTACAGTACGCGTGCCACCCCGCGAACTTAGACGAAAGCCAAGCCCGATATCAGCGCACACGCGCCGCGAACGGAACGGCTTGTCTCAGGCTGAACGTGGGCCCTGCGGCTCGCGGACGGTCGACGAGCGATTGGCTCAGAGGGGGGATGTACGGGGGCACGCTCGCCCGATTGGGCTTAAGGAAGACAAGGAAGACGGAGGAGGGAGGAGCCCGCGTCTGGGGAGGTCGTGGAGTCGGACGCTCAGCGCTCAGGATAAGCTTGCGCCGAGGGGCAATGAGGCCTATTCGGGGCGTGGGGCCGGTTCGTGGCCACGGGTGCGCGCGATTCCGATTCATCGATTCACTGAATATTCTGAATCAGCGCTAGCGCGGAAACGCAGAGACTGAGATCTGACTGGCCGTGGGGGTTCCGGGCGAGCTCGGTGCGGACTGAGTACTGAGTACTGAGCACTGAGAGGGTGCCATAGCAAGTGCACCCGCACCCGCACTCACAGCATGGGAAGCGGGCAGGTTACGTTACGGCTTGCGCGGAGGCGCCTTCTGGCGCAGGGGAGCGCGGGCTAGAAGGCCTGCGGGGGAGCATCGCGCGGACGGCAAATGGACGTCGTCGGAGATGGCGGGGCGTGCGATATACAGTATCGTAGGCCCGCGCGGGCTCTGCGGCTCGCGCTGGGCTCGCGGCGTCAAGCCTGCGAGTCTAAGGGTTCGAGAGTTCGAGCGCGGGATTGGGGGGGGGGGGGTCAGGTGGTGCGCGGGGGCAGCTGGGACGCCGTTCTTGCGCGATGGGCCGCCGGGATGGGGGTTGGCGCGGGGCGCGGATCGGGCGAGGGAGGCCCTCGGGAGTGGACGTGGGCAGAAGCTGAAGCTGGGTGGCAGCTGCGGGACGGGGCTTCAGTGCGGGAGGGTGGACATGATAGGCGAGGCGGGGAGAATAATGGGAGTCGAAACAAGGACAAGGGAGGGGCTTCTGCGTTCTGAGTGTTCTGGGTTCTGCGCGCCGAGAAGGGCGAAGTGTGGACGAGGACGAGAAGAAGAAGAGGAAGATTGTCGGGGCGGACGCGTAGGCGACGAATATGGGGGTTCAGACCGGTGGGAGAGGAGGCTGTCGAGCGGATTTGGCGGGCCTCGTGGCGGGAAATATTGCGGAGAGCTGGACTGTCGGGCTGGATGCGCCTGAAACGGATGCGCTGTTGTCGCCGGATTTGGGGAGGGCAATAAAACAGAGTTGCAGGCCGGCGACTCGCGAGCGGGGCGGGGCTCGCGAGATCATCACATCTCGCTCTCGCAGGCTCTCGCCCGCTGCGAGCCGCGAGGGCGTGTATATGTGGCGGATGATGCAACTCCCTGCCGCACCCTCCTCGCACATTGCGCACTCGGCATATTCGCGTGGGGTGGCGCCCACGACATGCTCGCGGGGCCGCGCACCGCCTGCCGCCGTTCTCGGCGTCGAGGACGTGTTGCGCGCGGCGAGGGCTGCGTCAGAGATGGATACAGGGAGTGATGGAGAATGACAGGGGGCTTGCGAGAGCACAGGAGGCTGATGATTGCTGGCTGCACCGGGCACCGACGCTGCGGACGCGGGGCGAGCAGGGTCGGAGTATTGGAGGGACAGAGATAGTGGGCGAGGAATAAATACGGAGGGGCTGGGTGTGGTGGTCTTGTTGTCGACGGTGGTTGATGAACAAACACTGTCAGGGCTCGTCGGACGGACGCTCTTCAACTTGTGATCGACTGCTTGTCTCTTGTCTCTTCCCGCCGAGTGAGATCTTGAGAGCTGCGACTGGCCAGGGCTCTCCAGGGTCTTTCTCTTACTCAGACCACTTGCCCCTACTCCATGCGCCCCCTTAGACTCGCTGCGCCCGCCCTCCTCTCCCCTTTCTAGCTCCCCGCCCCGTCTTTTCTCCTGCCCTCCCGCTCGAACAGCATGGCGACCCAACCACCCCAGTCGCTTCCATCTTTCGCCCAGGCTTTCGGCGCTCCCTCCCTCAGTCGCATTTCGGACGCCAACAATGCCCTTCCTCCCATCCAGTCCCGCGCTTCTCCCTTCGAACCTAACGGCCGGTCACCCTCCATCCAAGACGACCATCGCCCCTCCATGCACGACCGTCCTCCCCACTCTTCCAGGAAACGCTCCCATCCAGACACCCCTGGACAGGGTGACGATAGCAGTGACGGCTCCCAGTGCGTCCCCCGATCGTCCTCTTCGCCTCCCTTCGTCCATTTGACCTTAACCACGCCCTCTAGCGAGCGATGCTCCCCCAGGAGCATCCGCATAAAGGAGGAGGCCGAGTACGACGACCTCCCGTCCCCCACCTCCCGCAACGCGCCCCCCTCCTCCCTTGACTCCCACTCCTCCCAGGCACAGCCTGGTCACCCCCCCGCTCCCTCCGCCGCGCCCCAGCCCTCGTCCGCAAAGCCATCCCCCAGCAAGAAACGCCGGGTAACGATAAGCGGCATTTCGCACCCTATCAACACCGACGTGAGGACGCCCGCCTCAGATGCCACCAAATCGATCTCGCCCGTGGTCATGGGCCTCCCGATCAACAGAGACGATACCGCCGCGATCGAGCAGGTCCGCTCCATGCTCAGCATCAAGCAGCAGCAGAAGGAGCTCATCGAGTCTCGCCGGGGGAGCACTGCAGGCGTCGTCAGCGTCGCCTCGCCCTCAGTCACGGTCAGTGTCGTGAACGTCCCTCCCCACTCCTCGCAAGAGCAACAGCGGGACGACCGCCAGCCCCAGCCCCAGCAACCACCCCAGCAGCAGCAGCAGCAGCAGCCGGCGAAGCAGCAACCATCGCGAGCAGGCGGACGCAGCCCGAACGCTGCGCCAGCAGGGGCAGCGACCGGCCACCGACGTTCGATCGTAGGCGGACCCACGGTGAACGCGCCCTCATCTAACCGCGCAGTCTCGCCCCTCGCGCGCCAACAGAGCCCCCCACCTGCTCATGTCCCTGCGCAGCCGGTTTTGCAGCCCCCACCACATCTTGCTCAAATACCGGAGCAACAGCAGCAGCAGCAGCAGCAGCAGCAGCAGCACGGCGCGGTCCCACCGCACGCACTCCCACCCCCTCCAATAAGCTTCGCACGGCGACGGGCGACGAGGACGCTCGGCGGCGCAAAGGGGAAGCCGGCCGATATTATGATAAGCCCGCTGGACGCTACCGCCGACCGTCTGCAGCCGTCCATCCAGAGTGCGCCGCCGATCCCGCGTGCGGGTATCAGCCAGGGAGGCCTGTCCAGCCGCTTCCCCAGCATGGCGCTACCAAGCCTCCCCCCAGTCCTCGGGCCCGGGCAGGGCACCCAACGCATGACGGCGGGGCGCGTGCCCCCGACCCCCACACGGCTCAGCATCGCACGGACGGCGGCGGCGGTGGCGGGCCCCGGCCCTTCCTCCGCGACGCACCACCACCTGAACGTGAGCTCGATCTCGACGACGGGGCGGTCGCCCCCGACGGCGTCGGTGCCGATCGCGACGACGCTGGTGCCCCCGACGCCCGCGACGCTCGCGAACCCGACGTACGCGACGGAGAAGACGGCGTTCCTCGCGCCGTTCGAGATGTTCTACGACGCGCTCGCGGACTCGAAGACGCTCAAGGGCTGGCTCGGCGAGCAGCTGCAGAAGAGCCACGCGCTGACGCTCGCGCTCCAGCGCCAGCACGAGCACCTCGACGAGCTCGTCGCCGCGGCGGTGCAGCGCCAGCTCGCGCCGATGCAGGACGAGATCGCGGGGCTGCACAGGCGCGTCGAGGACCTCGAGCACGCGCTCCAGCTCCAGTCCCAGTCTGCCCGCCCGAGCATCGCGCCCGTCCCCGTCTCCATCTCTGGCCCCGGATACAGCCCGAGCATGGCCGCGTCGAGCCTCAAGGGCAAGGCGAAGGCGAACGGGGTGCCCCCCTCTTCTGCGCCCATACCTTCCCTGTCTGCCGCGGTCGGGGTCGTGCCCGAGACGTACACGTTCCCGCCTATCGAGCACCCGTCACAGTCGCAGTCACATCCACATCCACACCATCGGGGCAGTGGCGGGGGCGGGGGCGGCCCGCCAGAGCAGGTGCGGCGGGCGCTGTCGCCGACGGAGAGCGAGAGCAGGAGCTTCCCAGGGTCGCAGACGGGCTCGCCCGTGCCGTACGACATGGGTCGGAGGCTGTCGGTGTCGGCGATCCGCCTCGACCCGCAGCCGCACTCGCTCGGGCACCGGCTGTCGATCTCGCAGCGCTCTGATAGGGAGAGGGACAGAGAGCGCGAGCGGGAGAGGGAGAGGGAAAGAGATGGGGGGAGGGACGCGCTGCCCCGCACGCTGCCGCCGCCGCCTGGCGGGGGTGGGGGTGGGGGAGTGGGCGGGTGGAACCACCAGCACCAGCACCAGCACCAGCACCAACAGCATCAACACCAACAGCATCAACATCAACAGCACCATAGGCAGTCGATTTCACATACGCATACACAACATACGCAACATACGCAGCCGCAGGGGTGGTCGCCGAGGAGCAGCAGGGTGTCGCTGCCTGCGGCGCCGTCGACACGTCCGTCGGTGTCGGTGCCGGGGTCGGAGAAGCCGGGGCTGGTCCGGCGGTCGTCGGCGCAGCGCTTGGGCGGGGAGGGGTACGCTCCGTTTGGGCCTGGGGGGGAAGGTGTGGAGGGGAGGGCTGAGGGAGGACCGCGGGAGCGGGATCGGGAACGGGACCGAGAAAGGGAGCGGGACCGGGAACGGGAGCGCGATAGGGAGAGGGAGAGGGAACGAGACCGGGAACGAGAACGGGAACGGGAACGGGACGCGTCGCCGCCTCCGAGGAGGGAAGCCCGCTCGCCGGAGCCGATGGAGGAGTAGGGGAAGGCGCACTCCTAGACTGAGACCGTGGAGGAGAGGCAGAGGAAAGGGAAGAAAGGGAAGAAGTCGCGAAGGAGTGTATGTGCATTGTGCGCGGTGGAATACGTTGTGTGTCGTCTTTCCAATGCTTTCTCCATGCTTTCTTCCTCTCTCACTCTCTCACTTCACTTCACACACGCACTGACTCTCTGTTATTCGGGTATCCCGAGGGCCGTGCTCGTGCTCGGGCGCACGCTGCGCCCAGGACACGGCGCCGCGACGGGCGTGGTTATGTTTTCCTTGCTCTTTCCTTATGTCCCTTCGAGTCGGTCCTCGTTCTCTGCTGCTGTTCAAGCCCCCCCTTCCCATTCGCCATTCCTCACATCTCCCGCCGTATGTATATGTGCATGTCTCTAAAACGGCGCGCATCGGCACCATTCCCCCCTCCTCTGCCGACCCGCCGACGTTCGATCCCTGTACTGCCCTCTTGCTACCGCCCCATTACCCTACAGTATGTCTGTCCATGCACACATGCACATATGTACATCATATCCGCCCTACATTTACGTACGTTCGTCCGGTTCATGCGCCCTCCTGTCTCCAGCCCTCCTCTCCCCCCTTCCCTCCCCTGCCATTCACTTCACTTCTCCGCTGAACCTGCTTTGTGCTTCGGATTCGCCGTTCTGTTCCCTCCTGCTTGACTTTGGTTCGGATCTGGACTGGACTGTCTCGTTTTTACAGTACTTGCTCGCTAGCGCTGTCCGTGTGTACCCACCACCGCCAACCATTGTACCAGTACGAAATGCATCAAAAGGCTCCCTTTTTTTCTCCTCATTTTTTCTAGATCTCTGCCGAATTTTTTTCTCTGCCGCATTTTCACCGCAGCCCGCCGCCTTTGTCTCGCCGACGCTGGTGAGTCAAGGATGACTAGGATTTTCCGTCAGTCGTACATGGTAATTTTTAAAGTCACAGTGCCGGCGAACCTTCTACCGCAACGTTAACTCGGCGATTCTCGCGAGCGCGAAAAACTTTGTCCAGCCGAACAAAGTTGAACCTTGTACTTAAGCAAGGTTTTCGAATTCGATACCCGGCCGATCGCTGTTGTCGTCTGAATGGAAGCGTCTGTCGAAAAATCATTCCGGCCTCGAGGCTCGAGGTGATCGCACGACGCGATGCGACGTCGGCGTAAACATTGCGAAGTATACTGTACGCGAGCTTCCGGAAGGCCCGACGCACGCAAACCGCTCAAGCGGGCGTAGCGGCTTGCACGCACAGGATAACGTTAACCTCAGCAGCAGCGCGTCCGATCGGCGGACGGCCTTCTTACCGTCTCGCCGGGTGTGATCGCAGGCATGTGTACGCATGTCGTCGTGGCTAATAGGGCTCCAGCAGGCCCCACAAGCTGCTGTAGCGGGAGGTATGGTATGAACGAGGTATATGTACGTGGTCGGAGTGGAGTTGGCCACAGATGCGGCGCGCGGCTCTGAGCCCTCCGCTGATTGAAGATCATCTCTGAGAAATCAGACACACAGGTATACATGCATACATGCGCGTCGCATTTCCTCCTGACACAAAAACCCCAACGGAATTTGTGTTGGAATCAGGATAAGCAGGACTCTTGTGAGAGAGCGACAACCGGGGCTTCACGCTCGCTACCACTTCGGTTTCCGGAGGGCCTTCCTGGCGGCGAGGGTGCCCCGCCCCCTCGCGCCGCGCACGGTCTGGAGCTCCCTGAACTTCTTCTTCGCGTAGCTCTTGGCCTCGGCGTCGTCCACGAGCTCGTCGACAAGCGTGCGCTTGCGCGCCGACCGGGGCAGGTTGTCCGCGCTCCCACCGCCGAAGGGCGTGTCCGTCGGCAGGATCTTGCCGATCTGCGCAGCCGTGGTTTAGCATTTTTGGCAGGAGAAGAGAGAGAAGGGGGGGGGGAGGGAGAGGGAGAAAAGAGAAGAAAGGAAGAAGGAAGGGAACGGGGACGGGGACGCACCGCGAAGTGCTTGGGGAGGCCCTTGATGCCCTTGCCCTCGCCGGGCTCTTTGCGGTAGAACTGCTTCGGGTCGAGCTGCTTGTGCAGGCGCAGCGCTTCGACCTCGCGGTGGAGGCGGGGAAGGTCGGCCTCGGCGGGTGCGGGGAGGTCGAACCATGAAGGGCCCGCCGTCTTATTCTTCATCTAGGGTCGCTGTCAGTAGAGCTCGACATCTGGCGAGCGCGGAAGGGATAGGACAGACCTTCTTCATCTCCTTTTTCGTGAGCCTCTTGCCGTCTTTCGTTAGTTCCGGAGGGGGTGCGGGTGCGGCGGGTGCTTGTATCGACGAGGCGGCTTTGTGTACAAGCTCTACATCTGGGTCGCGGAGTTTTGAGGGACCTGCGGTGCGAGTCTCTGGGAGTGTGATATAGGGTGCGGGGAGCGAGCTGGTATCCAGCGGCGGAAGGGGTCTAGTGTGCACATACAGTCAGGCTCGCGTTCGCAATAGGATCCGCTACATGAAACGTACTTTTGTTTCTTTTCCTCGCCCTCGTCATCCGAGCCTAGATGGATGAATTCATCCTCCCCTCCCTTTGCGGCGACTGCGGCTTGTTTTGCTTTGGCTCTTGCATTCTGGCGTGCCCTCTCAAGTAACGCATCTAGAAACTCTTGTGTCACTTCTTCCCCAGAATCTGAGTCCGAGTCCGAATCTGAGGAGGAATCGTCCGAGGAATCGCTGTCGGAATCCGAGTCTGAGGAGTCTGAGTCCTCGGAAGAGGCACTCGCTGCCGAAGTCTGTTCAACTTCGTCGTCTTCGAGATCTTCTGGACGTGCGCGTCCTTTTCCTTTCTCTAGCGCGGTGGTAGCCATAGCACGAAGGAGGCAGAGCAGAGGCAGAGATTCGACGCAGACCGAGGCGTATACGAGCAGACCTGGCGAGTACGAGTGTGGCTGAAAAGTCTGGAGAGACGGAGGAAATAGGCGCGGGATCGAGAAATTGAAAGCGTACACAGAGTTTCCGGGGTCATCCGATCCCGACGCGGTCATGCCCACCGACTGGGGGGACCCCCGGCACGCTGCCACTGTCAGTCACCAGACATGCAGCGCACTCTCCGTTTCTCCAACCCGAGGCCCGTCCTCTCCAAAACCCGCCCCCACCGCCCCTCCTCCCTCGTCGCTGCGCGATGCCTCCACCAAAGCCCCTCCCCGGCCCAGGCCAGCACCTCCACAGCGTCGGGCACCACCAGCACCAGCACCAGCACCAGCACTGACACGGGCACGGACCGGACGACGCACTTCGGGTTCCAAACCGTGCCCGAGGACGCGAAGGAGTCGCTCGTGCGCACCGTGTTCGACAGCGTCGCGTCCTCGTACGACCTCATGAACGACGCCATGTCCCTGGGCGTGCACCGCCTCTGGAAGGACGACTTCGTCGCGCGCCTCCGCCCGGGCGCGCGGGGCCCGCTGCGCTGCATCGACGTCGCGGGCGGGACGGGCGACATCGCGCTGCGCCTACTCGACTTTGCACGGGAGCGGTACGCGGACCGGGAGACGGCCGTGGACGTCGTCGACATCAACGGGGAGATGCTCAAAGAGGGCTTCAAGCGGTTCAAGAAGACCATGTATCACAACAGTGCGTTTCTTCTGCTTTGGCCTTAGACTCTGTGACGTCGTGTGCTCGTGCTCGTGCTCGTGCTCACTGGCATGTGTATGCGTGAGGGCAGCCCCGCAGGTAGCGTTCAAGGAGGCGAACGCGCAGGAGATGCCCGAGGCCGAGTTCCCGTCGAACACGTACGACCTCTACACCATCGCCTTCGGCATCCGCAACTGCACCTCCATCCCCGATGTCCTCAAGGAGGCCTACCGCGTCCTCAAGCCCGGCGGAACCTTCGCCTGCCTCGAGTTCAGCCAGGTCAACAACCCTCTCTTCCGCACGTAAGTCCATTCCCCCCCTTCCTCTCTTATCCTCTTTGTACACACGCGCTGACACTCTCACCCGGGGTGATACGACAGGGTCTACGACCAGTACTCGTTCTCGGTCATCCCCATGCTCGGCACGATCCTCGCCGGCGACCGCGCGTCGTACCAGTATCTGGTCGAGAGCATCCGCAAGTTCCCTCCGCAGCCCGAGTTCGCAAAGATGATCCAGGACGCGGGCTTCACGACCGGCGCCCTGCACGAGGGCAAGGGCGGCGCCTGGACCGACCTCTGGGATGGCATCGCGTGCATACACACCGGTGTCAAGCTGTAGATGCAGAGAATACAGAATACATAATCACGGATGTGTTGCTCTCGTATACTATGTAATGCACACCCTTCGTAATGCGCCACGCCGCTCGTGTAACCACCCTGCTTCTTCGGGAAGAGGACTTGCCAGGTAAAGCAGACTCTCAATGATTCTGAACTCCACTTCCTTGTGAGGGGATGAGAGACAGTAATAATTCCAAGATGGTATAACATGATTATAAGTACAAATGCCAGCCAACTATAGATCAGAATCGTCGAGAGTTTTGTGAGCCCTCCTCAGTCCCCCGCCTTAGACTGGGTACCACGTAAAAATGCAGGAACGTTGTTCGCGAGCGACGAACGAACGAACCCACGCTAAGGCTAGCGGAGGCTACGTACGGAGCCGAGGAGGGCTTATGTATACGGGGGACTGTACTTGTAAAATTAACACGTAGTTATGGGGAGGGGATGATCATTCAGAATCCGGCCGTGGACTTCCTAACGCTAGCAGAGACGGAGACGAGGGAGCCAGAGGGAACCTCAGAAACACGAGCGGGCACGCGTGGCGGAACGAGATGGGACGAGACGTATAGACGTGAGGGGTACGTACGCCGTGACGAGCATTATGGGTACACGAAGGGACAGTCGGGCACGGGTGCGCCAAGGTGATTTGTGAAGGGGAACTTGAACACGAACACAGACACAAGCGGGGAGTGCGAAGTGCAGGGTGCGAAAAAGCAAAGCAAGGTACGGTACAAAGCACGAGAGAACGCGAAACCGAAATCCGAATGTATGGACCGGAACGACAAGCCCGGGGCGCGCGAGAGCATGCTCGCAACGCCATCTGTACAGGGGAGTCGGGTGTCGCGTCGGATGTAGTCTAAGGGTGTAGTAAGACAGTGCATGCAGGGAGGCGGCCGGCGGCGACGACAAAGAAAAACAAGCAACCAAGCAAACAAATATTTACAGCGAAACGAAACAAAAATGCGCACCGGCAGCCTATATACGCACGTCTTCCAGCGACGCGTGGGGTGAGAGCGAGAGCGGCTTCCGTTCCCGCTTCCGCTCTCGCTCGGACCCGGAGCTCGAGTCCATGTCGAGCCTGAACTCGACGAGCTTCCCCTCGTCCTCGTCCTCGCGTCCGGATACGCCGTTCGCCTTCGCGTCCCCGCGCCCGTCTTCGTCCTCGTCCTCGTCCTCGTCCGAGCTGTCCTCCATCTGGAGCACCGAGATCTGCTTCGACCCGCGGCGCGGCGGCGGCGAGAGCGACGTGATGCCGCGCATCTCGGGCGAGTGCTCGGGCGGCGGCGGGTGCGGGAGGAGCGGGGCCACGAGCGGGGGCGGCACCGACGCGAGCGGCGACTGCGGCGGGGTGGCCGAGATCGACATCGACATGAAGCTGGGGTCGTTTTGGAACGTCGTGATCGGCTCGCCGATGGGCGTCGACGGCACCGAGTACGGGTTGATCGACGACGGCGCTGGGGAGGGCGGGTTGGGGATCGGGCCTGAGGGAGGAGGTGAGGGCGACGGCGCGCTGAGCATGCGTAGCCGCCGCTTGAAGATGAGGTCGGGTCTTAGGGGGGTGGGTGCGGCGGACGGTGGAGGGAGGGCACCGTTCGGTGCAGATATTGGAGAGGCGAGGGTATGGGGTGACGCAGGGATTGTGGGGAGATTGGGACTGCCGCTACTCGTACTGCGACGGTGTCGCGAGGGGCGCGAGTTGGTAGCCTCATCTGGGCGTGGAGGGAGGGCGGAGGAAGGCGGCTGCGTCGCAGGCGGGGTAAACGAGAACCGCGAAGCTCGCAGCGTGAAAGACTCCTTGAAGGTCGTCTTCGTGACCGGCGCCGAATGCGGTTGCGTCAGGTCACCCTTCAACGTCATCGTCGGAACCGGCGATGGAGTTGGCGTAAGGTTCGTTTTAACACTTCCGAACTCATCCACACCCGTCTGGGGAGTCGGCGGGAGCGCCATGCTGGGCACGGGCCGCTGGGGCGGGGGGACAGAGACCCGATGTGACGACCTCGGCCGGACGTGCGTAGGGGGATGCGGCGCCGGCTGCAAGAGGACATGCCCGAGCATGTTGCTCCCATGGGTGGCGACACTCACGTTTGTGCTGACCGTGCTGTCACTGCGCACCGATGAGCCCGACGTCCGCTTCGAGAAGCTCTGGAACCCCGACATGATGCTCTGCGGGCTGTGCGCGGAGCGCTGCGACGACGAGCGGCTGGGAGGACTGTCCGCAGCGTACGGATGCGGTCGCTGTTTCAGCGACGACCGTCCTGGCGACGACGTCGGCAACGGAGCGGGGCCCGATGGCGGAGTAGCAGGGAGAGGGAACTTCGGAGGGGAGAGACGCCTGGGCAGGACGCCTTGCCGGGACCAGCGCTTGGAGGTGGAGTCGAACGTCTTTTGTTGCGGCTGCTGTTCGTTGGACCCCAGCGAGGAGACCGAAGACCACGAGGAGCCCGGCCGGCCGTCATCCTGCGGTGTCGAGGCCAGAAGATCGGTGCCGTTCGGGCGCAAGCTAGGACTGCGGCTCGGGGTCGGGCTGAACCTCTGGCTGGAGGTCGTCGAGGGCGAGTTCATCGAGGGCGACGTCGACGCAGACAGTGCGGGCGAGGCAGAGTGCGGCGATAGGAACGCACTCCCGTTGTGCCGGACTCCGAGCGTCTCCGCTGTGCTCAGATTAGTGTGCGTGTATGTGAACCTGTTCCTATTGCCGTTC
Source organism: Ganoderma sinense ZZ0214-1 (assembly GCA_002760635.1). Taxonomy (NCBI): domain Eukaryota; kingdom Fungi; phylum Basidiomycota; class Agaricomycetes; order Polyporales; family Polyporaceae; genus Ganoderma; species Ganoderma sinense. The sequence goes on from AYKW01000069.1 coordinate 1,723,565, forward strand.
GCGCTGGCCGACGGCGGGGCTCCGCTGGCGGTCCAAGCTCTCCGGCGAGGCGGTGGCTGCAATGACGCCGAGACGAAGGGTAAGGGTGTTATACCGTTGCCGTGGAACCTCGTAACGTGCCCGTCGATGCTCCCACCGTTTACTCCAATGAGTCCCAGGCCATTGCTCCTTTCCCGGCCGATAGATGGTAGGAGACTGTTACGGTCATGATCCTGTAGGATCTTCTGATCCAGCGACGCGCCGGGGGCAGGAGGGGTGATCAGCCCCATTTGGATAGGAAGGTCACTGGGCATGGTTGTGCCAACTCGTGGCGTACTTGGAACAGACGGGACCGGTGTCGTCGGCGAAAGCGGTCGTTCGCTGGAGACACTATTCGACCGAAGCATGCTGAGCAAACTAGTCCCTGCACGACCGAAGGACGAGTCTTCAAGGGGTGGCGGTGTCTCAGCTCCATCACGGCCAGTTATCGAGGGCAGGTATGTCTCCAAGTTTGGGGCAGAAGGCGAACGAGGACGGTTTCCGCCAAAGAGGCCACGCAATGCAGAGACCGCAACAGATGGTGGGCGAGGGAGCTGTGGTGACGAAGATCGAAGCGAGGGGGTAGGCGAGGATGCCCCTGGCCCCGATACGGTCCCACTCTGGGACGACGCGACGGATGTCGTCGTCGCCGAGGTGGTTACCGGCGGAGGAGCGGCAAAGATGCCCTGCGCACGCATCGAGAGCATGACGTCGAGGTCCCCGCGGGGCTCTACGCCGTTGCTCAGGGTCATCGCACCCAGCCCGGCACGAACGGATCTACACGAAAGACAAACAGGATATCATGAGAGGTCGGACTCCCATAGCGAGAATGACAAAGAAGATCATACCTCTCAGAGAGCACAGCATGCTTTATCGCGTCAATCCACTCGGATTGGTCAGCCATGGAGAGAGTCATCTCAGCCCCGCCCACCCCAACTACTCGCACGACCCCCCGGCGCCCGCCTATCTCTTCGTCGGCTACGAATGCCCAGCTATCCGCACCGATCTCGACCCGTTCCAGCTCCCGTTCATTCGGGCCGTCCGACTTGAAAACGTGCAGATGGGCCACCTGCTGTGGAGATGAGGAATACACCGAAAAGGGCGAGTGGGACTGGGACGAGAACGACGTCGTGTGCGCGGAAGGACCCGACGTCGGGGAAGGCGAGGAAGTCAGGACGAGCATGCGGGTCTTCCATTGCTTCGCCAGAGCGAATAGGATGACCGACGTCGGCGGATGATGTTTCGCTACCCGGGAAGTGCGCTGGATCCACGGTTCGAGCGCGGACTTGATCGCCGGGAACGGCGGCAGAGAGCGCACAGCGGGCGTTCCTGCGCGTGAGCCTGACGCACGCGCCGTCTTCAGCTGAGTAGGCGAGGGCGACCGCGACCTTGACCGAGAGCGTGATCTCGATCGTTGTGAACGGGTATGCGTCTCGGAGAAAGAGCGTATGTGGGACCTGGATGAAATGCTCTCACGGTCTTCGAGGAGAACGGGGTCAAGTCCTATCGACTGCGCCGCTGCGTCGCGCAGGCGGTCGCGGTCCTCGTCTTCTGGCGGTCGTGGTGGCGGGGCGGAAATCTCTATTACCTCCGAGAACAGAAATTGGGTAGGCGGAGGCGGCGGCCGCATTTTCTTGCTCTTGCTGCGCTGCCGCGAGAACGGGAGCGCAATACCGGAGGAGAGGAGCAAGCTCCCACGAGCACGTTTAGGGGCATTCACGAGGGGGTTTGGTGGTGCATGAGACGTGGAGGATGAGGCGGACATGGTGGAAGAGATGGCGGGGGGAGAGGCGGCGTCATAGGTCACGAACGACGAAGAGCCTGAGGGATGCGATGTAAACGGGTCTGTGGCCATTGGCGGTCAGCAGAATTCCAGGCATATAATAAGAGGGCGAATAAGGCGCTGAGATGGAGATGATGCGGCATGGAAACGAACAAGCCCCGGTGAATTTCGCAAAAGAGTATGACGTCCCCCCGGCTGACATCGATTCTGGCACCATGCAGGGTTCAAGCGCGACGCCCATGGGAACGGCGGTGCGAACAGGAAAGGAGAAATTGTGGGCACAGTCTTGGGGAGGAAGGAATGCAGGCAATGGGAAGAAAGAGCGCATACAGGTCGAATAGTCGCAGTTGTGCGGCCCAGGAATACAGGCAGTACCATGGGCGCTCCGATGGAAAGTGGAGGAAGGCGAGTGAGAAGGGACACGCACCTCGAGCACCATCCTTATCTTTCTTCGGGGGCAGCGACGCCGTACGCTTTCGAGTGAGGAGGTCGGGAAGCTTGCTAAGCCGGCGACTAGAGTCCGGGGCCTGCTGCTGGCTGGACGAGAAGCGGTGAGGCCGCGCGCTCGGCGCGAAAGAGGTCACCGGGTGTGAGGCATGGGAGGCGACCGACATCGAAGACCCGAAGGCCGACGATGCAGACTGTGGGCGGCGGGGCATTGTTGGGAGTGGCGAGGGGGCAGAAGAGGCATGAGAGGAGAGAACAAGGAGGAGGGACCCTTGTTAGCACGAGCCTCATCAAGAAGCCACAGGTTGCCCTGATAGAAGGCTAAATGCACATACCTGCGCGAGTTGCAGCTGGAGCATCTTCGCTCAGGCGCGCGGTTCCATGCGGGGTGGACGGATGACGCCGTGGGCGACGTCGGGGATGGCGGGGAAGTGAGAAGGAGGTGGGAAGGACGCAACGACGACTGGCGTTGTCCCGACGCCTGCGAAGGCCACGCCCTCCCGCCGCGCAAGAGATCCGCGGCGACGATGCTTCCGCAAGCGTCTATTCAATTTTGGCCATCCCCGCCTCTCCTACGCGAGATTAGCTTCAATTATTTTCCCTTCGCCTTGTTCCTGTCGTCCAAAATTGCTTCTTCTAGTCTTGAATATACGTATAGGGGGCCATCTTTGACAGCCATCCTGACATTTGACTAACACACACGTCCACGAATATTAATCGCAACTGCCAAGTACCCAGCCCCCATATTAATCCCAGCCTCGCGATATTGTGCGCCTTGCATCTAGTGCCTTGTTCACATAACACGCAGATATCAGGAAATAAAAGTTAGATATGACTTACCGATGACAGCTCGTCCCTTTGTACCCCAGTTCCTCAAGATCGTACGAGGTGGCGAGGAGGAGCAAAGAGACATTACAATTCGTGAATGATGATACGGGTACAATACATGTGATTACAAGCACAGAAATCCCAACGAGCACGAGTAAAACTTTTATGCGAGCGAGTTCTCGACGTCGGCGCTGTCGTCTCCGGTCTCGAGGTTCGCGAACTGCAAGAAGAACGTTATGTAAGACAACCCCATCCTTCTCAGCGCCGTAGCGACGCAAAAATGGACTTACCGAAAGGAAAGCAGTCGGGCGGTGTTCCTCAGCCCAGAATAGCAGTGGCGTGTCAAGCTGCACGGAGTAATGCAGGTTGGTCGACCACATTTGCGTGAGCCCGACGCCGTAGTTCCAGACCCGCCCCTCAGGCACCAGGGTCATACCAAGGATCCGATCTGAAAGCAATAATTGGACGCGCTCAGACATATTGGGGTTGAAGCCGGTCGGATTGGGCGACGTGTCGGTGTTCTTCCGACCCCACTCGAACCCGGCGACCGTCAAGTTGTGGGCCGATAGCGACACCGATCCAGGCGTGAAGGCGCACGTGATGCAAATTGACGATGAGCCCCACTCGGGGTGGTCTGCCATGATCTTGCCCTGAGTCGTGATGTCCGTCGGAGACAGGTGCGGCAGCTCCAGAGCTTGTGTCTTGACCCAACCCAAGGGCTCCAGGTCTTTCAGGAGGAAGTCGTCACGAGGCAGCTGCGAGGGTAGCTCGACGCTGTTGTTGTTCCCACGCTGGGGAACCCACACAACCGCCTTAATCTCCTTGACTTGTTTGTTGTCAGGCGGTGACACGCCGTACAAGTAAGCGGCGACCTGCGTCCGGAGATCCGCAGCGGTGATGAACGCGCGCAGAATGTTCTTTGGCAGGACGTAGGTGTATGATGAGGCGTCGTCCTTGACATCATCGTTCGAAACGTAAATGTGTTGCAGCCGAAGAGGAAGATGCGTTGCAGAGATGGCACGGACACGCCAGTCCGACTTGCTGCTGAACACCTGCTGTTCGTAATTGGTGGCTATGCACAGTGATGAGTGTCGCATCGACAATGCCAATCAAGATAGAACGCTTACTTGTAACAGTCTGGATGGCATCACCATGTACGTTGGTGGTTTGTGTCTGAACAGCGGTAACTTGACTCTGTGCCTCGGAACTCTTCTCCAGCTCCGCCATCTGCTGCCGCTGGACGGACGGCGCGGCAATCTCCTGACCAAGGATGATGTCTCGGATCTCGCTGGCGGTGAGAGAAGCAATGTTGACGCTGTTACGCTTTCCGAAATCCTGTGGGCCAACATCAGATATGCGGCCATAGAGCGATACTGAACAAAACTCACCGCCAGGATCAGATCCTTCAACGCAACCTCAACCTTAATCCACTCTTCATCCGACAAGGACGGCCAGACGAAGTGCGGCTCGGTGATAGTATTCTTGTCAGGACGCAAGACGATCTTCGCCTTCTCATTGTTGACGTGCAGGCCACGAAGGAGAAGGATGAGACGAGAAAACGCCGTGTAGCTCGAGATGGACTTGAGCCAGTCGTCGTACAAGTTGAACAACACCATTTGCGGCTGTGTGGCACGCTACAGAAATAGGCACAGTTAGCGCCGTCATCCAAGGGCACATCGTTTCCGGAACGTACCAAGATCAAATCACCGAACTTCTCCATCTTCATGCACGCCTGGAACGGCAGCTGAAGCTCGCTTCCTTTGATGACAATGTTGGGGAAGTCGAGCAAGTGGACCTCGAGCGGGTCCAACATGCCCTTCCGGGTGACGATGACCTGTTTCGGCTGTTCCTCGACCGGTAGAGACCGGACCAGTGCGGCAACTTCTTCAGCGGTCTTCCACTTCGCCAACTGTCCAAGACGCTTCTGACCAGCCCAAACACTGGTATGGATGATCTTCAGGAACAGCTGTCCAGAGCGGGGGTTGAAGATGAAGATGGCTCCGTCTGCACAGAAAGGTATGATCAGCGCTGTCCTGCAGGCTGTCCACCACCGAGGCACTTACTGATAGGCTTGGTCGTCAAGTTGCCCTCGAATGTCTTGTGACTGAATGATACATCGTGAGTGTGAGAGAGGAGGATAAAGTTGTAAAAACTTACATGGTAACACGATAGACGTTCGTGTCGTCAACAAACCAAATGATCTGGTTCGAGAACAGTTCCGAGTAGTTCTGGCTGTTGAGGTATGGCTCAGTCGGTTCCGATGAGTAGAGCTGGAGACCCTTCCGGATCCGCTCGCGGAGAACGTGACAAGCCGGGTTCGCCTTCAGGATCTTGGCCATAGCCTGCTGAATGAGGGGCTTCAGGCCAGGGAACCAGTTACCGTATGCCGACCACAGGTTGTACGCGAGATCCATGCCGATCATAACACCAGTCGGGGAGGGGTAGATACTCATGGAGTCCGAAATCTATATCAAATACGTCAGCGACTTCGCAACGACGATGCTCTTGAGGTGGGGACTTACGTAGTCCAAGAACTTCGCTCGAGTGTACCTCTCGATGTCGTGGGTATCGAAGTCACCCCAACGCAACTGGACATCGATCCAGAACTTGTTGCTCGTAGTACTGTCCAACACGTCCTTGCTCTGAATCACGAAACAACGTTAGCTCTAACGGCATGAAGGAACCACGATAAACTTACGTCGGTAACGAGAGACGGCCGGGCGATGTTCCACTTGTACGCCGAGAACAGGAGGATATCCGCGCAGGACGAGTTCATCTTGTAACTCTTACGTGGGTGGATCGTCTCCTTCTGAACAGTCTCGATCTGAAGGGGCTCGAGCTCCTGGTCAAAGACTTGGCACTGCAAACGAAGCATCGGTTAGCAAGACCCCACGTGAAGGTTGAAGAAATAACTGACCAAGTCCATGACGACACTTTCGTGGACTGAAAAAGAAAGTTAGATAAAGCCACAGCGTAAACAAACTAACAAACAACTCACTCTTCTGCCACAAATGCGCACGGAAGATCTGAATCAAACTGATCTTCAGCGTCGGGATCTTACCGTGCCTGTGAGGAAGGGAAACGACGTCAGCGACAACTCAACAACAATGGTCGAGTATGACGTACATGAAGATACCAGTCAGATCCAGCTGGACCTGGAAGCCGACGTAGACGTTCGCGCGATTGATCGTCGGACTCCACCAGAGCGTGAATCGACGGTTCGGGATCTGGTTAAGACCGGACCGCTGCGCGTTCGTGAGCTTCTTGTACCGCATAGACTCCTCGAAGCCAGACGCCTTCTCCCAGAACAGACCCTCCCAGGTCGGGAAGTACGTGCCCTTGAAGAGGGTGTGCTCGAGAATGCCCTCGACACCTCCCAGTGCAGCGATGACGTCAACACGGTAGTTGTTGAGTTGCCACAGCTTGCCATCGTGACGCTGAGACGTCCACCAGAAGGGATTGCTGCACACAAATGTGAGTGTATTGTTGAAATGAATGGACGAGATCGAAAACTTACTGCTTGAGGAGCTGGTATTGCTTCCAGTCCGTGCGCACACGCCAACCACGGTCATACGCGAGGGTGTGCCGGTCCTTCTGGAACAGCGTGTTGATACGCGGGATGCCGCGATCCCAACTATCCTCGAGGTCCTCGAGAGTGAGACGACGGTTCTGCGCATTTGCCTCCTTGCGTTTCATCGAGTACTCCGACCACACACGCGCCGAGTCCATGAACTCGGCCTCCCACGGCTGCAAGTACCGGTACAGGTTCGGGATGAGCTGGTCCTCCTCGTGAGACATACCGGCACGGAAGTGAGTGACTGCGAAGAAACGGTGAGTGAGAGGTCGCACGACTGAACCCATGGAAGACACGTACCACCAACGTCCGTCTGCTTCGACCACCGCAGGTCGCTCTGCGGGATCAAGACGTGACCCATCGAAAGCATACCGAGACCACCGAGCTCCTTCGGCGTGTAGAACACGACCGGCGGGAAACGCGACGGCATCTTCGAGTTCAGCCCGATCTTGACACGCGTCTGGATCTTGTTCTCTGCCTTGACGAGCGCGTCGAGAAGCTCGTTTGTGTGAATGACCGCCTCGCGGTAGTAGGTCATCAGACCGATGAGGGCGGTGTTCCACTTGTTGACAATCTTGGAGAACGTCGTCGAACCGGAGCTCATGAGCACCTGGCGGATACGGTTGTTGAACTGCTGGACGCCCTCGTCCGAGACCCGCAGGAACGCCTGGGCGGTACGCTCCTTCGTCTGCTCGTTCGTGAGGTTCCAGACCGCGTCCTTGAGCGAGAACTGCTCGCCGTTGAGCGTGCGGATCTTGGGCAGGATGCGAACCTCGAAACCGCACATCGAGAACAGGAGTTGCGGGTTGTTCTTGGAGTAAACAGAGACGAAAGTGTCGTCCCACTCGATGGTCGTGAGTGAGCGAGGCAGACTCTGCTTGACGTTCCAGAACACCGCACGGCCAAGATTGACGTCGTGCTTGATGAGACGCATGCGGCAGTCGCGCGGCCAGCAACGCTTGTTGTTGTACCCGATGACGTTGTTGTTCGTGGGGTCGGGGTTCGCGCTGAGGTACCGCTGGATGAGATCGCGAGACTCCTCCGCAGTGAAGCGGAAGAGAATGTGGATCCTGTCGACGTAACGGGAGTAGAGCCGGATGGGATGACGCGTCTCCGTCGCTGAGTCACGGTACTGCAAGAAGTTATTGGGCATCTGAGGAGGCCCAGCCATCTCGCTCGCGCGCTGTAGACCCAGGATAAGCAAGTCGAGCACGAGACCGTAGTACTGAAACACGAAGGCCGAGAATTGAAGACCACGGATGAGACCGTATGCATTCGTGTGGGCCATGTCCTTGTACGTGAGGACCGTGTTGTTCTTCGCTGTGATGTAGTCCGCCAAGTTGTGGTCCAGGATAAGACGCAGAAGGCGGTTGAGCAAAGTGAGATCGATCTTCTCATAGACCTTGGACAGAACGGTCTCCATCATAACGTTACACTCGCCCTCGCTGGTCTCCCAGATGTCCGTCAAGTTGTTGATACCTTGGCACCACTTGTAGACAAGGAGCGGAGGAGGTTCAGTGTCCGCGGGCTTGATCCACGCCGGGAACAGGCCACGTTTGTCCGCCTCGAAGAACAAGAATTGATCGAGATACTACCATGAAAGCGTTAGTAAACCAGTCAAGAACTGTTATACGACGTCGAACATACGGCGTCAGTAATCTTCTCCACGGGCTCGATGTCGTAGCAAGGAATCAGCTTGTCGTAAGTATCGAAGAACTCGATACCCGACTCCTTGAACGCACGCTGGGTAAGAAGCAGACGCTTGATGCGCGACAAGCACTCGTGCGGGTTGTCGTACGCCTGCTCGATAAGCGCCAACTCCTCACGCTGCGACTGGTTGAGACGACCCTTGACCGAATACGCCTCCTTCAGCTTCTCGAGCGCGAGCACAAGCAGTTTGGTGTCGTGCTTGTAGTTCAGCGGCCTAAGTCATCACAGTCAGCAACTTAGTGCACGGAGGAATTCACGATCTCAGCTTACGGGAAGGGAATCGGCGAGAACTTGCGACTCTCGAGCCAGTGCACGGTGGCCGTGTAGATCGCGACGGCCTCCTCGGCGCTGATGTACGGGCCGTCCTTGAGGTAACCGTGCTGACGCTCCTGCTCAGCCTTGAGGTAAAGACGAGTAAGACGGCCCAGGTTCTTCTTGACGACAGCCTTGTCGACTGTCGCACCGCGCCGGATACGCTCACGGTTGTAGTGTGCGACAGACGTCCACCAGTCGGCCTTGCTCTTGATGTACCGCAGGATGATGTTCTCGATCGCGGTCGGCATGCCAGGGACCTTCCACGGGATGTTCGCCTTCCAGCAACGCCACGCTTCGGAAAGGTGCTGGAGGATCGTCTTCGCCTTGTTCTGCTTGATCGACTCCGGCATCATGTCGAGGATGTCGTGCATGACGGCGGCGCGGAGTTCGAGGTCGTAATGAGATTCCACACGTTGCTTGGTCACCGTTTTCGCGATACCTTTGCTGTTACGACCCTCGAACTGACGTGCGAGCAAGTTTCCGAGCCTAGACACCAGCTGGGGTAAGCAGTCATCCGAAAGCAAACGGGCAAAGATCCTCACCATCTCTCCAGCAGGGGAACAATACCACGCATGAAGAACAGCCAAACCCGCCAACCCGGTGCCCAGAAACCGCAACCAGGACCCTTGCCTACCGGACCGGTGTTGAAGCGGTAGTAGATGAGGTGCTTAAGGTCCTTGGTCATGCGCACTTGCCGCATCAGCTTGTACTTGTACCGGTACATACCGGTCAGGGCACCGATATGAGCGAAGATGTACTGGAGGGCATCGGCGAGCTGGAAGGCGTCGACATTGCCGAGACGGAACTGCACGTGGGCGTCGACGACGAGCTTCGTCAAGCGGAGGATTTCTCGGCACAGATGGAAGGCGTTTCCGAAACGTGACTTCTTGCGCTCCTTCGTCGTAAGCGTCCTAAGTTACAACCGCTCGAGTCAGCACGGTGCCGAGATGATATAATCACTCGACTTACTTGACGGGCTTCAAGTTCATGTTGTAGTCCAAGTGCAAGTAGTTAAGGTTCTGTGACGATTGGTCAGCATCGCTTCGAATTCAAATTCGTGAACGAGTATATGCGTACCTTCCGGTGAATGAGCAGGTTCAGCATGTTGTAGCCCTGACGGCAGACTTGGAGACCAGCCTCAACCCAGTCAAGACGAGTCGTCTGGAAGAACTTGGTAGCCTTCAGCTGACGGAAGAGGTTTTTCTTCGTCATGGCCTTCTCCGGGCGCGTGTGAAGCTCGTTCAGTACGTAGCACTTCAAAAGCTTTTGGTAGGACACCCGGACTTTGACTGGCTGACCCGGCGGACAGTGCTCGAGGTACCAGTCCTTCACCAACGGTACGTCCTGAGCACGCCGCATGCGGCCGGAACGGCGGTTGTAAGGTTCAGGAGCCCACCAAAGGGCGATAGCGTCGGCAGTGAGGTCGTTCTCAAGGGGCCGGTCATCCAAGAAGGGCTCGAGCTCCTCGGGCAGTTCGAAGTCATCGTCATCAGCACCGTTGGGACCGAAGATGGTGTCCTCGTGAGAGACGAGTGGCGCATTCTTGGAAGTGAATCCGCGGAGGGAGATAGGGTTGATAAGTGGATCGAAGTAGAATGCGGGGAGGTCAGGATCATCGGTACGGATGTAGACGTTCTTCGGGGTATGGTAGGGAGCGATACGGACGGAACGAGGGAGAGAGTTGTACAGATGAGGGAAAGCGACACGGTACTCCGTCCGAATTTGCTGACGGATGATGACCTTGTTAATGTCGTTGAACTCGTTCCAATCCTCGTCAAAGGTGTCCATGTCACGGTACAGAGGCTCGAACTTAGGACCGCCAGGGATGGCCATGTTGAGCGCCTTTGCCGAGAAGAACGACTTCTTGTCGAAAAGGTACGAGGCATTACTGTCGGTATGATCGGACAGGAGGGTCCTACCTAGACGATACAGGTTGGCCATGATGGGCAACGTGAGGTTCCAGTATCGATAGGACGAGCCGTTGACGTGAGGGGTGTCGACGAGTGGCTTGGGGTCATAAAACCAGTCGTGGATAGCCGAGTCTTCCTCCTCGTCGAGCTCAAGCTGAATGGCCTCGAGCGGTTCGACATCAAGCACGTTGTCACCGTAATCAAGTGGGGGTTCCTCGTCATCGAAGGGAGGGAAGCGCATACGCTTGAAGTGCCTACGGTCGCGCTTCTCTCTTCGCATTGCGAGCCACATCGTGCTCCATTGGGCATGGTACACGGGTTCGATGACACGAGGAATCTCGTTGACGAATGTGATGGCACCCGTGATGTGGTAGAGGACAGGGACCTCGCGGACTTGCTCCCATGGGTAAGGGATGTTCTCCAAAAGCTTCATGACCGCATGAGGGACGTACTTGAGAGCACCGAGGTGGACACGCTTATCGTTGCGGAACTTGCGGTTGCTCATGTCACCGTGGTCCTTGATGATTTTGCGGACATGCTCGGGAGGCAAATCCTGAACAAAGGTGAGTTTTGTCGCGTCAAACTCGGTATCCTAGGCACGCACCTGCTTGCCCATATCTACGAAGCCCCCCTTTCGCTTCTCTCCATACCGCTTCTTCTGCATCTGGATCCACTTCTGGGATTTTTGTGCGAGAACTTCGGGAGGCATACGAGAGCTCGAGGGCTCACCAAGACTCGGAGGAGGCGCCATTCCTGGGGGAGGAAGTGGCATGCCATGCATGCCGGGAGGAGGGGGCGGCATTCTCATGCCTGGAGGGGGCGGCGGCATTCTGGGAGGGTAGCTCATCGTCGACGACGAGAGACAAGGTTGGGACTTCCTTCGTAAGCGCCTCTCGTCACGGTCGACGCGCCCGTCTCACGTGACAAACGTTTAGTCGGAGTTGTCAGTTTCAAACTCCGGCGCTCCTGAGGCAAACCATAGTCATGTCCGCAGTGCGGGACCTTGTTTGTGACTGCTGCACCATGGTCAACTGCCGACTACTAGACAAAACTGTCGCGTAAGTACCGGCTCTCCTGATGAATTTTTGTCCAATAGCCTAGTAGAGAAGTGCATTCTCACCGTATCCATGTCTCAAACGTTCGCCACCGTGGACTCGCCGCCACGCTTCCTCTCGCTTCCTGCTGAGCTGCTTATCAAAATATTGCTACAACTCGACACACATAGTCTTACACGATGCTCCTTGGTAAGGCGTCATGCTACCGTGCATTCTGTGGTTTACTGATCCGAATACGGTCCAGGTTTGCAGAGAACTAGATAGCTCTGCCTTACCAGCTCGAACTCGCCACTGCAGGGATGGTCGATGGCTCTCTGGACTCTTGTGGGGCGTCTCTCTCGGAACGACTTAAAAACTGAGATCATATCAAGCCGCTTGGCGAAGTCCTACAACTGTCTTCAACAGGCGTTTTCAACACCGCCCACAGAGACTGCGGATAGATCCAATGACGGGAGGAGTTCTTCTATACGCAACGGCCCTTACTGGCGTCGATTTCTGGAAACAAGGATCTCGTTTACGTGGCATCTCTGAGGTACAGGTTAATTATCTTTGGCCGTCTGTATCGCCCTGAAGAAACATTCGATAATCATAGCGAACCGCCCCTCGCGTCGCACCGTAGGACTTCCTGCCAAACTTCCGCGACCCCGTCCTCCTCGCAGCCGACCTGCATGCCGTTGTCGCGCAAAACGTAGTACTCCCGATGAGGCGTCTGCACGACCGCAAGCGCAGGATGCAAGTCTCTCCCGCCCGTCGCTGTGAAGTGCACGCTCTCGATGTGATGGTGCCTGCGACGCTGTGGGCAAGAGTGACTACGCACTGACAAGGAGGCATACTTACTCGGGCAAGAATAGGTTGAGCGTCGCGTTCTTCTTGCCGCGTTGGCCATTGACGCGCGCTGGAAGACCGGCGAACTCTTGCGCCATCTCGTTTGTCGTCATCCATCGTCCACTAATGCTATCCGAGTCCAACTTCATCAACAATCCATCCAAGCAGCCCCATGGACGACGCACGACCAACCTGTTCCCGATCACGCTCGCGAGCACATATCGTTCCGCGACCGTTCGTTTCGCCGCGCCTGCTTGACCTTCCGTCGCAATCCTCTTGAGCCACAGTGTACTGATACCTCGAACATAATCCTCCTGGCATGCCCATTTCAAATGGGCAAGAAGTCCACCGTCGGTTTCGCTCGTCGCCATGCGGTGTGTGATGTATGCCGACCAATCCACACGGAGAGGCCTAGGATAGCCAGTCGTTCCTCCAAGGTTGCCGGGAGAGTCGGCCACCCCCGCGGCCGGTCGACCGATGACTTCGCATGTCGTTTCCAGGACGTAAAGGGTCTCCCGCCTGTAGGGTCGAGCGCCACTTGCTGCGTACTCGACCGTAACGGACCAGACTTCTGCCGGGACGATCTCCTGCACGTCGACGACGGTGCCATGGAGCCAAGAGTCGGGGTTGGTCCTGCTATCGCGAGGTGACCCAACCGAGAGCTCGAACCACGCCCTGGTCAGCGCGAACCTGGGATGTTTGTCAATTGCAGCGCTTTACGGTCTCATGTCGGGCGTGGGATCTGCCTACCGGACTGCTACGCTGAGCTGCTTCGAGTTGTCGGGGCTAGCCCAGATACGGGTTGCGATTGGGTTTGGAAGGCCGAGCGTGTGGAGAAACCTAGATACGAACGACGCCTCATATAGACGACGTCTCCTGGCGACCTCCGCCTCACGCAACCGGAGATATGGCCACATGTTCGTCATCGCCTGCGAGTACTTGCCCAAAACGTCCTCTTGAAGTCGACGCCCGGCATAGTCTCTGGCCAAAATGGACGCTGCTGACAGATATACTAGTTCCTCATGAACGAGGGAGACGAAAGGCGCGGCCTACGGTTGTCTCACTCACCTGCGTATCGAAATGCACGAGAGACTTGGACGCATATAGCCCGTTCTGCGTTCGACAGCCCACTCAGAATCACAGCCCAGCGGTGCACACGCTTCCTTTGGGAGAGCTTTGGAGGCATGGTGATAGGAAACAGTTCTGGCACAGTAGTGAAGTGATCGAGCTCGAGATCAGCCAGTGGAGCTTCTTTGGAACTCGAAGCATGCACAGAACAGTTGGCAGCAGGAGTCGGCCGAGCGGGAAGCCGAGCAGCTTGAGAGGAGGTTGACAGCTTTGACCTATCCACCACTAGCGGTTTGAACCGTTTAGAAGGTGCAAGTGAAACATTTGAGGACGAGATAGTTTCAGGCACTAGTAACCGCGGCCGTTTTGAAGGCGGCGGCATGCACCCGACACTCTGTTCAGTGCGTTTGTGGATGCGAGAAGGAGGTTTGGAACTTGCAGCGTGCTCGGTAGGCATAGAAACGCGAGAAGAGTCCGTTTCAGAGGGCCGAGCATCTCGAGAAGCTAGAGTCCAGGCCTGACTAGGTGGCACAGTGAGGGAATTGGAGGCTGGCGAAGTGACTCGCGCGGCGGTGGCTTGTAGGAGCCTCGATTCCCCCTTGCCGACGTGAACTTGTGAATGCGATATAGAGGTCGCTTCCCCGACTGGTGGTCTTTCGATAGCAAGAGAAGACGGTTTAGCATTGTGATCCCTGGGTCCAGTCGAGATTTGAGACGTGTCGGCATTCACGAGCGCAGACGGCGCCGGGCGTGCCACAGAAGGTGCGAGGTGCGGCGTCTCTGTGACCGGCTCTGAACTGTAAGAGTGCCCCTTCGGAGAAGCAGGCACGGATGAGCAATCCGGAGGTGATCGGACTGAGTTGACCGGAGCATTGCTGGGAGGACCTCCTGCATTTCTTGACTTGAACCCGACGAGTGTTTCAAAAAGTGCCTGTTTTGCAAGTTTAGAGTAACCTGTGATCTTGTTCTCCTTGCAGAGCGCCTTGAGCTGAGGCACGGTCAACCCAGCGAGTTCGGATGGAGTATATGCGGCCACCGTTGATTTTCCCGGAACTGCGAACTTAAGGGGCATTCTGTTCTGGATTTATGGCAGCCTAAAGATATGACATTACTATTAACCAATGAACGACTGTGGTATATTCGTACCGACCAAGCTGAGACTGCGGTGGTGGTGCCAGTGGTGGAGTGAAGCAAAGAACGACGTGGGCGCTTGAATTGCCGCCTTTGGAGAATCGGAAGCGTGGATTTGAATCTCGATGAATCTCGGATGCTGTGCCACTCAAATTGGCATCTGTCCATGTGACGCGCTATGTCATCAGGATGGTCAAGGACTTCAAGGGGCTTCAGCCGCAGCACTCAAGTCGCGACCTTTACTTCTTTACATCCTACTTTACACCGACTATCCATTCCTCCATCGTCTTTCATGTCACAATCTCAGATGCCTCATGATGATGACTCCGGGTCAAGTCCTCTCGACCGACTTCTGTCAGCTCTCATGAGTATGGCACTATCGAACACCCCCGAGGCTATCACGGCAGGTCCCCAGTCCCATCCAACCATTCGGGAGTCATGGAACGTGGACGTCATGCACATCATCATGTCATACGCCGACCTCAGAGTCGTTTCCAACCTTATGCAGACCTGCAGTGCACTGAACTACGCAGGCACGAAGTACCTGCTCGCGGATGGGCTCACCCTGCGAAGCGAATACGGGCTTGTGTCCTTCCTATACTTCTTTCGTGCCCACGGCGCCCTGGGCGAATGCGCCCGCCGCCTCGCACTTCTCAACAAAGTCACTATTGACTTCTACTATGAACCAAGTGAATACGTTGCCCCTGTCCTTGAGTGCCTCTTTGAGGTCTTCGCCCTCACGGCCTTCAATCTCACGTCCCTCAAAATTTCGAATACCGAAGCTCTCCTAGTCCTCCATCCTCCCCTCGGCACCGCGATTGCGAAGCTCAGGACCCTCAAGACCGTGGATTTCTTCAACACCGGGGTGCACTGTGCAACGCTTCTCCGGACGCTCCAGTCGAGCCTCGTCACGGTGAAACTCCGTTTCGACCTTGATACCAGAGCGCAGGAGGACGATTCAGAGGTCCTCCCTGAGCCAGATGCGAATCCAATCCTACTCCTTGAAGGCTCCCAATCTACCCTCGAATCTCTAAGCGTGAGTTGCGCCACCCCTTCCCCTGATGGCCCATACTATCCCAACATGACACACCTCGAACTCTCGTTCGCGGGCTTTCCATACGTCAAAGACTACATCCGTGCGTTCCCAAACCTCCAGTCGCTCACGTGCTTCGATTACACCCGTTTCGGAGACGAACTAGCGTGGCACTCGCGCCGGGGGATGGCCATTGTATACCAGGTTTACCACGGGACATGGCGGTCCCTGCGCAAGTTCGAGGGCTCGCTCCTTACCCTCTGGGTCTTGGGGTTGACGTGCCACATACACTGCGTCAGGCTCAGCTTCGCGCAGCAGCTCGGGGTGGACCCCAACTTCCTCAACGACGTCATCATTGACGTGCGCCCGTCGGAGCTTGCCCTCCGGCTCCCAGGAGCCGCATGGCTCCTGGACGACGCCGTACGCGCGGTGCTCTCCGAGGAGGGCCGCTTGCAAGTGCTCGAGATTTATGTCCTCTTCCATATCAACGAAGCGGACGACACGGTGTCCGTCGCACATATTCTGGTGCGTCTCGGGTTCAGCTGTGTTTTTTCGAGGTCTCTATTTTGCTCAAGGCGCCACTGTGCGCTACCGTAGAATTTGCTTGCCGACGTCGTCCGGGCGTCGTCTGTGCCCACGTTCAAGCTGATCCTGGATTTAACCTGGATGAGAGTATTCCGCGACCGTGTCGAGAGGGACGATGAGAAGAAGCTTCCCCTCATGCCATTCGAGGTCTACCTTCAGGACATGGACGTGGACGCCTACGTGGACACCCTTCTCGCGAGGGTCCCATCACTCAAGGAAGTTCATGTCTCTGTTGTGGAGCATCGAGACAGATGTCCGCGCCAAGCAGACCGCAAACGTAGAGAACCTAGTACCGCTGGGGCCGCGACCAACCGCGATGAGACGGATGCGTCGGCGAGTTAGGACTGGGAGAATGAGGGTGAGAATTTTTACATTCCCGTTTGTCCTTTCATATGAGGTAGCATTTAGTATATATTTGGTACGATCTGGATTACTGGTTGGGATTGGGTGTATGTAGTAGCAGTGCGATGTCAATGGATCATGATGTCATGTTCAAAGTACTTATTTCCATGCACCGAGTCAGAGAAATGGGGCCCAGGCGGCAATATATATTGGAGCGCGAGACAAGCCCCCTGCGCCTCTGGAAAACTTACGAGATTCGGAGATTCGTACTCATCTGACCGCCGAGGCCATGCTGGTGTTGGCTTGAAGCGAAGCCTAACTTCAGTGAATGGTATGAGCGCTTGAGTTGCTATTTTGGGGGAACGTATCGGCTGCTGTCAGCACTGAGTTCCGTTCACTCGTCCGAGTCTGCTTTGATCATGACGTGCGTGATGTCCTCGGCCTCAACTTCCAGCAACTCTAACTCGGCGAACGTGGTTCAAGACGAGACCTTCCAGCTCTATGATCTCCGCGTGGAGGTGATTTGTCCGCCGGGCCAGCGGATTATGTGCGGCGCAAAGGAAGGAGATTACTTCACCCTCGAAGGCGAAATGCTCTATCTACCTCCAGGCCAAGGCATCTCCATCTACTCGCTGAGTCCGCAGTCACTCGCATCTTTGCTTGGGCAGTGCGCCGAGTGTGGGCTGACCCAATCTACGAATCGTAGGCGCGGTCCTGCCCCTGCTCGCCGCGAAGCAACATATGACGGCAAAGAACGACTGGATGTCGACGGACGCGGAGGTCGCGTGCCCGGATCCGTGCTGCCCGAGTCGCCTGCGCATCATACGAACTGGCGTACGCACCTTCAAGCATGGAGACACGACGCTTGTCCCGCTTTCGCCCCCGCCAGGGGAGGCTCCGCACTCTCGGTGAAGATTATCGCGAAAACTCATGATGATCGAGTGAGTGTTTTCGAACGATGTTGCGACTCATCGAACGCATCGTCTACCTTCAATCTACACCTCTCCGCCCATAAGCCCTCTTCCACGTCCTTCCAAACGTTGACCGTGTTTCGATGGTTCGATCCCTCCAAGAATCGCTGCAAATTCAACAAGGTGCTCCAACTCAAGTCCAGAGGCCTGAAAGCTTCCTGAAGTGCTCCGAGTGACTGACTCGAGGACCTCTCGCCATGGGCCGGGCCTGGACAAGCGCTTAACAGGGACCCGAATCCGCTGAACCACTCAGCGACGAGCGTTACCGCGGTTATAACATCGACAACAATTCCTGTCTCCCAACTTGAAGGCATCCTCCAGGATCGAAGTCAGCATTGAGACGCTCATCTGGTCAGAAGGTAAGCGTCGCGTATTACCATATCGTCACCGTAATCTAAGACGAGCATGATGGGTACGGACTAGGTTTGTGCCCAGCCCATGGCCAATGGCAAGGGACATAGAACACCGTGACGCGACGGGGCAGAGTGTCCCGAGTCTCTACGGTCTGGTGTGGGCCAATGACGTCGGCCCCACGGCTGTCTATACTCTTTTGCCACTTATGGCGAGGCGGTGTGTTCGGAAGGATGATCACTGGCAATGCATCCGTCGAAGCGCTAGCGCTACCATGACCTCGCTCTAGCTGGAACGGGCCCGGCATAGATTCGAGACTAATCACTAATACCGCTGCCTCCCGCGCTCATACTACTGTAAGTCTAGCACGCTGCGTACCAAATATCTCCCCCCGTTCAACCCTACTCACATGTCCTGCAGTAAACCCTCCCAGCGAGTTTTCAAGCCTCTTCCTCTCCCGGTGGAAGTGAGGTATATCATCATCGACCAGCTGTCGGATGATGCAGAATCTCTCCGCAACTGTGCCTTGACTTGTCGGTCATTTGCACCTCGCAGCCAATTTCACCTATTCCGTGCCATTCGCGTCAAGACGAGGGCTCAGCTTAACGCACTGTACGACCACTTCGATGCATACCCCCAACGACGCCCTTTCGTACGCTCTGTCACAATGGCCCCCGGATCTCCCGAAGAGCTACACTACTTGCTTGGGATATTCCCCCCTGCGTTGCTAACCAGACTCCCGAACATACGGACATGGGTCATTCAAGGCGCCGATGGCGATGCTAGGAAGAACTTCTCCAGATCCCGGGCTCTATCGTTTCACAAGTCGACCTTGATTCAGTTACGCTACACAAGGATCGAGGAATTACGCCTCTCGCATATCCTTTTCTCTTCAGACGCTGAGCTCATCCGACTACTTGTGTCTATGCGATATTTGCGCTATCTGCAATATACCCATGTTCGTGTTCAGAAACATGGATGTCTGCCTTCGCAGAATACCGTTGCTCGAATGGCACCGCGCGGTCTTTCTACACTGGATGTGAGTGCCAACCTCTTCAAGTTCTCAGCCAAAGCCACGACGCCGACCTTGAAATGTGCTTAGATTCACGTACAACACACCGAGGATGAAACAGCAGATGCTATACTCGAGTTGGCCCAACGCACGCTTCGAAATCTCACTATTCGTCTCCATCCTCAAGCGAGGTGGGGGCCAAATCGTAAGTATTGGATCGTTCAAGCTCAGTGCCATGCTCAGTCCATGCCATTGTCTCCGTCTGTTTATAGGTTCGACAGGCCGCAACCCAGTCCACTTGAAGCTTGACTCTCTAACCTTCCACGTGGAGCCCGACGGAGACCTCCCGCTGGATTCGCTCCCTGACTTCGTGCTGGAGATGTGTCAATACGCGACGAACTGGACATCGACCCTTCACCACGCATCGACCATCAGAGAACTCGCCATCCACATCTCCTCGTCTGCATCTATACCTAGCGCGAGCCTTGCCCTCCGCCTGATCAAGAGCGAATTGTTTCTTGAACGATTTCGCTCTTTGCATCTGGACCTTGATGGCCAGGTCCCATCGAAGGTACAATTGCGCATACACCTTCCTCCCTGCGGTGGGCCGAGAGGTGTGGTCGTGCAAGGGACGGTGCTCGCATCGGACAACTTCGTGTTCGAGGAGAGTTATCGTCAGCAAGTCCAGTACTATTCTGAAGGTGAGTGGATATATGCTGTGTGTCAGAGACCCCGAATGAACACGACGGAAAAATCCCCAGGCAATACCTGGAGAAACGCTATGGAGGGCGAGCTTGATTCCGTCATCGCGCTCGCGATATCCCCCAATGGGAAGTGGATCGCGAGCGGTTCCCGGCAGCATGCCATCCTCCGGAATGCAGCTATGACGGCCGAGGGGGGCCAGCAATCTCCGGACATGGTTTTCGAATGGATAGCTCCCATGGACAACGACCCATACACCCGACCTTTCACCTTCTCCCCAGACAGCCGGGTTCTAGCATGTTGCACTCGCGATCCGGAGGGGTTTATCCAGGTCAGGGATGTGCTCACGGGGAATCGTCTCGCAGTGCTTCGCGTACCCGCAGGTGCGAGGGATGGCCTCGACGCCTGTCGTGCCAGCTGCGTTTGGTCATCTAACGGCGAGACCTTGACATCCGTCGTATTCATCCCATCCCAACACCAATTCCTCGTTCAAGTCTGGAACGCTGAGAACTACCGATTGATCTCCACCATCACCTGGACAACCTCCTTTCACTCGCCCTCCTTCCTCTACTCCCCGAATGGTCGCTGGCTGGCTTCCTTCCAGACCGCAGGAAATCGTCTCCAGCAATCACCACCGGTCACCTCGATGGAGGTTGCCGGAGCGTGTACCGTGCTCGGCGCTCCACTGACAGGCATCCCAACGGCCTGCCACATCCTCACCGCGACGTTCGACCAAGCCAGCACCCGCTTCGCCGCCGTCTCCTCCAACCACATCCTGCACGTCTGGAGCCTCAGCACCGGCGCGAAGCTCCTCCAAGTCCCGATGAACGAGTACCCAAACGACTCGGAGCGTCTCGCGCTCGCGTTCTCCCCCGACGGCACGCAGCTCCTCTCGTGCAGCGGGGGGCGCGGCGCGGCGTTCGTCCTGACGCTCCGCGACGCCGCGAGCGGGCGGACGCTCCTGCCCCGCCGGCCGGCGTACCACTTCCTGCGGGGGCGGACCGCGCCGCGCTTCGTGTTCTCGGACGACAGGACGCACCTCCTCTCGGCGTCGGCGGACGGGTTCGTGCAGCTGTGGCGGGCGGGCGACGCGGCGTTCGTCAGGGACGTCGTGCGGGATGGGGACGCACCGACGGCGTTTGCGTGGAGCGCGGACGGCCGGGTCTTGGCGTGGGGGACCGAGGGAGGGGGTGTCGTGGTGAAGCCGCTTTGAGGGCGGCGATGTTCGGCCTGGATCAGAAGAAGAAGATCGGAAGATAAGATACCCTACATGTACCAGTATTACCCGTCCAGACTCTACACCCTCGCTCAGCAGTGTGCTTGTGTGAGCTTCACGTCTGCGTGAGGATATCGGACTTACCCTTACCCGTTACCGTTAACCACCCGCGGCCCGCCTCCGCTCCTCGTGGAAAGAGAAGTACAGGCCCGTCTCCTGCTTCTCCTGCAAGGCCTTCCCCCTAAGCCTATGCGTCGCCGACGCCTTCATGGGAGCCCGTACAGGCCCAGGGGCTGCCTCGAGCCGGAGCTTCTTGTCTACCAAAAGGCCCAGGTCGTCCTCCTTGAGCGGCCGTTTGTCGCTCTCGACACGGAGCCGCCGCGTCACCATCGGCGGCGGAGACGGAGGTGGACGGGGTGCCGCGGTCTTCGACCGTCGGTAGCGCGGGGCGATGTCACCGTAGAGGTCGTCGATGTTGTGCGGATCCTCCTCCTCGTCTCCTCGTCTGGTATCTGGGTCCGAGTCATGGGGCGGCGGGATAGAGGAGCGGTCAACCTCCATCGCCGCGTCGTCATCGGTGTCGTCGTCAAGTTCGGGGGCGTGAGTATATGCGAGCTTGCGCGCTCCGGACCGCCGTGGTCTGGGGTTGGACAACGGGCCTGGGCCGTCGCGCGGGCGGGTGTGGACGTACTCGACTTCGGGAGGAGGGGCTAGGCGACCTTCAGAACGCATGGTGGATATGAGGGCGCGGATGTCTGAGGTGCTGATAGTTTTCACATTGGCAGAGGTGGGCGCAGAGAAGGAGATATGCTGTATTGTTGGTTCCGGTTGTATAGGCTGAGGGGGAGGAATAGGAGTTGGGGAGCGCGTACGCGAACGGGCTTGTTCTGGTTGCGCTTCTGGGGGCGGTAGAGGGGGCGAAGGGGAGAGAGGCCGGAGGGTGTGGTTAACTTGGGTGCTCGGCCCTGCCAGTGGCTCCTTTACAGGCAGTTCTCGGGACCCAGGGAGTGGCGTGATAATTAGATGCGATTTTGCGGGTCGTTTCTATTGATAATACGATAAGTGCCGCGATGTGCCCCGAAAGTACATACTCGTACCTGGGCAGTCTTCGACATCTTGACCGTCTTATGTGGCTTGCTGGGCGCCTCCGATGCCGCAGCGGGCGTTGGTTGTGGTGACAGTGATTTAGACGGTAGTTGCTGGGCCGTTACTGTCTGTGCTACGTCGACGTGAGGTTTACTCCCAAGATCAGCCACAGATCGGTGAGACTGCTCAGGTACATCGTCCAGCATGATGATGTCATCGTCGTCGGCTACAGTAATCTGAGTTGTAGCCGAAAAGTTTGCTTGTGGCGGAGCACTTGACGTGGTCCTAACGGAAGAATTCGAGTGCCTATTCAAGAATGGTTTCAAGGACTGGGGTCGAGGCTTGGAAGCCGCGGAGAGCGCGGACACGCCGACTGGCTGGTCGGGAGCAGCAGCTGGCGGCTGCTCAACTCGAGCCCTCTTTGTGCATCGTTTGCACTGCCAACCCGCAAGACCTGCCTCACGTTTCCCTTGATTATCGAAGGTTATTCTTTCCAGGATTTCCTCCTCCGACACTTGTGGGATGTGACATGCTGGCCGGGGTCCAGAATTGAGTCAGCCCCACAGTAGACCTGGACAAAACATACGAAGATAAACATACTGTGGTGCCATGCCCGTTCGCACTTGGCGCACGCCATGAGGAATGCAGCAGGGGTATCATGGTTCTTGTTGCATCGTACGCAGGAGACTTTCGGACGCGGGTGGTAGGCAGACATGGACTGGACATGGATGGGCGGCGTGGGAGGCTGCGCGGCGTTACGCGTATAGCACAGGCTGTTCGTATGCATGTATTCTGCAGCGCTTTCTGCAGATCTAGCTTCGGTCAAGTAAACTCTTGTTTATACTTTGAGTGCTCACAGTACGCAGAAGTGAACGCTCTGGTGCTCCGGAGATCGACGTAGAATATTGGAAGCTTACAACGGCACGCGCAGGTGGCCAGCTTGGCTTGATGTGTTCCGCCGGAGCGGGGTCGCGCGGCGAGGCGCCAAGCTCTTGAACCAACTCAACAAGACGTCATGGCGCTGACCATCGTCTTCCACCCCAACCCTCCACCTCATCTCCGATCGTTCCTTACACCCACATTCTCCTCTACTTTGTTCTAATAAAACGACATGATGTCTATAGCAAGGCCGCCTCCGGGGCTCTACGAAGTCGTCCAAAACGCCATTTCGAACCACCAGCACGACCGGAGCGCCGACACGAGCGCACCTGAACACCAATCCCAGGCGCATGCTGTGCGTGTACGCTATAGTCTACTATGACATGGCGAGTATGAAAACGAGTGCGCGCTCACCTCTAGGACGGACCCGCCGCATCAAATCGCGGACACGAGAACGAGAGGCCACGGAAGGACAGCGCGGATGGCGGGGGAGACGGGGTGAAGATATCACTGGGACGGCGAGCAGAGGTGCGTGTGTATTCCGTACGTCATGGAGAAGAGGTTCCCGACTGTGCTGTGAAGAAGCAGCCCGCGCGCGATCAGCCTGGAGACGGGTCGCCCGTGTCTCCCACCTCAAGACGATCGTTCCCTGCACCCTCCCTCCACGGCTCAACGGTGCGTACGCCCCAGCAGAGAACGGGCCCTCCCAGATCGATCTCGTACAACTACTCCATCTCGAGCGCGCAAGGCTACACCTCTCCCGGGCCCTCTCGACACGACGAGAGTTTCCGCCAGAATTCGCAGCTGGACGAGGAGGACCCGGACAGGGTGTTCGACTTCCCGCCAGCGACGTCTCCCTTCCGGAGCGCGCTCGAATACCACAACCCGGAGCAGCGGGAACGCGAGCGGTCGATCGCGGAGCGCAAGCACAAGCGGCGGGAGAGCGGGCTGTACGACGGGACATGGAACTTGAACCCCATCAAATGGATCACCGAGTCTCCCCTGGGGACACCGCGCG
The DNA here is from genome assembly GCA_002760635.1 of Ganoderma sinense ZZ0214-1. NCBI lineage: Eukaryota > Fungi > Basidiomycota > Agaricomycetes > Polyporales > Polyporaceae > Ganoderma > Ganoderma sinense. The sequence goes on from AYKW01000069.1 coordinate 1,747,424, forward strand.
AGGAGCAGCCCGGGTTCCACTTCCCCGACCGCTCGGAGACCGAGGGTGGGCACCGCACGCAAGATAGCGAGGACGAGCGACCTGCAGCCGGTCCGTCCACCGCTGTGTCCTCGCCGGTGGTGCAGGCTGCTCGCCTCCGACAGTCGAAGTCGATGCCCCACATCCCAGACGAATCGCGCTCGCCGTCGACTCCCAAGTGGGGCCGGTTGCGCTCCTTGCTCCCGCATATTGCTAAAGCACAACATCGTCCTGCGTCCACCGTCGTCCCGCACAGCGTGAACATTACGGACGAGCTCATTACGGGCGGGCTCGCGACGCTGATCGTCCGGTTCTGGGTCGAGCGCGACGAGAAGGGGCACCGTCGGGTGCCCGCGCTGTTCCACCGTCTGCGTATCCGGGTGACGGACAGTCTGCATCCGATGCATGGCCACAAGGCGGTGTTCCGGATCGAGTGTGAGTACGCGAATGGCGCGGTGCGGTGGGTTGTATATCGCCAGCTTCGCGAGTTTCTGTCGTTGCACGGGCACTACGCTCTTTCTAAAGCATATAATCGCAACATCGAGACCATGCCTGAGTTCCCTATGACCAGTACGTCTCCTTTCCTATCTATTCAGACACTGTGTTGACCAGCGAACCCAGCTCTCCCTTACTTCAAGTTCTTGAAGGATCGAGGTAGCGATGTGGGCAAGGCAGACTTTGCCCGCCTCCAGCGCGAGGCGCTTGAGAACTATTTGGTGGGCCTGATTCGGGCAGTGGCACGTATTATTGAACTTGTTTACCCTGCGCATACACTGACTAGTAGGCAGATGTTCCATCCTGCGGTCAACCGGCTATCCGCTTTCCTTGAGATCGGCGCTCTGACCATCGCCCTAGCGCAATCCGGGGGTCACCAGTACAGAGCAGGATTTCTGAGACTCGAGGGCATGGCTCCAAAGCCGCTATACGGTCCCAGGGCAGCGGGCTGGCGCGAGCGGAAGAAGCAGCGATGGTGCTGTGTGCGCGAGAGCTACCTCGTGATCATGGAGGAAATGGGAGAGGTATGATATTTGCGTTTTACCCAATTCACCTGCTGACACGGAGATGCAGTTGACGGTGTACGACGTCTTCCTCATCGACCAGGACTTCGCGATCGAGCGACCGGTGCGCTACCGGGATCGTCCTCGCGATCGCGACCGCGGGCCCGCTCAGCGACTGGGTGGGTCTATGGATGGCGCGGCGCAACGGCGGCGTCTACGAGCCCCGAGTTCCCGCCTCGTCTTCACGCTCAGCCTGCTCGTCGGCGCGCTGAGCTACATGGGCTGGGCGGTCGGGAACGACCGCCATATGCCGTGGATCGGGGCGGTCGCTTGTCTCGCGTACGTCCTCTCCTTGTCCTTCCTCCTCTTCATGTACTAATAGTAACATGCTCTCGCTCTGTGCTCGTCTTGGTCCCTCGCTGCTTATCGCTCATCCAACATGACCGGGATCACCCGCATACACCCCGACATCTCCACCTCCATCTCAATCGGCACACCCACACCAGGCTGACCTACTTCGGCATCGCGATCGCGAGCGCGACGCGCGTCGCGTACGTGATCGACACGCACGGCGCCCACGCCGCGCACATCGTCGCGCTCACCGAGGCCGCGCAGGACCTCCTCGTCTACGGCTCGACGTTCTTCGCCAACGGGGTCGTCCTCTCCGCCGGGGTCCGGCGCACGCTCCTCGCCGTCGCGGCGCTCCAGGCCGCGTGCTGGGCGACGTGCGTGCCTGTGTATGTTTTTGGGAAGCGCGTGCGGTCGTTCGTGAGTACTCGATTTGTCCCATGTTTAGTCAGGGCGTTGAACTGAACTTGGATTTGGAATCGTTCCTCCGTGCAGATCGCGCGCCATCCGCGTCTCTTCAGCGGAGACCTGGGCGACTCCTAGTTTGGACTTGAGCTTACGGTCTCGTGGGGATACGGAAGCCAAGCACCGCCGCTCCTGCC